>CAIGQZ010032912.1:140961-206338 GCA_903798205.1 Danio tinwini | reverse complement strand
ATTAGTCATTTTTTTCTCCATGTTTTTCTGTGTTTTTAGGGTTATTTTTCTTACAAGTTGTTGGCTTGTTTTAATGAAGCAAGATCTCATTAATTGGCTGAGATTTTGCCAGCATACTCTGATCTCTCTCAAGTCTGTTCTTAGCCTTGGCTCTAATTTTATTTTGGTTCATATTATCCGTAAGGATCATTTACCTCAGTAACGCACAGAAAAGAACTTGCAGTAAACAAAATATGCAATGCAGGAGTGTACATTTGCTGTGCCCTTTTCTCTTACACCCACTATTTTTATTTTCAAATCCATCATTTTGCTTTCCTCTGAATATATAATGCAGACACTGTGCTCATACTGATAAAATCTCCATTTTGCTCTGCTCATAAAGCATTCATTCCCTTCACCTAAAAGCAGACCTCTTAAAATGCATACCACAGAGAATAGCACTGTTTAGAAAGAACTTGTCATAATCCACTGGATGAGCTGGAATTAATTGCATCACTATCTTTCAGGCAGGAGTCTCTGCTTTTGAGAGGTGAAATATGTTTGTATTGTAGACCTTGAGTTGCAGACAAAAGCTGGTGCTCTTGGCAACATCACCCCCCCCCCAAACCCCCTCCTCGGAAACAACAAAGCTCTTTTCTTTTCTGTCTGTAAAGACGCCCTTCATTCTACATTCCCAACACACCCTGAATTCACCCTCATGGATCCCGTCTATGTCCCAATGTTTCTCCCATTGCGTTGATAGTATGTGAGAAGCCCTCCTGCTGTATTTCTGTCTGACGTTGTCATTTTGTGGCTGTAGGTGTCCTGTACATGTGACCTTCGAGCATGTTGCCTCTAGTGTAGTTCAGTGTTAAGATAAACTACCGCAGAGAGAGCTATTCCAGGCCTTGACCGTCTGCCATAACCGGGGCTTTATGGAGTCCAACAGTGGTTCAATTTTTCTCACACATGGACCTTTTGCCTCGGAGGCTTTATTTGTGTGTAAGCTGCCTTGAATTTTTTGAAAGAGTGAATGGATATTAAAAGACTATTAATATTAGTAAAGACAGGGTGTTTTGTTTTGACAGAGAGTGGTATGATTTATATATTGTGCATGTAGTGGGCTTCCTGGAATAAAAAAAAATGCAGAAGTGATGAATCTTCTCCGTTTTGCTGTCTCATTCTTATGAAAGCATTCAATGTGACAGAGTGCTGTAATGCAGTTTCCATTAAGGTTTGGCAATGCTGGAATTCTTTGTCCTTGTTTTAAGGCTTTTTCTCATCAAGAAATGGATCTATATCGATGACTACCTTATCGTTCTAAAATAATTAATGAATTAGGTGAATCTTATATTAGATAACAGTTCATATTTATATTTGCATGGAGACATTAAATGGATCAAAGTGATAAGAAATATCTTGATAATGCTACAGTTGTTTAATGTTTTTCTTTTTTTATTGAACCTTACAAAGTCTACATAGATGAAAAGTAGCAGTCTTAAGCATTGATAATAACAAATGTTTCTTCATTTTAAACTATATGTAAGAAATTATATGCAAGACTATTTTAATTGTCAGTGTGTGAACCACTTGTAAACAAAAAAAAAGACATTTCCTAATTTTCCAGGATTCTATTGGATAAAAAGTCTGTAGATTGATTTTTATGTTTACTTATTTTATTTACCTCAAAGGCCAACAGGCTGGCAGTGAAATGCAGAGCTTGTGCAAACATATCCAAATTGCTATGATCAGATGTTTAGTTTTTTATTCTCACCACTGTCAATTTTCTTGTGCAGTTATTATGCTGTTGAGAGGAAAGTGTGCAGCAGATCTTTTCATAGTCTTCCAAACATCTGTCTCAGTGGGATTGGCTTCGGCAGTTTTTGTTATTAGTTAATCACAGCAACTACACTTACCAGCAACTTTATTAGGTACACCTTACTAGTACTGGGTTGGACCCACTTTTTGTGTTCAGAACTGCCCTAATCCTTCGTGGCATAGATTCAACAAGTTACTGGAAATATTCCTCAGAGATTTTGGTCCATATTGGCATGATAGCATCACACAGTTGCTGCAGATTTGTCAGCTGCACATCCATGATGCGAATCTCCCGTTCCACCACATCCCAAAAGTGCTCTATTGGATTGAGATCTGGTGACTGTGGATGCCGTTTGAGTACAGTGAACTCATTGTCATGTTCAAGTAACCAGTCTGAGTTGATTTGTGCTTTATGACATGGCACTTTTATCCTGCCTGAAGTAGCCATCAGACGATGGGTACACTATGGTCATAAAGGGATGAAAACCAGCACCACCAGCCTGAACCGTTGATACAAGGGAGGATGGATCCATGCTTTCATGTTGTTGATGCTAAACTGACCCTACCATCCGAAGGTCGCAACAGAAATTGAGACTCATCAGACCATGCAATGTTTTTTCAATCTTCTGTTGTCCAATTTTGGTGAGCCTGTGCAAAATGTAGCCTCAGTTTCCTGTTCTTAGCTGACAGGAGTGGCACCCAGTGTGGTCTTTTGCTGCTGTAGCTCATCCGCCTAGTGTTGTGCGTTCAGAGATGCTCTTCTGCATACCTCGGTTGTAACGAGTGATTATTTAAGTTACTTTTGCCTTTCTATCAGCTTAAACCAGTCTGGCCATTTTTCTTAAACCTCTGTCATCAACAAGGCGTTGAATATTTTCTCTTTTGCGGACCATTCTCTGTAAACCCTAGAGATGGTTGTGCGTGAAAATCTTAGTGAATCAGCGATTTCTGAAATACTCAGACCAGTTATGTGGCACCAACAACCATGCCATGTTTAAAGTCACTTAAATCACCTTTCTTTTCCCAATTCTGATGCTCGGTTTGAACTGCAGCAGATCATCTTGATCATGTCTACATGCCTAAATGCATGTATTGATGTGCTGATTAGAAATTTGCATAACGAGCAGTTGTCAGCACCAATAGCTGAAGTGACTGATTCAGAGGTTGCTCACTGCATAGTTTTAATGCAAATAAAGTAAATGTGGCTGTTTTTAGATTAATTTCAATGTGCTTTCAAGCCAAAACAAAGTGAAAGCATAAGTCTCTTGAACAATTCTTGCAATTATATCATATTTAAGATCGGCTCTTTGATGCTACTTTCACTTTACATAGAAATATGAAAAATACTGGAGAAATACCGGAAAATACTTAAAACGGGATGATAGAGGGATATAATGGTAAAATACGGGAGAATCTCTGCAAAAATGGAAGGGTTGACAGTTATACGCTATACTCGACAACAATTTTGCATATCACATATTTTTCCATTATTGTGCAGCCCTAGTTCAGACTGGATATGCAATGAAAAAAGTGCTTGGGCTGTGCATGTCTGTATGTGTGGGGGACAGCTATAAAGAGAGAGAGAAAGAGGGAATCACTGGCCAGATTGAGCTGCATCCTATCGCTTTGTGACTTAAAAGCAGCTGATGGGATTTTATCCTCTCACATCAGTGTTTCATTGGCACCGTTAGCAGGATAGTGCTCTGATTACTGTCAGAGGCGAGATTGCTGCAGGTGACATGGCAGGGAAAAGCGAAGCTCTGAGCCACCTGAAGCATTTAGTTTCAGTCACGTCCACCTGATCCCCTTTATAGAGTCATGACATCACTGCTTTTCCATATTTGTTTACTGGGCTTTCACAAAGGAGAGCTAAAACGATGTGAGATGCATTTAACACATTATGTAAAGACTGCATTAAAGAGGTGGTCTAGAGTGTGTTTTTAAGGCTTGGTTGTGTTTATAAGATGCAAAGCAATGTGTGCTCATGCTTCACTTGTAGAAAATCACGTTGTTTTTTTTTTTTATTATATCCGCTTGTTAAGTGTGACGTCACGCGAAGGAGCTTACGGGTCCAAGAGCTCTATGAAACTGAATGAGGAGACTTATCAAATGCTAATAATAAACATTTACAAAGTGATGTAATACTTTCGAAAATCACGATCGCAATATATATGTCCATGCCTAATATCTGATGGCCAGAAAGTGATAAATTTTTTATAAATTGTTAACATTTTGGTATTTGTGATGCAGCAAGCCCAGTGATTGTTGTGTACACTATGACTTTATATAAAATTCACGTTAATGTTTGATATGAATAAAAAGTAATCATAAACGAATATTTAGTCAATTCAAATGAGTGGCGGCTTGGACCCGGAAACAGTATTACGTACGTCGCCACTTAACAAGCGGATACAGCTGCTCTGCTAACATGAAAACATTTTTCTAGTTTCTCTGAAAGGCCTGCCCTCAAGAGAGTCTGATTGGTCAGCTAACATAATGTGCCGTGATCCGTGGGTCGGCTCCACGTCAAGTATAACCTAAAGGGTTTGTGATCTCATCAGCCCGGAGGTATTTTTTTGTAATCCACAAAGTTTGTTCACTGTAGGCTTTGCTAAGCTAACTCTGTAAAAACCAATGTCTCCCTTTGCATTGAACTTTGAGTGTATTACATTCAGAGATGTTGTTTATGTTCACACAGCTACATTACACATCAACTAAAGTTTAAAATATGACATTGTAGTGGACTACCCCTTTAAGGTTTTATCGTATAGCTTTTTTAGTTCTTTTAGTTTTAGATACACCACCACAAGAGAAAATGGAAATAAGGTATTTACTTCACCCTACAAAAGTTTGGGGCCTATAAGATACAAATAATATAATGGTAATAAAAGCTTTTTTTGAGCATGCTTGTGCTTTATATATAATAGCTTGAATTTTAACATAGAATTTTATTTAATATTTACAGATTTTCCCTGTACATATACAAATTCCTTTGCAAAACTAATTGTTTTTTGGACAAAATTAAACTATTGATTTTTATTTATTTTTTTTGGTGTGCAGTAGATTTACACCCAATCATGATCAAAACCACTTTTCACATTACCTTTTTTATTTTATTTAATTTTTTGTTTGTGCTTTATATATAATAGATTGACAGGAAGTGAAGTTGTAGAGAGAGAAAGAGAGAGAGGGGAAGCGGGTTTGGGAAAGGTTTGCAAGTTGGGACTTGAATTTGGGATGCTCAAAGCACAATAGTACTATATGTTGGCGCACTGCCTACGAGGCTATGGGTGCCAACATGTTTACGCATTTCTATTAACCAAGGATGCTTTGAATTAATCACAAATAAAGGAAAAGGCAAACAATGTCTGTCTATTTCAGATAGGTGTTTTTCTTTTGATTCTTAAAATATTACAATTTCCAAAAAATAATTAAGCAGAACAACTTTTTCAACATCGATATTAGGAAAAAGGTTTCTTAAGCACCAAATCACAGCACTTTTATTAGTTCTGAAGCATCATGTGACACTGAATTCTGAAATAGTGACTGCTGAATTTCACCTTTACCATCAGAAATAAGTTACATTTCAAAA
The DNA here is from genome assembly GCA_903798205.1 of Danio tinwini. NCBI lineage: Eukaryota > Metazoa > Chordata > Actinopteri > Cypriniformes > Danionidae > Danio > Danio tinwini. The sequence goes on along the minus strand of CAIGQZ010032912.1, from coordinate 200,949 downwards.
TTTTGCAACAGAAAACAATAACATTTTTAATTATTTTATTTAGTTATTTTAATATTGATATTATCTCCTATTTATTTTTATTGCTTGTTTGCTGTATTTGTCCAAACTAGATTCCTTATGCTCACTTCATTAAAAAATATATCTGATTATTAATCGAAGACTTTAGAACGGTTGTGTGTAATCATCTGTAGTAACCGAAAATGCATTGCTCAAGTCAGAAAGTTCAAGCTTAGACATCAGATTCTGATTTAAAGGCTCTGTTGTAATTCTTATTTAACCCAGGATTGCATCAAACCCACTATAATTCAGTGACTTATTTCTGAGTTGGAATCTCTGTCTTTTTTTTTTTTGGTTTCTACAGAAAACTGTGGACTGTATGACCACCATGTCAGTTCCCTCAACGCTGGTGAAATGCCTGTATTTGTTTTTTGACCTGCCCCACATGCCTGAGGTTCCTGCTGCCACCCAGACCGAGCTTCCTCTGGCCGATCGCAGGGCTCTTCTGCAGAAAGTATTTGTCCAGGTCTGTTCATCTTTAGGAACAGCCTTTTCTCCACAAAATGGCCATTAATTACACATATTGACACCAACTGCATCTGTCGCCTCTCAGATCCTGGTGAAGTTGTGCAGTTTCGTGTCTCCGGCAGAGGAACTGGCCCAGAAGGATGACCTCCAGCTGCTCTTCAGTGCCATCACCTCCTGGTGCCCCCCACACAATCTGCCCTGGAGGAAGAGCGCTGGAGAAGTGCTCACCACCATCTCCCGACATGGCCTCAGCGTCAATGTTGTCAAGTACATCCATGGTAAGTTGTGATGGGGGTTTGACTTTCTTCCCTGTGTTTGCTTGGATGCATAATTCTGTCATCTTATGAACCCTAGTAACATTTTAACCTTATATAACACAAACCGCCACTACTGTGCTTCTAGAGTTTTTAGAGGTCAGTGTACTTTGGTTGCAGACGCTGTTGCGATGCAGTTAAACATTTTATTTTGCAGGTTATTTTGCAGTTTTTTTTCCCCTTTTTTTTCTTTTTCCATTGTATAGTAAAATAGCTGTTGTTTTAATGATGTATTTTGTATTTTACTATTCCATCATTGAATTTATGTTGTTTTCGGCGATGGACGTGTCCATGGCGGCCTCGCAAACTTTGACGATTCGCCACGAAACAGGAAGTTGTTATAACTCGGGCATGCATTTTCCGATCTGCCTCAAAATTCACACGTTTGATAACCATCCTGCCCTGAACACATTTACATGCCAATATCCATTTACAGTTATAGCACCACCTGCTGGTAACAGGAAGTGATGTGTTTTACAGCATAACAAACTCCTCCCACAATTTTTATCGTATCAGCAACCAAATTTGGGTGGTGTTATCTAAAAGCTCTTGCGATGATATATTGTGAAGATCTCGAGTTTTCACCGATGGGCGTGTCCGTGGTGAACTGACAAACATCAACGCTTCGCCATGGAACAGGAAGTACTTATAACTCATTCACACAATGTCCGATCAGCCTGAAACTTCACATGTTTGATAAGAGTCCTCTCCTGAAGCCATCCACATGCCAATATTGGTGGTGTTATCTGAAAGCTCTAGCGATGATATATTGTGAACATCTAGAGTTTTTACCAATGGGCGTGTCCGTGGCGAACTGACAAACATCAACGCTTTGCCATGGAACAGGAAATACTTATAACTAGGCTCACCAAAATTTTTACCAAAATTCTCCGCAGAAATAAAAAAAAACATCCGCAGATTCTGTCTGGCCCTACTTATAACTCATTCACACAATGTCCGTTCTGGCTGAAACTTTACATGGTCGATAAAAGTTCTCTCCTAAAGACATGCCAATATCCAGTTACAGTTATAACGCCACCTGCTGGCAACAGGAAATCACTTATAACTCAGCCAAACAAAGTCCGATCTGCCTGAAAATTCACAGGTTAGACGAGATCCATCTCCCTGAAGACATCTACATGCCAATATTGAGTAACAGTAATAGCGCCACCTGCTAGCAGAAGGTAGTTTGGCTTATAACTCAGTCAAACAAAGTCCGATCTGCCTGAAAATTCAGATGGTTGATAAAAGTCCTCTCCTGAAGACATCTACATGTCAATATTGAGACAGTTATAGTGCCACCTCCTGGCAACAGGAAATCACTTATAACTCAGCCAAACAATGTCCGATCTGCCTGAAACTTCACATGGTTGATAAAAGTCCTCTCCTGAAGACATCTGCATGCCAATATCCAGTTACAGTTATAGCGCCACCTGCTGGCAGAAGGTAGTTTGGCTTTTAACTCAACCACACAATGTCTAACCTGCCTGAAAATTCACAGGTTCGATAAGATTCCTCTGCTGAAAACATCTACATGCCAATATTAAGTCACAGTCATAGCGCCGCCTACTGTCAGGAGGAAATTTGGCATAAATCTGTGATTTTTCTCACAGGTTTTTTATATATCGGCTTAAATTAATATTGTTCGCTGTTCTCTGTCATCCTGATGCCAACGGGCCGCGGTAAGCCCGGGGTGCGAGGTCCCTATCATCGCTGCTTGCAGCTTTAATTGGCATAATGTCTTAAAGGGCACCTATGGTGAAAAATCTACTTTTCAAGCTGTTTGGACAGACATATGTGTAGGTATAGTGTATATACTGCCATATTGGGGTGATATAAACACACCCAGTCCTTTTTTATTTAACAACATTAAAACTCTGGACAAATTGGAGCGGTTTTGAGACCGACCGCAACTTGACAAAATGTTTTAAAACCGTGCATGTGTGTAATGAATTACAGCGATTTACTTCAGCTTTACTTCATCAGCACAGCCGCGTGTCAGAACAATTATAAAAGAAGACGCCTCAATCCCGGTTTGTGGACGTTAAATCAGGTTTATTTTGTACATTAGCGTTACAGATATCCGTACAGCAGTGGATATTAACCTGTGTCCTGTCACATTTGTGTTCAAAAAGAGTGCAAAGCTAACGCGCGCACTGTTTGTGTGTGTGTGCGTGAACTTTGTAACGACATTGTGTGTGACTCATCGTTGCAGCTCCACAACAAATGCATCAAAAAATCATTGGTAAAGTTCTTACTGTAGTTTTTCCTCACAAACGTTATGTGAGATCTGCTTCTTTTATGTCTGTCAGTTGTCTGAGGCAGCCAAGGGCGGAGACTGAGGCACGCTGACAGGCACATGGGAACGGTGGGCGGGGTGGACTAGCCTTAAAGGCCTAGTACACAAAAACAGCAAAAAGCTGTTGAGAGTTATAAAACACTAACTAGTGAAAGCTATAATAAATAATCTGATGGGCGTTTTAAGCTGAAACTTTACAGACACATTCTGGGGACACAAAAGACTTATATTAAATCTGGAAAATAGGGTAACCTAGGTGCCCTTTAATATCTGAAGTTGTTCAATGATCTGGTCTCTTATTTCCGAGAGCCTGCTCTGCTGTGATTGTTTAGATGGCTCAGTCTGTTAAGATCAGTCTACTGCTTACATTGCATGTTGGAAATGCGCCCATTATCATGTTTGAATTTTAGCTTTGTAGGCCTCCACAGCATTGATTACCGTATTGAGTGGTCATCCTTTGGCAGCACACGCAAAGTAGATTTTCTTTCACTCTGCAGAAAACTGCATTTTTTACATTTCAACAACACAAACCAAACTCTTCCAGACCCACAACTTCAGTGTTTGAGGCCAGATTAAATGAGTAAAGTTGGAATTACTTATTGACTAAGTGGTTAAGAACCTGTTCAGAATCTTTTTGAAACTCCAAGGATCGTGCACTTTTGAAGCTTAGCATCTGTTTTTACATTCATAACAATTGTTACAAGTTAAGGTACTATAATACCTGGAAAAGCTAAATGAAGCACATTAAGAATATAAAATCTAAACTTTCTTTCTAAAACATATGGTTTAAAGCTAAGTTCTCAACTGGTTTGGCTCTGGGAATTATTGTACATTTTCAATGAAAATTAAGTCAATTAAAAAATAAAAAAGGGTTCTTATGAACCAAAAAGCACAACTCAATTTTTCTCAACATGTGCATAAAATAAAAGATTAATACTAATACTCATGAATAAACATGAAGAAGTTTTAAAAAGCTATAGTGTTTTAAAAAATTTGTAAACTATCGCTGAAACCTCTCGCATTTTGCCACTTTCTGCAATTCTACCATTGAAAATGGACAGTCAGGACTGCCGCATCCCGAAAATTTAAACTGAAATTGCCTTTAGGTGAACATGTTTTTCTCAAACACAAAAGTTTTGTCTTTCAGAAAGAATTTCATAAATGTTTAGATAAAGAGTAAATGAGGAGGACATTTTCGTTTTGGATGAACTCTCATTTGTGACCCTTGAAGTACAGTATGTAAATGTGGAGATTTTTGAATACGCGTTTTAACTAAAGTTCATTACTGACATGAAACTATTTTCATTTTGGCAGAGAAAGAGTGCTTATCAACATGTATCCAGAACATGCAGCAGTCAGATGACCTTTCTCCTCTGGAGATTGTGGAGATGTTCGCTGGGCTCTCCTGTTTCTTGAAGGAATCGAGTGATGTCTCTCAGACACTGCTGGATGACTTTCGCATGTGTCAGGGTTACAACTTCCTCATAGATCTTATGATCAGGTGACTTATTTGTAATTGTTTATTGCATGTAATTGATTAGTGTTTTATATTATTTTGAGCTCTGGTTATCAGCTTAATATACATTGTTACTGCTTTTATTTTAAAACATGGCTTTAAAAAAACATGGCTTAACGAATAAATCTGTATTTTAAAATTCATTGAGCACAACCATTTAAAAGTTTGGGTTAAAAAGATGAAAAAAAATATGCATCTTTTAATTGGATTAAAAATACAGTACTCGTATTGGAGTTTATGATAATTATAAGAATATTCAGTGTCACATTATCCTTCAGAAATCATTATAATAAGCTGATTTGACAACATCTGGTAATGATTAGGATTTGAATGCAGTTGTGCTGACTAATAGTTTTGTCAAAATCTACAAATGTACTGAGTTAATTGATAAATATAAACTTGTTTTTCATATACTTCTAGCAAGATAATATAACAATAACTTTCAATTAGTTTGGGATCAGTTAATCAATGAAAGAAATTAATACTTTTATTTAGCAAGGACCGATTAGAGGAATAGTTCACCCAAATGAGAAAAATAAAAATTTCCTTACCCTTGACTTGTTTCAAACCAGTTTCGATTTTTTTCTTTCTGTTGAACACATAAGATATATATTTAAAAATCTTGTAACCATTGACTTCCATAATATTTGTTTTTCCTGCTATGGAATTCAATAATTTCAGGTTTCCAACATTCTTCAATATATCTTCTTTTTGTGTTCAACACAATAACAAAGCTCAAACAGGTTTGGAACAAGTCAAGGATGAGTAAATGATTTTTGGGTGAACTATCCCTTTAAATTATGTTAAAATATTAATTTACTCCAAAATATTTGTCATTTGAATGTTCAAATAAGTGTCTGTACAGTTACAGATTAGTGATATTCTATGTTTCTCTTGCTCTACTACTTAGGTTGGAGCAGGCCAAAGAGGATGAATCCAAAGATGCTCTAAAGGACCTGGTGAACCTGGTGACCGCTCTGACCACATATGGTGTCAGTGAGCTGAAGCCAGCTGGACTTACCACCGGAGCACCCTTCCTGCTTCCAGGTTTTGTGGTTCCACAGCCTTCTGGGAAAGGTCAGCCCTCTATAAAATAGCATACACTAGAGTCTTGACTTGTGTCACTGCACAGCTGGGTGTGAAAGCTGGTTATGTGAAATTCCGGGTGTGTTGAACTTCAGCCAGGAAACACTGAGAAATTGAAGTCTTTACCGGATTCAGATGGCAAGTTTGCAGCGTTAGGTCTTAAGCAGTCTGCATTGGTAAAAATATTTGAGGGATTTAGTCTGCTTTTATATTTGCAGTCATTCATTCAACAATAAAATTTCAATTCAATTCAATTCATCTTTATTTGTATAGCGCTTATACAATGTAGATTGTGTCAAAGCAGCTTCACATGGAAGTTTATAGTGAATTGAAACAGTGTCAGTTCAGTTTTCAGTGTTTAAGTTCAGTTTAGTTTAGCTCAGTTCAGTGTGGTTTAATAATCACTACTGAGAGTCCAAACACTGAGGAGCAATTCCATCGATGCGCAGCTCTACAGATCTCGAACCATGCAAGCCAGTGGCGACAGCGGCGAGGAAAAAACTTCACCAATTGGCGAAAGTGAAGAATTTAAAAAACCTCGAGAGAAACCAGGCTCAGTTGGGCACGACCATTTCTCCTATGGCCAAACGTCTTGTGCAGAGCTGCAGTCTAGGCGCAGTAGCTGGACCTCCGTGAAGACACATCTGACCTTGGAGCATCACAGAAATCAGTCTTATCAAGTCTTATAAAAAAAAATCAGTCTTATAAAATTTAAATAATGATTTAATCTCTGCTGAACATTTGGGCATTTTAGCACTGAAAATTTAGACTGATGTTCACCCCAGATGCGGTTGAAGCGTCAAGTGTGAGTGATTTACATGTTAAGTCAATGCATAGATGTTATCAGTCATCATGCGGCACTTGTGCGAATTAGGCAGCGCGAATGATGCGATGACATGGTGCAAATTGAGCATTTGACGTGCTTAATGCATGATTCCCAAACAAATCTACACTGTTCTTCAGCCTTCATTAGCACATAAACTCTACTCTCTCAATAAAATCCACATCAGTCATTAGCAATGAAACTGGAGTCACCAGGCAGACAAACGCCCCTGCCATGACACGAATCCGCATCTATTGTAAATATTGTGAATTTGATGCGCGAATGAAGTGAGTAAACTCAAAATGTTCACGTGTTTAATTATGTGCGAAAAGCACAATCTATTGGCTCAAGCTGCTTCTAGTGTAAACACCAGATTCAACTGTATTTTTCCTTATCCAAAATGACCCTATTTAACGCTATTTAAAACTTTCAGGCTGAATTAACCTAGCTGTAATCAATGGTTACCTAAACCGTTAACTGAGATTAGCAGCATTCTTCCTCTGTTTGCATTTATTAACCTCTTCATCTATGTCTGCCGCTGCCTCCCTTCATCAACTAGATTACTCTTTTAGTCACACAGGGAGAAGGGCCTGCGGTTTCTGAGGGAGAATTAAAACATTAGCATTCGCTGGCTGTAAATGGCATTAATTGGTCAGGAGGAGGCAAACAGCAGACACCTACTGTGTAATCTGGTTAGGTTATTTGTTTGGCTTGTCTTATGCTTCGCCAAGAGCCATTAAATGCTGTAATTAAAATAATGGCACCAGATAATGTTGTTTATGCACCCAGTCACATCAAGACTTCCTCTTTTGCAACAAGCCAATCATAGAGACTGTTTGCTGTTTCATTTCTGGTGTGACATTTTCATGCAACCAGCTTTAATGCTCACTGCAGTGGGAGCTTTCTAAAGGTTGAACGCACAAGAATGTGTTTTTGAAAGGGTTGAGGGACTAATCATGTGATGGCTGCGCGTTCTTGGTTAATAATCCATATGGTATGTTTTCTTGAGCATTAGTTAAACCGCATAATGACTCTGTAGAAAGACCCGATTGAAAAAAATCAACGGTAATGAATTCTGTGCTGAAATTAGAAAGCTTAAAAATGGTAGAGAAGAATCAAGCTGCAAGTCTTTTGAGGACTATTCAGCAGTGTTGGAGTCAAGACAATACCTGAAGAGGTTTGAGTTCATGACAAGACAAAGGTCTTGGCTTTTTCCAAGAACATTTGAAAAAAAAAAATTAAAATAATGAATAAATAAATATAGCATCATCGATCAGTTTATGAGTAGGGATGCAACGACTTATTATGAAACCAATTAATACAGTACAAAATAATAATAAAAAAACAAACAATAGTTAAATTCTCTTTGGACTTAAAAATAAGTGAAAAAAGTTTTTGACATTTAAACATTAGTAACAATTTTAAGGGTGACATGGTGGCTCAGTGGTTAACATTGTCACCTCACAGCAAGAAGGTCGCTGGTTCGAGTCCTGGCTAGGTCAGTTGGCATTTCTGTGTGGAGTTTGCATGTTCTCCCCGTGTTGGTGTGGGTTTCCTCCAGGTGCTCCGGTTTCCAAAGTCCAAAGACATGCGGAACAGGTGAATTGAATAAGCTAAATTGGCCGTAGTGTATATGTGTTCATGTAAGAGTGTATGTTTCCCAGTACGGGGTTGCAGCTGGAAGGGCATTCGCTGTGTAAAACATATGCTGTATAAGTTGTTGGTTCATTCTGCTTTGGCGACCCCTAATCAATAAATGGACTAAGCCGAAGGAAAATGAATGAATAAATAATAATTTTACACTGAAAATAAATGAATAAATAAAAGTAGTATTTGTCTAATGTAAATCTATTGTAAGTATTTCCCTTTTAAAGAGAACAAATGTAGTCAAAGGCTGCTGAACCTCTGTCTGAAAGGCACTTTTGATCAAATATAACATAGTTGTTTGCTATTTTTCATTTTGTATTTTTCTTTTTTAGACCAAAGTAGGAATGTATATATTCCATACAAAATATGAAGCTGATCGGTCCAGTTCTTGTCACATGACTGAGTATTTAAGATGTTTTCAACTAGGAGCGCCTGGAATACATCACTCCCAATATGCGCATGCAAGCTGCGCCTCCATTGAAAATAACACATTTATAATGAAATGAATGAAATAACGTCTTTAGTTAATAGCCTCAGCCAGCCATAGTTAATCCAGTGTGTGTGAGTATTAGCCTCGATGTACAAGCTTGGAACTTTAAACTGCACAGTTGACATCATTTTGTTTAGTTGCAGCAGTTTTGTTCCATGAAGAATCGCGGTGTTGAGAAACCTTTACCATTAATTGACTGTGATGAATTAAAGCACGGTTAATAGTGAAATCGGTTAATGGTTGCATCCATATTTATGACTTGACATATGAGCAGTCTGATGGCTGATGTGATGGATCGACTGATCGACGTGGCTGTGTGTGATGCTGCGTCCCAATTCGCATATTTATACTACTTCCTAAAAGGATGTACTTTTTTTTTGAAGAAAGAAGAGTTTGCAAACTTTGGGACATACTACTTCCTCATTGATGGACTGTTGTGTTGCTTAGTTACGTCCCCTGTCAATCATCTGGACACATCATGCTCATTTCTGTCATATTTAATTACCTTCCCTATTGGAGAAGCAGCAGTAGGTTAATCTTCCATTCATGAGTCTTTCATGCAGAGACATCTTCTCAGGTCTTTGGATTATTATGCATTTAAGAGTTAATGTCCAAACATGTCTTTATAGAAGTTCACGTTGTTGTTGCAGATGAATTATAAGACGGAAAATGTTGTTTAAATATTTTACATTTGGCTAGATAAGAATTAATAGTCATTCAAACAACTTTACCAAAGCCTCTCAACTTGATGGTTGGTTGTTTGTGTTTGACATGTTTGTAGTTTGTTTACATTTCTTTTCCTCAAATTTGTAGTTCTAATTGAATTCACATCCAAACGCAATTTATTGTGGGCAATATTTGCTGTTAAAGTACTGACGGTTCATCACTTCATATTTTCAATGGAAATAGTAGAGCATCCAGAAACTTTTGCCATACTCTTTTCTAGGCATGGTCTGTTATAAGACTCTGATGGTATGATAAACTTGGATAAAAATTTCACTGTATTGCGGTTACTGCTCTAAAATATATATTAAAAAAAAATATTTTCCCCCTTTTAACATTTGAAATATTTTGTAGCATTATCGTCTCATGCCTACTTTTTTCAACATAATATGATTTGGGACACACTAAATATTTTTTCGAATACTATTTAGAATGGATAGTGCTCAATTTGAGACGCAGCATGTTTATGTTAATTTATTTCTAGATTAGCTATCTATACATGGAAAACTTTACATTTTCTTGCATAATTGTTACAGAGATGTAACACAGATTCTAGGCTATGATTGAGGTGTAATCCAGCTTTACAGTTCAACAGATAAATATGTGTGATAAAAGTTTGACCAAATATCTTCTGAACCATTTTGTGGATCTCTATCCAGTATGCCTTAATCATATCACAAACCCAGAATACATGCATCACAGAACCAATATTAGATTTGCATTTAAAAGAGCATTAAGAAACAATAGGAGCATGTTTTTTAACTGCCTTATTCATCAAATAAGACCACAAATTGTGTGAACAATGATGACACCCATTTATTCATCTGATTGGTATAGGAGTATAAAATGTTATGATCGCACACTAGTGAATAACAAATAGAGTAAGATTAATCTACCTCTTTGGTAACAGTTAAATGACATGCCATACAGCTTTCTCAGCACCCTGCTGTGCTGATCAATGCACCATTTTGGGCTCCACTTATATTGTTTATTTAGTAGACCGTAACAGCAGACAGATGGTCTGATATTATTTAGGCATGTTTTGGTCTTCATGGTATTGTTTTTTAAGTCAGAGACATAAGCATCACAGGCTTGTCATGGACTTGATCTTGACTCAAACTTGTTCCTCTTCAAGTAAGGATTTCCTAATTAAGTTTCTTTTTTTATTGTTCTCACATCTATCCATATTTGTTATGGGCTATTCAGATTCTTTTATTTTGTTTGTTGCTGTGTTAAGGCTATTGAAATCAACCCAAAGCATATAATGACCTTATATTGCTTGTCTTATTAACAGTTTAGTTCAATCCAGGATTATAACAATACTAGGGCTGCATGGTATTGGAAAAATCTGATATTACAATATTTTATTTTTCTGCGATAAATATTGTGATATGAATACAGTTTCACAAGATAGCTTGAATAGCACTATTTGGCAGTTTTCTGGGGAGTCTAACAGTATTTCAGATACTGAAATTAAATGATCACAATTCAAAAAATGCTTTTCATACTTTGCTTGGTCTCGTTTCTAGTCCAAATATATATAAAAAAATCTTAGATCAAGTAAAAAAATATTGTTTTGTTTTTAACTTCAGAAGAAATAAGGCAAAATTAAGTTTAATTTTCCTTAAAACAAGCTAAATTATCTGCCAGTGGAATAAAATAATCTCTTTTTTTTCTTTTGCAAAAATCATATAAATTATGTATAAATACAGTAATTGGATACAATGAATTAGCACAATTTAATTAAATTTAGTAGACTAATTTGATTCAATGTGACTATTGCAGATGCACACATTGCGATATCGGTCCTGACATGATATATTGTGTACTATAGTCATCTGTCATCACTTACTCAACCTTCAACCAGTTTCAGATTTGTTGTTCTGTTTAATTATAAAATTCTAATTAAACTTTATTTCATACACAAAAATGTATTTCAATCATACTGATGGAATTAAACTCGTAATTATCCAAACCGTAACCTTAAAATAAAAGCTGTTTGTTGATTTCAATTGCAGTAAGCAGCCATGTAAACTGCTTAATTGCTTCATTAGTGCTCTAAACAAAAAATTCAACAAGCAGTACAGCGGCATTGCAATGTTCCTCACAGCACCAGTGTTTTGCCATGCTATCTTTGCATAGGCTACACACTGTAATGTGTGCTGAGCTCTAATTTGCAATGACAAATTGGCAAAAAATGCTGTGATTGGTGACTCAACTTTGTTTTTGTAGTTTTACAGTTGATTCTGCCCCAAATAAGTTATTTGCTTATTTATTTACTAATGATTTAATGACATACAGTGGAAAAAAGTTATTTATTATGTTTTTACAAGCCTTCATGTGAAATTGTAATTATTGTTAAGACACAATATTTCTAATTATATTTTTATTCTGGCTGGAATAAAAAAACGACTAAGGTCAACATTATTATCCCCCTTAAGAAATGTCTTTTTTTTTTTTTTTTTACAGAAGAAATAAGTTTTGTCCAATGACTTGTTAACCTGACTCTCTTAGTTAACCTAAATAATCTAGTATAGACTGAATAGTAGTATATAGCAAAATGGCTAATAAAATATTATGTACAGCCATCATGACAAAGGCCAAATCAATTATTTAGTAAAAATTTGTTATTAAACTTGAATATTTAAAAAGGTGTTGAAACAAATGTTCTCTTCATTAAACAGCACTTGGGAAACATTTAAGCAAGAATAATTTTGCCTTTAACTGACCTCCTGTTAGCATATTTTGCTAGTGGTAATATATTTAAATTAAGAGGAAATGAAAACATGGGTTTATATGTTACCAGCTGAACAAGAGTTCACAAAGGTCACTGGAGATTTTATAGTTTAAGGCTTTCATTAGGACCATGGTCACAATATGGTGTAATGTTCAGCCAAAACAAGCATACGTCATTAACTGCCTCTGCAATGTTTTTTCAAACCTATCTGTGAAACACAATAGCAGCCATTTTGAATTATGTGTTAGATGTTGATTGTTTGTTTGTTTGTTTTTTGTCAGTTAAATGTTAACTGATGACTTTAATTTCTCTTTCCAGGTCACACGGTCAGGAACATCCAAGCTTTTTCTGTGCTTCAGAATGCTTTCTTAAAGGCCAAGAGCGGTCAATTAGCACGTATGATCCTTGAAGCCATTGCCAACATCTATGCCGCTGACTATGCCAACTACTTCATCTTAGAGGCACAGCACACACTCTCACAGTTCGCAGAGCGGGTAACAAAGCTGCCAGAGGTGCAGTCCAAGTACTTTGAGCTGCTGGAGTTTGTCGTCTTCGGACTTAATTATGTACCATGCAAAGAGCTTTTTAGCGTTAGCGTGCTATTAAAGTCGAGCACCTCTTACGGATGCAGCATCACAGCCACCCGCTCCCTTCTTAAGCTTGGACGGCACCACCCCGTCTTCAGTGATGTCTTCCGTGAAGTTGGACTGCTGGAGGTGCTTGTAAATCTGCTCCACAAATATGCAGCGCTGTTAAAAGACCCCACGCAAACGCATAGCGAGCAGGGTAAGACCTTTGTAATCGAAGCAATGTTTATAGTGTTATTTATGTATTACTATAGTGTTTATTCATATATTTATTGTATAATAATGTTATTATTAATGAAAACATTTTTTTGGAGATAACTGCATGATATATATAATCATGCCATTTTTAATGGAAGATTAAATATATAATTAATTTAATTAATTAATTTAGTATTATTATACGTAAAAAATTTAGTTTTTACATTTATTATGTATTTGGATTTTACTTGATCATTTTCATTATCATTTTTACTATTTTCTAATGTTATATTTATATTAGTGTTATTTATATACTCATATAGTGTTTATTAAAATCTTTATTATATTGTAATAATATAATATTATTATTATTACTCATACAATAAGTATTTATTTATTCATTTTAATTTTCTTAATTATGATGATGATGATTATGATTATTATTATTTCTTTATGCTTTGTATTTCACTTGATCACTTTCACTTTTATTTTTGATAGAAAATATATAATTAAAAGCACTTACTGACTGCTCTCCCTCACTCTGGTCAGGTGATTCCAAAAACAATGTGGCTGAAGAACAAAAACAGCTTGCCTGGCTTGTCATGGAGACTCTCACAGTCCTATTGCAAGGCTCAAACACTAATGCAGGTGTGTGTGTGCATGATGAGATTTACATGGTTTCCTCACAGTTATTTTTTTCTAAAACAACTTTATTGTGGTAGGAATTTTTAGAGAAAGATGGGAAATATTCAGAGATGAGTTCAGAGAACTTGACTCAAAAAAGCTAACCACATGTCAGAGATTCACCCATAAGGCAAAAAGCTCTGACTTCTGCTGGGTTTGAAAGAGGAAATGACAGGCAGGCTTGGATTTAGACTGACACTGTAGTTTTGGTTTCTTCTGCTTTATTCTTAACCTGAGTCACAGACAATCTCTAGCACAGAATTGGAAAGTCTGTGATTTACAGAGTTTCATTTGCAACACATCATCTTTGTTAAAATTATACTTTTAAGGTATTGCTTAAGTGTAACTAAATGTATGTATCTGTAGGAAGCATATTTTATTGGACTGTCCTGCTCTTAATGTTTGTAGAAGAATTTTAATGACATGAACTCACTAACAAAATTAGTCAGTAAAGTTTTAACAGTAAAATATTTCAAAATTTTATTATATTTTAATGTAAATGATCTGATGCAAATTACTTGTTTGTTAGTTTGAATGGGTTTTATATGGGGCCAAGCACAGAAGGTGCATAGGCACCTTTGTATACGTTCCGGTTCTTATTATTATTCTTCCGGCTTCTTCTTTTTCCGCTCTGGGAGTCTACGGCAGCCCGTAGTAATCAATCGTTCTTGATTAACTTGCAAACAAATTTATCGTAGAGCTTGTGAAAATTGACTTAAGGTGTTATCTCCATAACGCATTGACGTATTCACACCAAACTTGGTGTGTGTTATCAATACCATGATCTGAAGTTAGCTGCTGCGTTTTGACACACTGCCCCCTAATGGTCCGGAGATACATAACCTTTTTTTGCCTATAACTTCTCAACCCTTTGTCCAAAATTCATTATTGCCATTTTGGTCACCTGCCATTTTGAATTGTCAAAAATTGCTATATTTTACAGACGCATTGGCGAATTCTGAAAGTCGGTATGTGTCTGAAGGAGTTCAAAGTTTTGTCACAGCGCCACCTTTTGGTCAAACGTTATAATAAAATGTCTAAAAATGCTAATAAATTTTAACAAAGTTTGATAATATCGATACCAATTATGCCTTAATTAACAGAACTTCCTGTCAGCCATCTAGCCTCAAGTCAAAATCCTACTTTTCCCACCTACATCGTTTGACTGATTTGTACCAAATTTGACTCAGATCATCTTTAGACCATGCTGACAAAAAGTTATGGAGTTTGTATCGATATGTTTTTGTTTACAGCAGCTACAAATGTGATGGCATGATGCAAAACTCCATCTGAGGCTGTATCTCTGCAGTAGTTAAAGACAACAAATTTTAGGTTTGTCATTGTCACCTCACACTGACTATAACCATAGAAATTTGGTGACAGCGTCATCTATGGGTCAAGAGTTATAAGACATCCATTAGCCATTATTAAGGAAACTTGCAAATGTGGTACTTTTTGCCTGCATATGCTTATTTTGATGAAATTGGTCTCAAATTATTCTTTGGGTCATGCCGACAACACAGATACCAATTATGCCATAATCTACCAAACTTCCTGTTCGCCATTTTTATTTTGTCCAAACCATTCATTTTTTAGCTCCTCCAAGACCGTTGATTCAATCTTCACCAAATTTGACTCGGATCATCTTCAGACCATGTAGATCAAAAGTTATGGCATTCATGTCGATAGACGAAACTGTTGTCATTTAGCATATGTGCAAACTTGATGTAATGCTGCCCGATGACATTACAGGCTGAATCACTGCAATGGTTTGAAGTATTGAAACCAAACTAGAAAAAGAAATCATAAAAACATTTTCAAATGACTTTTCAATAGTTTTGTCTATTAGAGTTAGTTTGAAAATCTGTTGTTTTGAACTCTCCATAGATCGGTAGCCCAATTTTCACCAAACATGCTGCCAAAAATTTATAGAACTTTTTCAGTTGCTCTGTAGCTTGTTGCCGTACTTGTTTATTATGTGGCCGCTGGGCTGCTTGGCCCCAATAAATGCTGCTTTATATTATTATATATTATATATTAGCTATATTTATATATATATTTATATTATACAGAATCTATCTGTCTGTCTGTCTCTCTGTCTGTCTGTCTGTCTGTCTGTCTATCTATCTACAGTATCCGTCTGTCTGTCTGTCCTTTAGTGATATCACCGCTGTAAATCATTGCTTCTTTCTGCTCAGGTGATAGTGGTTTTAAGAGGAGTTGCATTCTCATTCTCAACAGCCTTTGTTCAATTGTGTGCGGTGCAGTATGAGTCATCAGTTTATTTTCATCATTTTGTCATAATAAAAGCTTTATTGTAGCAGAACACTTAGCATAAACATCAGATGGTCTCGAACATAAATGTGTTTTCATAGGGTCTTTGAGCAGAAATAAAGGATCGACAAATACGAGATTGCTTGTTTTAAAACAGTACAGCACACCCCTTAGGCTTTCATTATAATTGCATTATCGTTGTCCAAGTTTGGCTTTTGTTTCCAAGCACTCCGGGATGAGGAAGAATTCATTTCCATGCTCTCAGACCCTGCAGTAGTCTCAGTCTCGGTGCTGAGTCAGGTCTCTGCTAGGGAAACTCTCTTGACTTCAGCTCTCTAATCATTTCTCCTTTCTGTCATGACTGCTGTTAGTCTCACAGATGCGCTCGTACTTTGTTAATTGTTAGCCAATCAGAATGGTTTTACAGCAGAAAATGACTCATTTGAAATGCTTTGCTTCCTCTGAGGTGATCATTCATTCCTAAATCTCACTATTACCGACTCTTGATTGTCCAATAGTTTACATAAACAAAACATTAAAGTTGTTGCCAAGCTGTAATGTTGAACATTAAACTGAAAATTGCTTATCTGACACTGAGATGAGTTAATAACGCAGATACTGAATGTAAATCTCACAGGGTTGTTCCGGGAGTTTGGTGGAGCTCGGTGTGTGCACAACATCGTGAAGTATCGTCAGTGTCGCGAACACGCTCTGATGATCATCCAACAGCTGGTCTTGTCGCCGTCTGGAGATGATGACATGGGCACTCTGCTCGGCCTCATGCACTCCGCTCCCACAGCAGAACTACAGCTCAAAACTGACATCCTGCGGGTGAGGCATATTCACAAATCTGTCATGCTCTATTTAAATAGATAGGAAATAGAACCAGCATTCACTACATTTGTTTCCATATTTGCATAAATACATTGGCATTCTTAAATTTGAGGTTTGGAAGCGTTTACATTTTTTTATTAAATTCATAAAATTAATAATTTAATAATTTAAAAAAAAAATGCAGTTTTGGTACAATGTAAACTTAAATTAGTTCAATTAGTTCAACAGTTTTATACAATGACTTTAGTCTAATTTATAAAAAAGAAAATTCACATGATCCATTAGAAATCTAATCTAATTCTGATTTGGTGCAAAATAAATGTCTCTTGTCAGTTAAAAAAAATGTATTCGTTTTTTTTTTTTTTTTTTTTAAGATTGTTTATCAATAGTGTACATGAATAGTTGCTCAAAAGAGAAATCTTTTGTAACAAATGTCTTCATTATCGGTTGAATGCATCCTTGCTGAATAAAATAATACGATTTTCTACACCGATAGTTCACCTAAAAATGAAAATTTGTGTTCATTTACTCTCCCCGCAGGGCATTCAAGATGTAGAAGATTTTATTTTCAATAGACATTGTTTTTGGATATTTACAAAATGCCAGCTTACCAGCAATTTGACAGTCAAAAAATAATATTTTAAAAACATTTACAGGCAAAACTACATTAATAGCTATGGCTGCTGAAGATACATTAAGGTCTTAATGATAAGAAAATGCAGGAAACTAAAAAATTGTTTACAGCATTATTACCTATAATTCATAGCCATAGACACATGGGCTGTGTGCGGAAGACTTAAAAGGTAGGAAGGCATCAGGGCACATCCAAATCTAAATTCTGTTTCATTTTTTGCCTCAAGAGGTCCCTACTTTTGATCAAACTTTGAAGGCTGAATAGATATACCCTTCGCTGCCTTCAATATCTTACAACCCTGTGCATCTTGACAGTTGAGCTAAAAAAATTAAACATGACATCTCAAAGGGATTATAGTTATCAAGTAATTAAAAGTAATTATAGTTATCACCAAAGCTCTCTCTATTTTCTTATGCATGATTAAATCGTTATGCGGACTCTGAAATCTCTTTTATGAGGTGACTATGTGCAGAAATTCTGGCTACGAAGTCACTATCTTATAGGCCATTGAGGAAACAAGTTAGCTGCCTATGTTTTTGGACGCAGCCAAAGACTACAGAATACACAAGACATGTCACTCATATCTTTTTAAATGGGTAAAAGTGTAACTGTCAATATGGTGAATAAAGCCCTGCCTACTAGTACAGGAGCCAATCATCGATTGCTATAGACTGACGATACTCTGGGGGAGGAACTTGGACCAGACGCGAGTTTTTGCAGATTTTATGCGATTTGGACGTTTAGAAATTGTTGTTTAATTTTAATGGTGATTCCTAATATGAAATTCAGTCGTAAGCTTGGCAAGCAATTTTGGAGAATTTAATGTTTCCCCATTCAAACAGATTGCCCGAGCATACTGCCCGAGAGGCGTTTTAAAGATGGCCAGCGAGGGAAATGACTTGCCTTAAAGGGACTTTGACGCAGCCCTGGTCAACAAAGTTTTGTTTTAAACTAGTTTTTTTTTTTGTAGATTAGATGAACAAGTGCACTCACTGAAATGAACAGTTTGCAGCAGTTTGTTGCTAAAACTAACACGATTTCTCTCTAACAAATTTGACAACATTTAATCATTTTCTCTAACAAAAAATCTGAATCACTCTGAATGCAATATGATGATCAATATAATGGTGTATGCTCTTATGATCTTTCAGAGTTGGGGAAGACCAGTTTATTCAATTGATGTCTTATACATTAAAAAAAACAAACATATTTCACATCGTTATTGTTTGCTTTGATATAGGTGTTTTTGACTTTTAAAATTGCCAGTAGCTGTTGACTTGCATTTAATGAATGATTACAAATCAGGTTATACTAAAGAAGAATCTATCTAAAGCTTATTGAGCTAAATTTTTGAATGGGCAGTTAACTTTCATCCTTATTATTTCAGGAATTTCACTTTTGTGTTTGTCATTAGGCTCTGCTGGCGGTGCTGCGTGAAAGCCACCGTACTCGCACCGTCTTCCGCAAAGTGGGTGGTTTTGTTTATGTGACCTCTCTGCTGCTGGCCATGGAGCGATCTCTCTGTTCTCCACCCGTCATCGGCTGGGAGAAGGTCAACCAGAACAAAGTCTTTGAACTTCTACACACCATATTCTGCACTCTAACAGCTGCCATGCGTTACGAACCTGCAAACTCGCACTTCTTTCGTACTGAGATCCAGTACGAGAAGCTGGCTGATGCAGTGCGGCTTCTGGGATGCTTTTCTGATGCTAAGAAAGTTGGTCCAGCGACCGTCTTCCCGTCAAATGCCCAACCATTCCAGCGGTTACTGGAGGATGAGATCATACCTGCCGAAAACGTGTGTCCCACACTCAAGCACTGCAGCAAGCTCTTCATCTACATGTACAAGATGGCCACCGACTCATTTGACAGGTGTGCATGAATCTCTTTTCGTAAAGGATAGAAAGGGTGGTTTTTGTTTTGGTGGAATATCAAAAAATGGCTGAAAAAAGTAATCTATTATTACACTACGTGAGGGGTTTCATTTTAATGAGAAATGCTTGAAATAAGTTTAGAAAAGATGAGCATTTTGAGTGTCCTTTATACAAAAAACAATGTAGCATGAATTAACCATGTCCATAAAATTCTTTTTTGAATTTTGTTTTATGGGTTTTTAAAAAAAAAAAAAAAAAAAAAAAGAGATAAAGTTTAATGATAAAACAATATTGGTTTAATAAAAAACTGGGCTACATTATGTGGTATTTAAAATATACAAACTGATTAACATATATGGGTCAATGTCCCGTTCGGGATAACTCTATCAAATTAAAATTAAAGGGATTTTATGTACACTTAAAAAGGATTGCTGTTTGTTCAAACTACTTACTTAAAATAAGCTTAATCAGCACAATTCTTGACTTTTTTGGGGACAACTTAAATGTTTTATGTTCAATCCACATAAATTTGTTAAAACAATTAAGTGAACTTAATCAATTAGTGTTGGTACTACATGAAGGTATTATGTGGAACCCAGCATTTTTTACAGTGTACATACCATATATATTAAATTCAAGTAACATCTACAAAAGTGTCTTTGTTTATATTTGTTAAAATGAAACCGCATATTAATTCTGACCATTACGTATGAAAATATATAAAATCAATGATCACATTTTTTATAAATAAAAAAAACATTTCTCATGTAGAAATGGTTAAAACATAATGGAAGGATAGTGGCAAAAAACATTTAAATTACACACAAAGATCCATGAAATGTATTGTACAAAAAAAACAAAAACGACCAGATTTGTCAGAATTTCATTGTCAATAATTTTACTTTTAAAACATGGTAGAAATCGTAAAAGAAATGTTCTGTGTGTCAAAGAAGTACATATCTAACATCTACACATTGTACATTTGTTACACAGACCAAAACATATCAAGGAAACATACTGTTAATCAGGTTACAGAGTTTTCTGTAGCATTTGAACATTTTTGCGTTAATCATTGCTATATTTACAGTGAATTTGTGTACAGTGGTCTCTCGCTATAACGCGGTTCACCTTTTGCGGCCCCGCAGTTTCACAGATTTTCTTTTAGTGCAATTTAACATGCATGATTTTTTTTTTTTTTACAGCGCATTGTGTTCTGGGTCCTGATTGGCTTTACACCAAGTTGTCAATCAATCTCCTGCGTGTCTCCTGTACAGTACACAATACGTTCAGCTTGCCAAATTAACATTAATCTTTGCTAGCAGTGTGAGTTTCAACAAGGATGCAAAATAGGTTGTAATTGTCCGCTGCAAGACCACCGTAAAGGGGATTGCGCACTTGATGCACTGCGCCACAACATGCCATGCAACACCATGAATTTTAGAATTGTAAACATAGGTTCATATAAGAGTACACACACCGGTGCCGCAAGTCGGCGGCTGTCTGCGGTGCCCAGCTACAACTCAGGACATGGATCGTATTTCTGCTGTGCCACAGAACACCTACTAAATGATTACATTTTAAATAACATGCAAATGCGCGCGTCCCGTGTGTGTTACTTCCAACTGTCATGTGCACGGCGCATCTGATGTGTGTCCCCCTTAAGGATGGAGTCTGCTTTAGCTTTGTGAATCAGTGACTGCAGGAAAAAGAACATTACACTGGAAGCCAACATTATCCACACAAACGCTGAAAAGCATTATGAACCTTTTGCTGACAGCGATGAATGTTTGCTCCTGACAACGAAGATTTGAACTTTGAGAGTGTTTAAACAAGAGAGAAAAGTGTGAAAATGTTAATGCCTGTCTGAGAAAAGTGTATTAGGTGTGTAGTGAGGGGTTTTACAGCCTTAAAACATCTATAATAATTGTAAAAGATAAAGCGCACTTTTCGGATTTTGCCAATTGTGGGTTATTTTTAGAACGCAACTCCAGCGAATAACAAGGGACCACTCTATTCAAATCAACTATCAAACATGTTTACTTTAACCTAAAAAAATGCTCACTGCCAGCATAAACATGCCTAAACTAACTAAAATGTATACATGATTATAAACAAGAACCAAATATACCAGTTAAATTTCATTAACTGGGGGCGGGGTCAGTTTTCTGACGAGATGCAAATGTCCTCATATGCTATCTGAATGTATCTGTGCTTTAAGCTTGTGTTCGTGTTAGATTTGCATGATCCGTAGTTCCTCTGAGCTTTATATTCAACAGGAACTAACTGCCTCTCTCTCTTGCTCTTTGTCATTTCTCTGTCTCTGGTAACCTTTGGCATTGCCTGGCTGCACATGCGGGGTGTGTGTGTGTTTGTTTGGATGTGTGTTTGAATGGTTGTAGTCGTGCCGAGCAGGTGCCCCCCTGCTTGACTCACGAGACCTCGCTGCCCTCTCCTTGGGGCACGCCAGCAATCGCCAGGAAGAGGTACTGCTTTCTGCCACCTCTTCCTTTTTCTCCCTCTGTCTTTTCCTTCTTCTTTTCTTTGTTTTTCTTTTCTCTGCTTGTTGAGTGATCAGACCTTTGTCCTCCCAGTCGGTTTCCTTTTCCTTCTTTCATTCTTCATTTTTTTTCTACTCACACCTTCATTGCTTTGGTTGTGTTACAGGGTTCTTTAAAGCAACACAATAAAATAATTTTACAACTCCCCTAGATGTAAACATTTTTGAATCCCTTCAGACTAGGGTTGACAATGACAGTGTTGTGCTAGTAGTTACAGTTACTAGTTACTTTATTCTTCTTTGCAGTGGTTGGTTGGCTGGTATCCATCAATCCCACAATGCTTCGCCACTGTAAACAGGAAGATGTGGGCTAGACTGCAGCCAAAATTAATTAACTTACCAAGTAATGGACAAATGCATCATATTGTAACAATAATGAAGTTACTACATTTAAAAAGTAATGCGTTATATTATTAGTTACTGTCAAAAGTAACGCTGTTACAGTAACACATTACTAGTAATGCGATATTGCCCAAAACTGTACAATGATGAATAATAATGATGAAGTTATTTTACATTTAATTATTCAATTTTTGTACTTGAATACCATTAGTTTCTCAAAAAAAAATCTGCTAAAATTATATTTTTATTGCAATATATCGTCACGTTAGAATTATAAAACTTCTTTCTGACATTTTTGATTGAGTTATTGACATATTCTTATTAAATGACAACTTATTTACACTATGGGATGTTTTTTTATAAGTTGTTTACATTTGAAGACTTTTTATTTAAAAACCAAATGTTAAACACATACTGTTTTCTATATGGAATGCAAAAACTTTGAAGCTCAATATCTCAAAATCATTCAGAAAGCAGATAGAACCTTATAATTTCAATGTAGAGATATATCGCGGCAAAACAAAATATTGCAATGCCAGGTTTTTTTCAATATCATGCAGCCCTAATTCAGACAATCACCGGGTCTGGCTTTGGCACTAGTAGCTTAGCATAGCATAAATCATTGAATCGTATTAGACCATTGAGCATCTTGCTCAAAATATTTTAGAAAAAAACTTTAAAAAATAAAAGTTGCTATTTTCGAGGCTGAGACTAGGAAGAACTTTACAGTTTTTTTGCCGTAATAATTAATGAACTTTGCTGCCGTACTATGGTACCATGATATTACTCAGTGCTGTTGTCTTAGCTGGGGACTATTTTCAGGAGCTCTATAATATTATTCCACCTGCTGCAGCCATGGTATGGCAGCAGAATTTTAGTATGAAAAAAAATTTTTGGGCAGATTCCTTTAGGAAGTGTCAAAAAAAAACACCCTACACGTTTGGATAGATATGAGGTTGATTAATTATTTTATTTTTTATAAATTTTTTGGAGGGAATTATCCTGTAAGTTCTTACAAGTCATATTATAAAACATCATAATATGTCAACTTAAAAAGTGATAAGTGATATGACTTGTAAATGTAAATCAGATATTCTCTTAACAACCCTTGACAAACATCAGGACATTTAGTTGATGGCGTTTTTATATTTGCAGCAGTAACTTTGTCCAGCTCTAAATATCATTAGTTCAAAATCTTGCTCCTTAAAGCTGTACATTAAACGTAAAATATGTTCTGATTGGCTGATGCTGTGCTGTGCAAGGCCATATTTTATTTTCTCAGTATGAACAGACAGGTTGCTTGTCTTAGGAAACTTACTGTCACATTTGATCAGGACTGTGTTGTTCATGTGCTTCTCACGCTGATCAGAGTAAAGGTTTCCTCTGCTTGATCATTTCTCCGACTAAGTTTTCATCTTTCTTTGCACCTCATCTGCCACGTTGAGCTACTTTGTACCTGTAAACCTCTTGCAGTTGCAAAATTTCCCTTTTTTGGTTGTGCTGACAGCATTTCTTTTCAGTTTTTTTTTTTTTTGCTTTTTAAGCTCTGTGTCAGGTTTTGATTCATAATTAATATTATTTCAAAGGTGGTTTTCTTAAAATTACACTTCACTGTAAGCTGTCTAAGCTTTGTACTTTAATCTGGATAAAACTGCCAAGCCAAAATGTAAAACTGTATAAGCAAATTACACTTTCCAGACACTGACAGTAAGCAAAGAGACTAAGAAGAGCAATTAAGTGATGTTTTTCTACCCAGTAGGCATGGCTATAACAGCTCATCCAACTCTGCTTCTGGTAAAGCCCTAACGGACCTAAAACTGCACTTGGGGAATTCGTCCCAGCATTCCTCAGACCCTGTAGTCATCCACCCTGGAGCAGTGCTGGCAATGCTTGACCTCCTACCCTCCGTTTCTTCTGACACACAGCCTGAGGTATGAGCCGCTCGCAGACGACAGACTCTATTGTAAAACCTAGAGAGCTCACACCATGTTTGATGCCCACACAATTGAAGTTTCAATGCTGACAATCAGCAAACGATGTTTTTATTTAAATTGTGAGATTGTGTCTACATGTACAAGATTTAGACGTATTTAGATTGTGTCACTTATAAATATAATTAAATTGGTCAAATATAATATTAAATCCAGTTCTAACATTAAAAAACTACTTGTTTTAAATGAATGCTGACTTTTGATCTGGTAAAGGGGTTTGGAAAGTGATTGTTTCTTAAGGATTAAATAAGCATGTTTTAGTGATTTCTGAGGAAGCATGTGATACTAAAAACTAATGCAGTTTTTTTAAAGAGTAAGATCATATCTTCAGTTTAAAGATCTTCCTACCCTGATCTTTTTCTATTTTAAAGATCTTGTTATCTTCTTAGCATGATATTAATTTTTGTCCTCCAGTCAGTTGTCAGAGTGAAAGGTCTTATGAGATTGAAAGTGTCTTTTGGGGATTTTTTGTAAAACTAAAGGAGGTTCCCATTAAGGAATTCTGACAGCATTTTTGTCATCTTTGCCAGTAAGTGGTAAATGGTGAGTTACATACTTACAATTGGAGAATGTGAGGCAACATATTGGTATGTTGTTTGTTTATTTAATTTGGACGTTTTTAATTAGCTAATTTTGCATTCTATTGTTATTAAACTTCATGGTCATGCTGAGAACAAAAATCTATTTAAATGCAACCAAGAGCTTAATTTTATGATCCAGAATCAAACCTTTATGAAATTGAGGTTATTCAGTTACTTTATTTTCTAGAAAAACATTCTCAAACCTGTTGATCAACTGTATGTGACACTAGTTGCATTGATTTATGTCACAATTAATAATTTACGTGTAGCCATATAGAAATAGTTTATTTGATTTGTCAGCAATAGATAAATAAAATGTAGCATGAGAGAGAGAGAAGTTTTTTAATATTAATAAAGTTTTACTTCATAAAAAAATAACATCCTTGCAAATTAGTGAAGGCATGTGTGAAACGGGCTAAATTACATTATACTTTTATATTGTTAAAAGACATCTGCCTTTACAGGCACATAGACTTTAATGACATACCAGTCTTTAATATGTAGTTAGCTCTCTCTTTGCAGCTGTAACTGCTTCAACTCTACAGGGAGGGCTTTCGACAAAGTTTAGGAGTGAGTTTATGGGAATTTTTGACTGTTCTTCTTCAAGTCAGGCACTGATGTTGGAAGTGAAGGTCTGAAGGTCTGACTTGCAGGCTTTATTATAATTCATCCCAGAAGTGTACAGTTGGGTTAAGGTCAGTACTCTGTGCAAGCCAGTCAAGGATCCCCACAACAAACTCGCTTATCCATGTCTCTATGGACACATGTTGGAGTAGGAAAGGGACATGCCAAAACTATTTGGGAGCTTGAAATTGTCCAAAATGTTGTGATAAGTTATGTAAATGACATTGTCATGGTAGTAGTTACTTATACTGGACGTAAGGGGCCAAGCCCAAACCCTGAATAACAACCCCACACCATAAACCCCCTCCACCAAACTTTATACTTGGCAAGAAGCAGTCAGACAAGTACCGTTCTTCTAACAACCACCAAACCCAGACTCATCCATCAGATTGCCAAACAAAGAAGTGTGATTGGTACCTTCAGAGAACATGACTCCACTGCTCTAAAGTTTCTGGCTTTACAGCATCACTGCATCCTATGATTTGTAATGCACTTGGTGATGTAAGACTTGGATAAAGCTAATTGGCTTTGGAAGCCCATTTCATGGAGCTTTCTATGCCTGTTCCTGAGCTGATTTGAGGTCATGTGAGGTTTGGAGGTCTGTAGCTATTAACTCTGCAGAGTGTTGTTGACTTCTGTTCACTGTGCACCCCAGTATCTGCTGACCCCGCTCTGTGAATTTACATGACCTGAGTTGTTGTGGTTCTCAGTTGCTTTCAGTTTGTTACAATGCCATTAATAGTTGATGGTGGAGTATTTAGTAGTGAGGAAATTTCATGAATGGACTTATTGCACAGGTGGCAACCCATCCCAGTGCCATGCTTCAATTCACTAAGCTTCTGAGAGCAACCCATTCTTTCACAAATGTTTGAAGCATCTGCAGGGCTAGATGCTTGATTTTGTACAGCTATGGTCATGGAAGTGACTGGATCATATGAATTGAGTGATTTGAAAAATTTGTGGCAATATATTGCATGAGTCTATACATTATTTAAGTGTTTAAAACTATTAAAAGTATTTCAAAGGTATTTTTTATATTTCAATAGATGTTAAAAATGTATATTCAGTGAAAATAGTGTATAAATTAGTTTAGGAGATTAATTATTTTTTATTATTATACTGAATACAACTGCATAGCCCACAATGACAATTTGATTTTGTTGTCTGTTTAATAACTAACCTGCTAGACTTGCGATGGCATGCCGTGTTAGGCTTGTTCCACTGAGTTTTACATTTCACAGTTTTAAGTATCAATCTGTGTGTTCACTTCACCCTTGCTCTGCTCCTCAGCATGCTCTGGACCTGCAACTGGCAGTTGCTAACATCCTGCAGCTGCTGGTGCATTCAGAGAGGAACCAGCAGATCCTGTGTGAAGCGGGTCTGCATTCTCGCTTGCTGCAGCGCTGTAGCTGCGCTTTAGGAGATGAAGATCATCCGCTCCACCCTCCACTGCAGAGGATGTTTGAGAGACTGGCATCTCAGGCTCTGGAGCCAATGGTGCTCAGGTGAGAACAGTTTTATTATGATAATCATCCTTTGAAGAAAAAGATATATATACATATATATATAAACTAATATGAAAATACCATTTTGGTCACAAATTACATTGTTTTCATTATTGAATATATTTCCCAACATGAACTATGAACTATAACAGCATTTATTAATCAACAAATACTAATGCCTTATTAAAATCCACGTTCATGCTTTTTAACATTAGTTGATGCACCCTGAATTAACGTGAACTAACAATGAACAACTGTATTTTTATTAGCTAACGTTAGCTAACATGAACAAATACTACGGTTCATTGTTTGTTCATGTTAGTAAATATTAATTAAAACAACCGTATGTTGTGTTACCAACATTTTTTTAAACTAAACAATTTTACAACAATTTTAACTAAATCTAAATTACATATGAAATTAAAATGTACTACATATTTTTTAATTGTTCAAAAATAATACACACATGGGGCTATAATGTGGGTGTGCATATTCAGGATCGCAAATTTGTCACTTTTCAGTGATATTTGCAGTTTTCATCTTGAAACGTTAATCACGCAGATCTATATAGAGCAGTGGTTCTCAAACTTCTTTCACCAAGTACCACCTCAGAAAAAAAAAAGTGTCTTTCCAAGTACCACCATAATGACCAGTATTGTAGTAGGTCTAATTAAGCAGCTACAGCACAGCACAGTTCAAAAACGTGGCAGACTAATTCTTATTATGAATATTTCTTATTGTCAGCCACTTTAAACATTATAAATAGTTTGAACATTAACACTGTACTGTGCTTACAGGTAAAAAAATAAATAAATAAAACGTCAACGTTTAAATTAAAATGTGCTTTTAAAAGTTAATTAATAATGGCACTGTTCTTAAAAAGTAAAAAGAAAACTGCTGTACTTAAATGTAAAGTATTATCATAAAGTAGCCTATTCATTAAAACCTGGAAATGTTGCTTGGACCTCATAAATATAGGCTATATGTCATCATATTTATATATAAACTATTTTTGATATATTTTTTAATATATGATGCATGTATATATGGCTTGTTTGTATATCTTTAAAATCTAAACAATAACTTGTATTTTAAATATAAAATTTGGATTTACATATTTAAATTAGAAATTAGATCTGCTTACTGCATGTTAAAGTAGGCTATGTGTGTCAGAAAAGCAAGTGATTAAACTATACCTGTCAAGATTGGGATATAAAAATATGGGATACGCCCCCAAAAACTAATATGGGGAGGAAATTAGCTTCAAATGATAGAATACATTACAAACATTAGAAAACTAAAAATAAAATAAAAGGTTTAGCCTATTAAAATCCATTTACTGTTTATATCGGTGTTCTCGTACGCATCAAAGCAATAAAAGTGTTCTTTTTTTTTTTATTTAATTTTTCAGCGATTCCTTCGTGTACCACTAGAAGAAGGCCTGTGTACCTCTAGTGGTACACGTACCACAGTTTGAGAACCACTGATATAGAGGGTCTAATCCAGAATGTCTACGCTCATGTATTAACATCTGCATTTTAACGTCAAATGTTTTAAACAAAAAAACATTGTGCATTTATGAAGTGTGCTTCACACAGGTGAGTGGGCTTGACAAACCACTTGTAGAAACACCCTTTTCTCTCTCAAAAAAACTCCACTTTCCTCTCCGTACTCTAGCACTTAATTCTCTGAGGACTAACAGTTCTTGTTAGCACTTCTTGCGTCTTCTTGTTGAATTATAAAAATAATAAAAATGTCTGATAAATGACTAAATGTAAATCATTTTAGTTAAAGGTGCAGTAGGTGATCTGCCACAATGCTAACCTGTTAGCAGCGTTAGCATAAATCTCTGAAACACAGTCCTTCCCCTGCCGTCCAAAGCCACGCCTCCTGAAATCATGAGCCTGTACACCCTAAAGATGACAGCAGAACTCTCTCTCATGTGTTGAGCTAAAGCTTGGCCTGCGGCATGCAGGAATTACACTTATTACAAAGCCATACTTACACACTATTTCTGACCGAATATTCAGAGTAGCATGGTAAACAATATCGGGAGCGCGTCACAGGTCATCATTGTTCAAAAATGAACCAATGTGCCAATGTGAATATAAAAGCAACTTCACCTCAGTATAGCAGGCTAGGCTGAATGGTGCTATTTATGATGTTTTGTTGTTAAACTAAATAAAAATCTACATTTTCGATGCTGTAAAACGTACCTTATGAAACCGAAAATAGTCACATCAATCTATCGCCGGAAGATTTCAGTGACAGAACAATACTTCTGTGCAGATATAACCCATTTGTAACAACAACATCTGACAAAAATAGTTTCAAAACAGAACATGACCTGTCTAAAAGAAATCCTTCAGCCATGGTGCCGTCCTTCCTCCTTCCTCCATCGTGCAAAAGTAACTCCAATATTAATTGGGATTTTAAAAAGATTTGATTCAGCATGTTTTTACTGCTCGCTCTCTCTCTCTCTTTCTCATGAACGCACACTCAGGTGCGCACTACCTCAAATCTGCATTTGTTGGCTGTAACAACCAATTAAATAATCTATTTTATATAATACACAGTATAATTCATAAAATATACAGCTGTACAGTGAGATCAGTGAGACTCAGTGATATTTATTTAGCTCATTAATTTTTATGATTAATATCTTAATGGAACATATTTCTGCCCCCAAACCTTTTATTGATTGGCCTCCCACATGTGAGCTTCTTTAAACTGATATTTGTTTACAAAAAAGCCAGATGAGTCAGTTAAAACCTTTCTTTTTTTCTGGGGATCGTGAGTGATTCAGTCTTTTTTGATTCGATCGTATCCCAGCTGCATGTTTGCATAAAAGGAAAATGATCAAATTTGCCACATCTCAATATTATTCAAAGCTCTCCGTGGGTCGTCTCCAAGTCAAGCAGATTAGCGATTTCAATTTGCCGCATGACTGGTCTTGCATGATAAAGGATGCAGACTCACTTCACTACAAAATAAATAAAGAAATAAATAACAAAAACAATTCGCTTCATCTCATTTGAGGAATCAAACACCGCATGTGTTCTGGATCAAATGTCATGCGACTGTTAGAAAAATCAGTTAAGGAAAAATTTATTCACAAATAGAAGGATGATGTTATGTTTTGCTATGTTATGCTATGTTAGGTTACATTATTTTAGGCTGATATGTTATGTTTTGGTTTTTGTTTTGCTACAGTATGTTTTGGTTTGCAACGCTATGCTATGTTTTGCCATGTTAGGTTATCTTATGCTATGCTATGTTA
This sequence comes from Danio tinwini, assembly GCA_903798205.1. Taxonomy (NCBI): domain Eukaryota; kingdom Metazoa; phylum Chordata; class Actinopteri; order Cypriniformes; family Danionidae; genus Danio; species Danio tinwini. The sequence continues at coordinate 170,824 of CAIGQZ010032912.1, read as the reverse complement.
TGTTATCTTTTGGTTTTTGTTTTGCTATGCTATGTTTTGTTAGGTTAGGTTATGTTAGGTTGGGTTAGGGTTTTTGTTTTGCTATGTTTTGTTATGCTATGCTATGTTGTACTCTGTTATGTTTTAATTTTTGGTTTGCTATGTTTTTTATGTTTCACTATGTTTCGTTATGTCTTATATGTTTGTTATGTTATGCTTTGGTTTTTGGTTTTGTTTTGCTATGTTTTGTTATGTTTTGCTTTGTCATATTTTGCTATGCTATGTTTTACTTTGTTATGTTATGTTTTGGTTTTTGGTTATTGTTTTGCTATGTTATATTTTGCTATGGTAGTTTTTTTGTGTTTGTTACGTTCTGTTTTTATGTTTTGTTTTGTTATGTAATGTTTGGTTAGGTTAGGTTAAGTTGTATTAGGTTAGGTTTAGTTGTGTTTGTTATCCTTTGGTTTTTGTTTTGCTATGTTTTGTTTTGCTATGCTATGCTATGTTTTGCTATGTTAGGTTATGTTATGCTAAGCTATGTTATCTTTTGGTTTTTGTTTTGCTATGTTTTGTTATGTTAGGTTAAGTTTTGGTTTTTGTTTTGCTATGTTTTGTTATGTTAGGTTAAGTTTTGGTTTTTGTTTTGCTGTGTTTCGTTTTGCTATGCTATGTTTTACTTTGTTATATTATGTTTTGCTTTTTGTTTTTTGTTTTGCTATGCTATAATTTGCTATGTTATGCTATGCTATGTTTGCTATGTTATTGCTATGTTATGTTTTTTGTTTTGTTTTTTGTATTTATTATGTTTTTTATATTTTGTTTTGCTATGCCAGTGTATGCTATGCTATGCTTTGTTAATTTTGATCTTTGTCAATTAAGGTGTTTAGTCAAATTAATTATAATATCGCAATTTAATTTTTATAACTTAATAAATGTGAGTGATAGATTACCCCCCTCAACAAAATAGCATTATAAAATAAAAATAAAATAAATAATAATATAAAAAAGAATATTCATTCATTTTCTTTTCGGCTTGGTCCTTTTATTAATCTGGGGTTGCCACAGTGGAATGAACCGCCAACTTATCCAGCATTTATTTTACGCAGCGGATGCCCTTCCAGCTGCAACCCATCTCTGGGAAACATCCATGCACACTCATTCACACTTATACACTACGGACAATTTAGCCTACCCAATTTACCTGTACTGCATCTCTTTGGACTGTGGGACACCCGGAGGAAACCCACGCGAACGCAGGGAGAACATGCAAACTCCAGACAGAAACGCCAACTGACCCAGCCGAGGCTTGAACCAGCAACCTTCTTGCTGTGAGGCGACAGCACTACCTACTGCGCCACTGCGTCACCTAAAAAAGAATATATTTTTATTATTTATGAAAAAAATTTTTTTAAGGGATTTCACTTTTATTGATGAGACAGGGGAGATGTACAGACAGGAAAATGTGGGCAGTAGAGATAGGGGAAGGATCGCAAAGAACCTCAAACCGGAAATCGAACTCTGGTTGTTGCGAGTACCTCGGTGCTATGTGTTGACGCACTAACCAATGGGGCTAGGCTATTAGCACAGACAAGTTTTTATATATTTATAATCATATGAATAATAGTTATAACTTATTATTGTTGTATAATTACTTTCTGTGTTTAACATTTGTCATTTTCTTAGCTTATGTTTCATTTCTAAAATAGCAAGCAGCTGTCTTAATAAAATGTTTTTTATGCATTTTCCAGGGAATTTTTACGACTAGGGAATCCTCTGAACTGCGGTGCCTGGGACAAAAAGCTTCTGAAGCAGTACCGGGTCCACAAGCCAAGCTCTCTCAGCTACGAAGCCGAAATGCGAAGTAAGGAGAAAAAAGGCATAAAGACCGCTCAAACTGTCAGTATGCTTTTGTGGCATTTTGAAAACAGTTTGTGTCAGTGCTCTGTGCTCTTGTCTGTGTATTTTCTCTGTGGGCCAGTGAAAGGAGGGACATTTACTTCAGGCTTCACTGACTGTGGTCTTTGGTGAAATGCCATCAATCACCATCAGAATCAAACAAAACATTCTCCTCTCGCTCTCCTCGCCTTTGCCAGCAGTGAGACATTCAATTGAAGCAGGTTTTTGCAGGAGATGAGTTCCCAGCTTCCCTAATTATCAGTGAAATTACTTTTCTCCAAGCTCTCACCATGTCCAGCGAGTCCTTTTTGAACTCGCTAATTTAAAGGTTTCCTGCTTGCTTTGTAGAAAGCCTTCGTGGATTCGTTCAAGTCTGTCCAGGGTCCAGTGCAAGCGGCTATTTTTGTTGCTTATATCCACAGCGGATTATCGCAGAATGAGGTTATTTAACAGAGAACTCCAATTTAAACAGAATAAAAGGATTCTAGCGGACAGGGAAAGTGTCCCTCTGCTTTTAGAGTGTCAGATTTATAACGTTGAACATCCAAGCAGGTTTAATACATTTAGAATTATTTTCTTTGCACTTCACTGTTTGCATACTAACAAAAGGTGAAGGCAAAATGGCATATTATATTAATGGCAGATTTTTATAAAAATTATCTTGATAATTTAGTTGCTAAGACTGAATTATTTCAATTTTATGGCACTTTTTCTGAAAAAAATTGGTTATGTATCTAAATAATTATAGTTTTACTTTTTCTTTAGTTATTTTGAACATATGTCCTGTAAATCCAGAATCTACAGTAAGGCCCAATCACAATTCTACCCCTAAGCCCTTCCTCTTACCCCTACCCCTCGTTTAGCGCATTCCTGTGAAGTAGGGGTGTCCCAATTCTTTTTAGCTTGAAGGCGCAGGGCTAAGGGGAAGGGGTAGATTTGCCCTTTGAATGAAGATTTTTCAGGACCACACTCGAAACCAAGGGGTTAGAACATTTCCCAGAATACACCAGCCACAACGACAGGATAGTAGCACCCGGAAGGAGTCTTTTTGGGGTTTTTTTGTCATTATTATGAATTTTTATGACAAACAAGCACATGTTTTACTATATTAATAACCGCGCTCGTGTTTTACCATCATGCTTAAAAAAAACGCTAAAATAAAAATCGCTAAATTTCGCCATCTATAATCCATATTAATAACTCCTGTACAGCAGTCCCACAACATTCTGACACTCAATAACACCCCAATACCCTGTCAGAAAAGTCTAGTGGCTGGGAATGACCTTTTTACAGTGTCTGGTATAATGTTAATGTTGTTTCTGTGTGTTTACGTAGATGAATATGGCCACTGTGTAAATGCACAGTATAACGTTACGATTTTATTGCCACCACATTAGATTGTTATGATAACATAATATATCCCTTCAGTGATTTCTTGAAGATAAATACCAAAAAAATAACACAACTGGAATAACTACAGCAGTCGCCATCGTCTGATCTCATATGAAGCAAGAGATCACAATAACATATGATGACGTGTACAGGTGCTGTAGTGCTGTCCCAATTCTTATGGGTAAATTTTGAGGCCTTTCCTTTTCACACTCTGTTTAAGGGCCAAGAGGAAGGGGTAGAAAAATAGAATTGGGATTGGGCCTAAGTAATGGTTAGTCTTAAACCTAAAAAGAAATTTTCTGTTAAATTTATGTGATAGCTTTTAAAATCTCATTAAAGTTTGAGACATTACATTTTATTGAAAGTGTTTAAAACTATTTTAATGTTTTCTAGTACTAATTACATTTGTTAATACATACAGTTAAAAGCTAAATTAATTCATTTAAAACATATTTCCCAAGTAATGTTTAACAGCAAGAACATTTTCAAGTATTTTCTAGAATATTTAAGAAAGTCTTATTTGTTTTAGTTTGCCTTGAATATTTATTTATTTTTGGTCAGTGTTATTGGCTAACAAGTCATATAAATCATATTTATATTCATTTGACAGTAACGAAGGAACACATAAAAAAAAGTACACATTTAAAAGTACACATTTTTAAATGTACTCAAAGTACACGTTACCCAACAATTTTACTCGAGTAAATGTAACGAAGTAAATGTAATTCGTTACTACCCACCTCTGCTAATAATAAGAAATTTCAACAGACTGTTGTCCATTGACGTGCCTATTTAACCTAAATTAACTTGCCTCGTTTAACTAATTAAGCCTTTAATTTGTACTTAAAGCTGAATACTAGTGTCTTGCAAAATAACTAGTAAAATATTATGTACTGTCATCATGGCAAAGACATATATTTGTTATTAAAACTATTATATTTAAAAAATGTGTTTAAAAAGAATCTTGTCTCTGTTAAGCAACACTTGGGCAATATTTTAAAAATAATTTGAATTTCACTGTAGAACTAATAATTATTCCCTCAGTCATATATATTATAATAATATTAATATTACTATATAACAAATTTGTAATGTTTTTTTGAAATATCAAATTAAACTGACAAAAATAATTAAATGATAAAAAAAACTACTGACATCACTTCAAATATTCACAAAATGCAACATGATGCAGAAACTGCAATATTAATTGTGCAACTAAACACAGATGTGGTGGCAGTAGAACAGACCACAATTGAAATGCTTAAATGGATATGTTTATTTTTATGTATATTTATCAATGGTGTTTTTTGGTAAATTACAAGTTTTTTGTTATGGATTATGTTAAGATTTTGATTGTAAAATTAGTTTGCATTTGGATATCCTTAGCCTATATAATCTGATGAAATACACACTATGCTAACTGGGGTCAAGTTAATGGGGAACAAGAACTGGTAGGTTTTGCTGACAAGACTAATCTTGAAGCACTTTTCTGCATTTGGTATTTGCAGAACATGTACTGTCAAATCGATGAAGGTGGTTTTTATCCATTTTTGGTAATAAGTTCATCAGTGATATACTGACAATGAATATTCAGATGACATCCACACTGCTGCGAGTGACCATTATATTGAGATGTTAATATGTGTTGCCGTCTTTCTTTTCAACATCTGAAGGAACATACAAGCGAAATGACATCAGTGAGAAAACAGTAGTTAAGAAGTCATCTGTCACAGATTTATTACAAGATAAATAAAGTTGCAATAATTTGATCATGAAGTGAATTTGACACTATATATATCTTCTTATTTGAGACTCTAAATGAAACTCTTTCTTTTGCTAACACATTAACTGTAAACTATATATAACATCTCTTTCTACATTATCCTGAACATTGTATAGACCTTTTTCTTAGAACGCAAAATTACCCATTATGTTTTGCGTGTATGCGCAAGGAGAATGCTAAGAACTTCTGGTCGGCAGCTGATGCGTGTAAACAGTCACATTTGGACAGCTTTGAAATGATAGTTTTAATCTATTTTATTTGCTTTTAACGTCTTTGAACTAACAATGTTGTCGGTCAGCACCACCTCCTGGACTGGCTATTTAAAGAAATGCAATTTAATGGGATAGAAAACAACTGCTGTGGGGCATTTTTCCCTTGTTGTCAGACGGCATCCTGTGCCGTTTATATGGAGCCTTGTCCAAAAGTCAACATTTTCTCTTTCTTTCAAATATATAACCAACCCAAACAAATGTAATTCACCAAAATGTTTGAGACACACACACACACACACACACCCTACTGTACTGTCCTACTAACACACTGATTTAATAAGTGTCACAAAGTGGAAATAAAGTGGCATTTCGAAATGACAGAAAAGCACATACCATGGTAAATATTACACAATACAAACCAACTAAATGAAACATCAACATCCAATTAGCCAGAATAGTATCAGTAATGTACTTTTATTGGTCATTTTTGGAAATTGCATGGCTTACATACCTGCTATTTTTATGCCAGTGATATGGTTTGCTCTTTGTAATGCAGTGAGGTATGGTGTGTGTGCGTGCGTGCGTGCATTGAAGAGCCGCGGAGTACACTATAACAGCTGACAGGTCAGGAACACTGATGCTGTAACGTTACTTCAGCATCTGATCTGACGACAGACACTGAATTAGGAGAGCGTTTTTCTCTCACACTTTAACCGCATCTGACAGAAGCATAACGACTTTAACACTCGTCTTTCTTTCAAAATTAAAGTTTTGCATTACAAAAACACTCCATAAGCCACTGAAAAAGTGTTGATACCCAGTTGAGAAATGCTGCTCTGGCGGATGACAATTCTTAACGGAAGTTCTAAACAGCCTACCAGAAGGCGCTGGTCACTATGGCGCCCTCCATGCAGCAACAAAGAAAAAGGTCTATAAGCATTTTTCATAAATGAACGTGAAGTTCACAGACGCTTGGCTAAACCATCACATCCTATTGATCGTCTTTTACATTAAAATAATCAGTCTTTCATAGACATCCTAGGAAGTCTAGTATTTAATAGTGGAATATTAAGTGAGCCAACCTGAATGTACTTTTTGACCTTTTGCTCCTCCAGACAGCATGACCCTGTCCATGGAGGGTTTTGGCCCGGATAGCGTCTTCACAATTAATGAGGACAACAGCCAGTACCGGATCAGCCGGAGTCTGGTGCGCTCAGCCGAGGGCAGCACTGTGCCCCTCACCCGAGTCAAGTGCCTGGTCTCCATGACAACACCCCATGACATCCGTCTCCACGGGTCCTCCGTCACACCCGCCTTCGTGGAGTTTGACACGTCATTAGAGGGTTTCGGGTGAGTCTTTGAAACATGTCGATTTCAGCTCAGTCACTGTTTGTGAGCAAACATCCGTTTAGGCATCAGTGATTTATTGTTTAGCAGACGTATGAGTCAATCAAAAATGTATTTGGCGTTGTGCTTTTAAAAGCTTGACCTAGTTTTAAAGCTGACAGAAAAACAGAGAGCTGAAATGCGCTTATATCTCCGAATGCATCACAGTTCAAAGCGCAACAAAGAATCCACACTGAGTCTCCATCTGCTTCTGTTTAACATAATCCCATCAGGGCACACGCTAAACTGAAAATAACAGATCTTTAATATTTCATCTTTTTCATTAATTATGAAGGCGCAGCGATCATCATTTGTCTTCTTTCCAAATTATTAGCTGCCTTAATGGGAAATTTATGTGTAGGAAGTGGGTCACAGTTCTGTTTTTGGCACACATTGTATGAGACCCAGTAATATTTGTTTTGCACTGACTGAATTTTGACCATTTTGATCTGAACAATTATAAAGCTACTCTTAAACACCACACATTCTCTTTAAAACTGCACAGACATAACAAATGATGTATCTTTTATACGTCTTAGCCAGAATCCTCCCGTGTCTTTAAATATTTCCTCCTACAACTGAATAGAACATGCAGCTTAGAATAATTGAAGATGTAAAAAACGCCCTTACTGGCCCACATTTCATCTCGTGAATGCTGACACACACACACACACACACACACACACACACACACACACACACACACACACACACACACACACACTCACACACTCACACACTCACACACACACACACTCACACACACACACTCACACTCACACACACACTCACACACAGCGCGCTCCCCATCTGCCTTCATAAAAAATTCATGTAAACAAGTCCTGGATTGGCCCATGCAGACCAGCTTAATGGTGCTGCCACAGCTGGGCTTAGAGCTTTTTGGGTTATGTGGGAGTCCTTGAAGGGAGGACATTAATGCCCCTCTGAGTGGGTGGGTGTTTGGGTGGGTGGGTGTATGGATGAATGGATGGGTAGATGGATGGATGGATAGAAAGATGGATGAAGGATGGATGGATGGATGGATGGAAGATAGATAGATAGATAGATAGATAGATAGATAGATAGATAGATAGATAGATAGATAGATAGATAGATAGATAGATAGATAGATAGATAGATAGATAGATAGATAGATAGGTAGGTAGGTAGGTAGGGATGAAAGATGAATGGATGGATGGGTAGATAGATGGATGGATGGAAGATAGATAGATAGATAGATAGATAGATAGATAGATAGATGGATGGATGGATGGATGGATGGATGGATTGATGGATGGATTGATGGATGGATGGATGGATGGATGGATGGATGGATGGACAGCTGGATAGAAAGATAAATGGATGAATAGTGTATTTCCTGTTTTACATTTTTTAATTTCTATATCTTCCGAGAATACACATATTGATAAATATTGTTATGAGAGCTGTTTTAACATTAAGTTATGATTGAATAGCATCTTGTTACAGTTATGAAATAACAAGTTTAATAACAAGCTGGAAATGTTCATGGACCAATAAGATGACTGAATTGAAATGGTCTATAGTATAAATAATTAAGTAAAGTTAAATGATATATATATATATATTGTATTACACAGTTTAATTTATAGTTAATAATGTAATATTTAGTTGTTAATTAATTTTAAGATGTGTGTGTGTGTGTGTGTGTGTGTGTGTGTGTGTGTGTGTGGGTGTGGGTGTGTGATGTGGGCTGTTTTTTTACGCCACAGCTTTTTCAATATTAAAATGACATAAGAAGCTTCTTTTGTTTGGGTTAATTAGCCTCCACAGAGACTTGTTTAGCTGTTTTGAGTGACACTGGGTGGTGTTTGTGTGTGTGTGTGTGCGTGCGTGCGTGTGTGCATGTGTGTGTTTTATTTTAATGAATGGCAGAATGTTTAATGAAGTAGGGACTGACAGGAATCTTGCATTGGTTTGCAGCCACTTTAATTATCTGCTTCAGAACGTTTAGTAATATTTGCTGGTGTTTGAATGCGTTTTATCAGTGGATGTTTGTAGTGTTTTGTAAAGGGTGTAATTCATTGGTGTTATGTCAGTGTTACATAAAGCACGACACCCACAAATAAACATCCACATTTCCTCTTTAAGCCACCCATGTGAAATGTTTTTCATAATTTTATGACACCATAATATATGTTCATAATGTTTGACACGCTGCCGGGATTCCTGATTATTTAATTTTTTTCATCGTCTCTCTACAGCTGTTTGTTTTTGCCCAGTCTGGCCCCTCACAATGCACCGTCCAGCAATGCCAACACATCTGGAGTGAGTGATGGGGCTGTGGTTAGCGGCATGGGAAATGGTATGTGCTTACAAACACACACACTTTCCTCCCATCCCATGTGGTTTACACAACAGCAGCCAGCAGCTCCCTCTCTTTGTAAATCTTTTATTATTAGAATAAAAGTGTGAAGAAAATGTGGATTCAATTTTGGAGTGTGCTGCAGGTAATGCATCTATTAGGATAATGATAATGTACAGCGAGCAGCTCATTAGCACACAGTGAACCTCATCTTTGTGATTACCATCCCTGAAGCAGAGTAATGATCAGCTTTTGCATATTAACTCACTTAATAGACAGAAACGCACTAGATGAACTAATGTGTCATGGTGCGGTATTTCAGTTGATATCATTTTATCTAAAATCATTGGTGATATTGAATTGAATGTGGCATCCTATCTTAAATTGAAAAACAGTCAGTTTAATTACCCATTTTATTAGTTTGTTTAACGACACCTATTCAGTATTAATGCACACAGTGGTAAAAGCTGAACTATTTTGAAAATTAACTGCGCCGCGAATGTGAGGAACAGCTGATGGGGGCCATAGCAATGGCACACAGCAGAGGACCAGGAGCTCAGAAACGCATTTAAATAAGGAAGAAGCACTCATCATGTTTTTAACATGGTTTTGGACGCAATATGCGAACAGCCCCATACATATTTAACCTGAGAGATACAGCACAAGCACTGATCTATAATAGATACTTGATTACACAATTAAATACATTTTGCAAACTACACTAATTGAGACAACAATTACATTTTATGATCCAGAGGAAGAAGAAACTGGTCCATTTGAACTGTAAAAGTTATTGACAAAGTCCCTGTCAAAATCTGACAAAGTCCCATAGTCTCTGCTGCTCCTTCAATAGCACACGGCCGGCGAATCCCACGTTGCAGCGTAGGTTATTGTATCGATCATCAGAAAAATGACAGGAACAAACACAGCACTAGGTTAGCTATACTGTGGTGGTGTTGTGAAAATGAACTTTAACCCTTTATTCCCCGCAGCCGAATCTCCATCTGTCACTAGCTATGTTTCCATCCAAAAATGCGAATGAACTGATTATCGCATAAAAGTTGTGCGAATAAAGCAGTGTTTCCATCCACCGAGTCAAAGCGAACAAAATCGTCACTTCCTGATTAACTGGCGCCAAATATCAACAGTAAAAACTGAATTTGCTGCAGTAGGAGAAGCTGCGTCAATCTTTTCTTCATCTAATGAATGACTTGCGCCTCAGAAAGCAATCCTGACACGCAGTGAACGGGCGGTGGCGTTTGAAGGTGTCAGACGAGGAGCACAGACACTCTTGATTCTGGATGTCATTAATAATATAATGACATTATAACTTAAACAATAAGGCGTTTTAGAATGACAAAAACAACATTTCAGATGGTTTATAATGTGATTAGCATGCTGGTTTGTCCATTTACACAAATTTTTATCATCACATGATCTCTTATAACAAAATCACATGACCTTTTTTTTAAAGCCCACACTGGAATTTGTGCGGTAACGCCCCATTCACACGGGGCGTCAGCTTTAACACTTCCCATTCACTTTGAATGGGTGACATCAAGCGTTGCCGAACTGCATTGTGGATCCGTCGGCGCCGCTTCAGTAGCGTTGCTCGCTGCAGAAGTTGGGACTTGCTCAACTTTTCAAGCGCCGACGGAAGCGTCAGCCAATAAAATCGCTGTATGCAAATGCACCAGCTCAGACAGTGGCCTATTGCTGACTAATTTCATTGGCTGACGCTGCTATGATGATCGCGTCAACCCCAACTTCAGACATGCCCTCTGTCAAGCATTGACGCAAAAGCCCCGTGTGAATGGGCCGTAAAAGTGTTTCCATCGTAGTTTATGCACATATTTTCTTATAGAATAAAAAGTTTATTCTACTCAGTTATGCGCATGTTTTTTATGCGCATTTTCAAAGTTTATGAGCATCATGTTGTTTCCATCAACCGGTTTTTAATCCGCATATACAAAATGCGCATAAAAATAGGTGGATGGAAACATAGCTAGTGATCGTCATCCTCAGGTCATGATCAGTCCTGTGATCCCCCGTGCTTCCGCTAGTGTCAAGGCAAAGCACTTTTACATTTTCGGAACTACATATTTGGTGTACCATGTCGATGCAATTAAACAAAAGATCTGAACCCAACTCGATTCATTCATTCAACTCTTGTCAACTATTTCGCTAAAGAATCAATAGTTTTAAACACAGTTCACATTCAGATTTAAACCTCAGCTGGATGTTTTGACTCACTTAGTGCTGTGTTACACACTGCACGGAAGCTCATTTTCAAAAACCCATAAAAGGGGCTCTTTAAATATTACCTACTCTTAACTTCAGTGCAATACGCAAAATTTATATACAACATGTATTTATTTATGCTATTGATTTTTTTATTATTCAATCTATTATTTAATTCAGGGTGTTTCTGGGATTTGAAATCATCAGGAGCTTAGTACATGATGCCTGAATAAAAGCAGAATTAATTTCATACATAAATCACACAGTGAAAATAACATGTAGATACCATATCAAACAGATCATTTGAAAAAAAAACTCAATAAATTTTTTTTTATTATTTGCTAGTAGGGCTGTGTATTGGCAAGGACTTCACGATACGATACATGGGTCACGATACAATATATCACAATATATTGCGATACAATAAATATTGTGATATATTGCAATAGTTTGTATTAGTATGCGTGTCACATTATATTGACAACTTGATAAAGTCGGCAGACAAATTAAAATTCCAATTCCAATTTATTTTCCATCCATTCCAATTCATTAAAACTGCACAGTGTGATTGAACAGAGAACTATATATATTGCAAAGCTTAAATGGCATTTATTTTTTGTCTAATTCAGTACTCCCTGGTATAGGGTTTAGGGTTTGGTGATGTTGACCAATTTGGCATCATACGATGTCTAATGTAAAACATAGCAATGGACCATGGCATCGTCGTCATAGGCGAAGGTGAATTAAATATTTATGAATAATTCATAAATTCATAAGGACATAGTTATTTGTAGCCTACCATTTCAACTACCTGACCGACATGGTCATGTCATGGCATGTTTTACTCACAACCAAATCATAAATAAATAAAGATAAGTTACACACAAATTACCACCTGTCAATCACTTTTTTTCCACGGGACTCTGGCATTATTAGGCAGAGTGATCTGTGTCGTTATGGCGTCCTCAAACTTGGTTGGTAAAAAAGGTGCACAACCAACAGGAACCAACCAACAGTATCTGAGGTTTTCTCTAAAAAGAAAGTGGGTTTGTAACGGGGCGGAGGATCGGTGATGTCGCCTCAGCATCGTAATGTCTATAGGCCATCGGCGATGGACGATGGCATCGTCTATCGGCCCAACCCTAATAGTGTTAAAACCAAAGTGCAGCCACACGTCAGCTCTAAAAGCTGGAGGCACCTTTATATTTTCCGCCATGCTCACTCTTGCTTACTTCTGATACCGTACTACTTGCCATTTTGTTGATCGCGAGTTAGTGACATCTACAGGAGCGGAGGAGGTCGTTTGGCACAACTTGAATCGATACTTGTTGTACTATCGATACGCTATTGTAAAATACATTTTTGTGATAGTAAGATGTATCGATATTTTTGCACAGCCCTATTTGCTAATTGTATGTATTATTTTGTTTGTTTATTTACCCAGTCTGTGAATATTATACAATTTGTGGATGTATTATACAACTATTATACAACTTGTCCAATGGAAGGTGCAGTAGGTGATCTGCCTAAAAGATAAGTATTTAGCATAATGTCTTTCAAACACAGTCCCTCGTCTGCTGTCCAAAGCCACGGCTTCTGAACGCACAAACACGCACCTTAAAGATGACAGTACACAATCCACTAAATTATGTCATTCGCCAGTTAGAAAACTTTATAGTACTTTATAATACTACAATTCTGAATGAAAAAACTGTTTTATATCTAGCATATTTTCAGTTGTGTAGCAAGCAAAACATATCATAAGTGTGTATAATGTGCAATATTTCATGCATTTTCATGCAAGTATCGCTCGTCTCACTCTCTTACGCGCTTTGTCCTAAAGCGGCTACTGTATTGCTTAGTGGTTAGTGCCGGCAACATGCAGGAATTACACTCATTACTACGCCATATCCAAAGAACAACACTTCTGTGCATATAACCCATTCATAAAACAACACAATCTACATAAGCTTTGCGTAAAGCTAAAATAGTTTTAAAACAGAACATTACCTGTCTAAAAGAAATCCTTTACCCATGGTGTCATCCTTCCTCCAGTGTGCAAAAGTAACTCCAATATTGATTCAGGATTTTAACAAATTTTGATTCAGCATTTGTTTTTACCTCTGTCACTCTCTCTCTCTCTCGTGTGCACATGTCATGAATGTGGCATGCGCAAACGGCGGATCTTGACGGCGCAAACGGCGGGGTTGACAGACTACTTGATGTTGACAGACTTATCAGAATTATGGAAATTGTCGGCCTGACAAATTTTAATTGGATGAAATTTTTTTGGACTCATTCCTTACCCAGAATATAAAAGTACATAAATACATTTAGATCATTTACTTTAATCAGTACTATTGGAATGTAAAGGGACTTTCAACCAGCACAACAAAAAATGTTTCTAAAGACAATCCCCTACTGCACCTTTAAAATATTTGTGCTTTTCAAAATGCATCTGTGCCATCCCTAATTAGGGAATTGAAGTGATGTTTGAAGCATTTGTGTGTTACTGCAAATTTAATTGCAGAACTTTTGCAAGTGTAGTGAAGATTTTAGATTTCTTTATATAATCGTACATATCAGCATGTTCTTTTAACCTCACTTTCAGGGGTGTAAAGGATTACAAGTCCTCTGATAATAAGCAAACATTGGTTTTCCATTATATACTAATATAATTTTACATATTCAAATAATACCAAATGGATTTTAAACAAGCATCTGACTAAAAAATAAACTGCGTTAATGTAAATGTATATTTGAATTGCATAAAACTACAGGGAGTACCATTTATCATTTAACTTAAGTGTGCGCATGTATTATAGACACTTTCTGTGCAATACTAAAGGATGTAAAAGCAGCTATAGAAGTGTACTGAAGTCAAATTTTGAATTACAAGTATAGGACTACTTTTAAATATCTCATGTTACACTCAACTAGAGGTATAGTTGAAATTGGCCACAGGGTGTTGGGAGAGAGAAAAATAAAGTGAGAAATGCACTAAAATGCTAAAAACCATGAATGATTAGTCTTAGCGATACCCTGATTTAGGTCACACATACAGTATATGGAATAATTAATAATTGCCTCTCATCCTGCTCTTTATGTGTTTTTCTAGTTCCTCCTAAAATATTACCATTTCTGCATTAAAGGGTAAACTGCGCACCCTGATGAGACATAGGCAAAAAAAATAGTTTTTACAGTTTTATTTATTTACTCAACAAAATTTTTCTATATGATTATAGTTGAACCAGTGAAGCCACATGAAATGTTTTGGTTCCTTTTCTGGACTTTGAACATCTCGGGATTATTGCACTTTATGGAGGCTCTCAAATTTAATTAAAAAAAAATTACATTTTCTTTTAAAGATGAACAAAGATTTTGGGACATTAGAACAACATGAGTCTAACTAATTGATGAGATCATTTTCATTTTTGGGTGGACTAACCATTTAACTGGCTCGCTTCACATATACTCAAGAGTATACACACACTAGGCTGTCTAAATTATGCCCAAGAGCGTCTGACCCCCCAAATCCCTGTATGTTTTTATATGCTGTTATATTTTACTCATAGTAATGCAAGAAAAAAATATTGCAATGTTGATGTATGTACAGCATACATATACATACAGTTGAAGTCAGAATTATTAGCCCCCCTGTTTATTTTTTTCCCAAGTTTCTGTTTAATGGAGAGCAGCTTTTTTCACCACATTTCTAAACATAATAGTTTTAATAACTCATTTCTAATAACTGATTTATTTTATATTTGCCATGATGACAGTACATAATATTTTACTAGATATTTTTCAAGACACTTCTATACAGCTTAAAGTGACATTTAAAGGCTTAAGTAGGTTAATTAGGTTAACTAGGCAAATTAGGGTAATTAAGCAAGTTATTGTATAACGATGGTTTGTTCTGTAGACAATAAAAAAAAAAGTAGCTTAAAGGGGCGAATAATTTTGACCTTAAAATGGGTTTTAAAAAAATGTAAAACTGCTTTTATTCTTGCCGAAATAAAACAAATAAGACTTTCTCCAGAAGAAAAAATATTATCAGACATACTGTGAAAATTTCTTTGCTCTGTTAAACATCATTTGGGAAACATTTAAAAAAGAAGAAAAAATTCAAAGGGGGGCTAATAATTCTGACTTCAACTGTACATTTACTTTACATGTATTTTGACCTATATTGAACTACTGTCGTATTTTATTTTATTTTTTTTGCTTTATTAGATTCATCTTAGCTCAGACAGAAAATAACACTGTAAATAAAATATACATAATAGTAATACATATCGATTTATAAAACATGCCGTAAAAATCACTCCCTGATGCAATTCACCAAACAAGAAATTATCAGGAAAACATAATTATACACCAAGTATGTATATAAAAAATAAGGTCAAATATCACATATATGCACAAAGAATACACACGTAAGGTAACATAAAAAAATACTAAAACAAACAATAGAAAAACATAAATGAAGTAAAATAACATAAGGGGGGGGGGGACTGCTGACTTTCAATTTATAGCAATAAGTCGTCTAGCCAGTAAAGTTGCAAAGGCTACACTATCCTATCAGCCTGTAATGAATTTAATTCAACATATTCTGGCAGAATCCCATTCAGTGCTGTAAAGGGCTTTGGGTCTATTGATAATGCAAAAACAGCAAAAAAAAAAAAAACCACTTGAAGTTTCCCCTCCAAAAATCAGACCATTTCAAACAAGACCAGAAAGTATGTAACTGTGTGGCTGCTTTGGTTGTACAGCGAACACAAATTGGGTCAAGATCAGCAAATATTTTATTCAGTTTAGTTCTAGACCAGTATGTTTGACAACTGTCTTGGTTGGAAGATGTGGGCCAGAGCACAGTTCCAATGGGCTCATGTGCGGTACTCATGTAATGTGAGTTCAAAGTGTACCTGAGTGTAAAACCAATGATGCAGGGTCACTTTAAAGTCCCAATGAACCGGAAACTGTGATCGTGATTTTTATTTTTTTTTGTATTGTAACGCAGTTCCTAGGGAAACTGACCAGTAAATGAGCAAGTGGTGGACGTGGCTTGTTTTTTCTACCGTGGGCTTAATGGGTGTAGTAAAGTAGGCAAGAATTCAGAAAGATCGGGAAATGGGTGTTATTACAACCTCACAGACACCTCCTGCTCACCATTTCTGTTTGTTGTCTAAACTGACAGTTGAACTAGTGTGATTAAGTACGTTAGCCATGCCCAATATCTCAAAACCACTCAATCGGATAAATTAAGTGAAAACAAACAGGAAATGCATTTTCAGATTTCAATCAAAGGTTAGAAGTGCAAACAATTAGTTTTTTTTTCTTAATGACATGCACAGATAAATTGTCCACCACAAAACTAGCAATGTGAGCTAACAAAATCATATGGTTAGTTTTCATTTCTTGGGGATTTCAATGAACGGGAACTGTCATAGTCTGTCAAACTCCTCACTGCGCTTCAGCTGCCACATTTAGTCACAGTGACTCAAACATTTATGAGCGTCACTGTGTCCCAAACGACTCAAAATAAATTCACAACAAGATAACTAAAGCAATCTCTGTTGTACTGAGCAAGAGCGATTCTCTTCCTGTTTTCTTCTAAACATTCTAAGTGTGCTTGGGCTTGGAAAGTAAAGATGCAAAGTGGAGTGTTGGGGGAATGGGGAGTGGGGATAATCACACTCGGGCTGGGTTTAATGCAACTGTGCCTAGTGTAAGTACACCAAACAGAAGTACTCCAAGGCCATTCCAGTATTTCCAGTAGTCATATGACGAATCTCATGATGCTAGTTAGCTATTTAAACTAGTATTGGATATAAAAGGACCATTGGCTGATTAGAAACATTTAATAGAATGTACAATGGTCAGATATATTGTTAAACGTTTGTTCTGGTAAAAAGGTTACAACAAAGTATTCAAAGAAATGTGCAAGTTTTTTGAAATGTGGGATGGTAAAGGAGGGCGTAGCAGCTTGACAGAATTTCAGAAGCAAGTTGGCTTATGACAGGTTAAAGAAGCAAGAGCACAGAACTGTGACTGATTTTTTATTTTTTTTTGCAAATGACAGCAGAGTCTAGAGAAAAGAGGAAGCGCACTCAAACTTGACGGAGCTTGACAGAAATTGTTTGTGTGGCATTGCTCCTGTTCGATTGCCACCGGCTCACAGCAGCCCTGAGTGGATGTACAAGTGCCTATGTAGTATTAATGAGGTGATTTAGGGCTCGCTGCATCTCCGTCTCACTACCTTCCTGTCTTTCTTCATTTCTCTCTCTCCCTCCCTCTCTCTCTCCCTCTCTCTCTCTCTCTCTCTCTCTCTCTCTCTCTCTTGTTCATCCTTCCTATTTCCCCTCTCTTATCCTCTCTCTCTCTTGAATGTAAATGGATGATTTCAGTATTTATAGATAGGTTCCTGCATCATATCCTCTGACCTATTTTAGTCGATGACATCATCATTTTTTGCTCAGAGAGTTTGGTTTAGATCCCTATCCTTCTGGTTTATTGCTGCTCTCTCTCTCGTTCCAGGGGTTTCCTGGGTTTAGGGTACCAGCCAAAGTGGATTTAGTGTGTCTTAAGTAGCTTAGGCTGAATTTTCAAGAATGCAAGCTTGATGTAATAGATCATTAAGCAAAGTCCGGGGAGATTTATCACACGATTATGTTGGTACTCAAAGCACATTATGAAAACTATGATGCAAATATTTGTTTGACATTAAAAATAAATGTTTAAAAATAACAGTAAACAAACAAAAAGTTACAGTTTTACTGTTGATTAATGGGCAGAGTTAGCCGCAAGGGCTAATTTTCATCTGTTGCCCCCTGCCAGATTTTAAAAAGGCAACCTAAAATAAAAAAAACACATACAATAACAGTAAAGTTACATACAACAAGAGGATAAAACATATAGGAATTTCAAAAAAAGCTAGAGAAAAGAATTACACATGATTACAAACTTGATTCGCTTTTAGCCATTTCTTTAACCTGTATTTAAATGTTGAATCATTTATAATAGCCCTTAAATCAATAGGAAGTGTTCCAGAAATGGTTCTAACTGAGAAGACTGACCATACCTCTAAACTGCACAGCACAGTCTCTTCTACTAATAGATAGTGTTGCTTTACCATTATTATTCTTGTGTGTCACAAACTCACATAATGGAGGTGGAGCATATAGATTTAAAATTGTAAAAATCATACAAGCATCAGCCAAATAGTTTATATTATCAAATCAATAAATAATGTTTTTGCATTATATTACAATGATGATACCTAATAGTCTTCTGATCAAATACTTTAAGTGTCTGTTTATATATTATATACGTTATAATTATTATTATTGTTATTATATTTTATATTTATATATTTTTATAGAATTTAATTAATAAAGAAATGCATTAAATTTGACAGTAATGATAATTATAATTCCACAAAAATATTCACAATACATGTTTTCTTAATCATGAGAAGTGTTTCTTGAGCACCATAATCATGTGACTCTGAAAACTGGAGTAATGACTGCTGAAAATTCAGCTGTATCATTTGAATAAATAATTTTTCATAAAAATGCATATATTTTTAAATGTATAAACATTTTAAACTGCTGTTTTTTAATACTGTATTTGTTCAAACAATGGGAGCATATCATGGTGAGGTTAAGAAAGATAACATTTACTCCCTCTAAATCTTTAAACAGATGTGCAAATTGTACTCGGAAAAAAAGCTAAATGTATTGTTCTCTACATTTTTATAGGCAAGTATCAGAATAAGAAAGTGATTTATCTGTTCAATATAATTGAGAAAATAGTATATATATATTTTATTTTTATTTTATTTATATAGATTTATTTTTAAACAGTCTGCATTGTTGTTCATGCAGCACTGGAAAACTGTCAATCACAATTTGTCAAACATAACTTTAAATACTGAATGTCTTCATTTCATATCTCCAGGCGAGCGTTTCTTTCCACCCCCATCTGGCCTGAGCTACTCTACATGGTTCTGCGTTGAGCGCTTCAGCACGCCACCTCAGAGTCACCCGGTGCGTCTGCTCACAGTGGTGCGGAGGGCAACCTCGTCTGAGCAGCACTATGTGTGTCTGGCCATTGTGCTGTCCGCTAAAGACAGATCTCTTATCGTGTCCACCAAAGAAGAGCTGCTTCAGTCATATGGCAAGTTCCTGAACTTCCTGTATTTTATGTTGGTTTCAGCTAAATTTTTATACCGCTTTATTCCTGAATTAGATAAAAGTTTCAATATTTGCTTAGCTTTTTGCAGGTTTTATGAGCTTGGGAAAAAATCAATTCAATCTAATTCAAAATGCATGCCTTATACAGTTGAAGTCAATATTATTAGCTCTTCTGTGTATTTTATTTTACTTTTTCAAACTTTTCCCAAATTATGTTTAACAGAGCAAGGAATTTTTCACAGTATTTCCTATAATATTTTTTCTTCTGGAGAATGTCTTTGTTTTATTTCAGCTAGAATAAAAGCATTATATTATTAGCCCCCTTAATCAATACTTCTAATAATTCAGGAGGGCTAATAATTTTTTCTCTAACTGTATAGTTTTTTTAGTGAATGCTTAAAAAATATTTGGGTATACAGTAGTTTATATGCTTATTTAAATGGCCTGTGATGCCACTGTCCACTGATGGTAGACAATTAAGCCATTTTATTGCAGCATTAAGAGGATGTTCCCCCTGAAATGCAGAGGAAAAGTTTTCTTTGTCTGTGGTTGGTGATGTGACATCATTTCCTCTGTCTCCTCGCAGTGGATGACTTTAGTGAGGAGTCCTCCTTCTATGAGATCCTGCCCTGCTGTGCTCGTTTCCGCTGCGCTGACCTCATCACCGAGGGACAGTGGCACCACCTGCTGTTGGTAATGAGCAAAGGAATGCTGAAGAACAGTATGGCCACCCTGTACATCGACGGCCAGATGGTCAGCACAGTCAAGGTGTGGTCCTGCTCCTGATGTGGACGTCTTTGTTTTGTTTTGACTCCAGTTACGGAGATAATCACTGTGCCATTGTTATTTTTTTTCTCCACAAATGTGGTTTTTCATCACCTTTTAACTATTTTAACCTGGCAGTTTTCACTTTAGTATTGCTCAGATCTGTCGTTAGTGTGATGTGGTTTTCTACCTGCTTTCCAGCTCAAACACCAATACTACTGTTAAGCAATCATTGATCAGAATGTGTCAAACAATAGAACCACATTATTTGTTCCTTATCTTATTGCAACGTACACAAATCATATGCAAAACGAACACTTGCTAAGCAGGTCAAACATTAACTTGTTAAATTAAATTGAATGTTCTACACAAGGGCTTTAGCTCCATCTGAGGGTCAGATTATCAATTTGAACCATTTGGATTGGCCAAGAGGGTGGGGAATTGTCTCCATAAAATATTCAGTCAGTCTTGTTGGTAACCACTATGTACACAGACATATACACACATACAATTGTGTAGACTTCCCATAGACATGATTATTTTTATACTTTACTATATTAACGCTTAACTATATTAATCCTTAACTATTATTATGCTCGCTATATTCTATCCCCTATACCTAAACTCAACCCACACACAATAGTTTGTTCCCCTCACTGGAATAAAAAACAAATCTTTCTACAAGGTAAAAAAAATTACAGGTGTTACTATGCTTGTGTGTCTCCACATTAGGGAAAACTAGGTACAAAAATAAATTACATGGCCATATCCCTCTAATAAATTAAATACACTATACATGACTATATTTGTAACATCAATAAAATTCCACTTTAATTACATTTTTGTTGAATGCAGGTAGTGTTAGAGATATAGGGACTTCTAACACACCCATTTATGTCAAAACAATCTGATATTGTTTTGGTACTAGCAAGTTCTATCACTTATTTATCTGTTTCAGCTGTGAGTTATTGGTCTAGGGCAGTGTTGGTTCTTGTGGAAAAAATAATTAGTTCAAAAAGTAATGGTCTACTCTATGTATACTCTGTTTGCCCTTGGGCTAGACAAAGATGATATGCTGGCTGGATTTTGTCCTCAGGCTGCTAATTAAATAACCCTACTCTATACATGTTTTGCTCAGATTCCCTCATTCACCCAATAACTTACATGCAACAAAACTAGCTTCAGATAAAGAATTGCCCAACCCAACAAGTGATGTATTTGAAACGCAAAGTAAACAAGTGAATGGGTTTAAAATCTGTTTCTATTTAAAAATCGTATATACAGTTGATGTCAGAATTATTAGCCCACCTTTGAATTTTTTATTCCTTTTTAAATATTTCCCAAATGATGTTTAACAGAGCAAAGAAATGTTTACAGTATGTCTGATAATATTTTTTCTTCTGAAGAAAGTCTTATTTGTTTTATTTTGGCTAGAATAAAAGCAGTTTTAAATTTTTTTAAACCATTTTAAGGTCAAAATTATTAGCCCCTTTAAGCTAACTTTTTTTTCGATAGTCTACAGAACAATACAATACAATAACTTGCCTAATTACCCTAACCTGCCTAGTTAACCTATTTAATCTAGTTAAGCCTTTAAATGTCACTTTAAGCTGTATAGAAGTGTCTTGAAAAATATCTAGTCAAATATTATTTACTGTCATCATGGCAAATATAAAATAAATCCGGGACCTCTTGGAGGGTCACGGGATAATGAGGAAGGGGTCGCTTGGTGATTTCCAAAAATCAAATTAATTTTATAAAACTATTAGAATGAGCATATTTTGTCCATATCTACAGAATAAAAATCGTAAAGGTGGTTAATAGTTACAAAACAACATACCTTTTTTTTCCATTGGATTGCAACTCCTGGGGTCTCATTACATTAGATTAAAGACACAGCAATAGGGTCAGATGCAGCAGATTGATTTCATGGAACCAGGGTAAACTTTCTGATGCTTTTACAGCACTCGTATACATTAAAATTAAATACAGGCCACGAATGAACATGGAGGATGATCTCTGCGTTCTTTAAGATTAAACAAAGAATAGACTTGGGCCTATTGGTGTGTGAGCCGATTTGCTTTTGCAAAATTTAGAGGATATTGGGGGTCGCGAGTCACTGGCATTGTTATTTTGGGGGTCGCGGGCTGAAAAGTTTGGGAATCCCTGTACTATATCACTCATTCACATCACTGTTTCGTTTCATCCTCACCTTCAAAAAAAGAAGATATAACATAAAATATTACACCTTGCCCTGTGAAATGAAAAGGTCACCCTCAGCTCTTTAATGTTAATATTGTGTTTGTCTTTGTAGCTGCATTATGTCCACAATTCTCCGGGCGGCTCAACCTCCGCAAACCCACCTGTGGTGAGCACAGTGTACAGCTACATCGGCACACCACCGGCCCAGCGCCAGCTCTCCACTCTGGTCTGGCGACTGGGGCCCACACACTTTCTGGAGGAGGTGCTGCCTGCTGCCAGTGTTGCTGCCATCTATGAGCTGGGACCCAATTATGTAGGCAGTTTCCAAGCTGTTTACCTGCCATGTGAGTACCTTTCATTTCACACAGAGATGGAAAAACAGGCACTCGAAATATGCTATTTGATTTAGTAACACTTTGTCATAAAACCTTTATAATCATGACTATCATGACATGATTGTGAATAAGATTTTATGCATGCTTATGACAACTGTTATTAAGTGTCATTTTATGTCATTTTAAATGCAAAGATGACATTGTTTGTTATAGCAGCTTGACATAAACAAATACATATTGATCAGTCTTAATTTTTGTCATGACAACTTGACATTACCGAGATAAAATAACTTCATATATCTGTCATAAACATGACGTCATTACATGAGCTCATTAAAATTGTGTCCTGAATATTTTTTTTTTTTAGTGGAACAAACTGTATTTGTCAGAAAAATGTAACATTAAATGTGTCATTACTCTTTTAAATAAATTTTAAGACCTCCATTAATATTTAATGACATTTTAATGACAAACTCGGCTTGTACCACTGTACTGTTGAGGTCCAAAAAATGTTAAAGACACTATTATATAATGACATATTATAATGGCTTAATGACAGTTATGTTTATTATGATTTATGACAAGTTTTGTTGTCTTGATAGATGTCTTCAAGTTGTCATGACAAAGACAAAAATAGGTTGTGATATATTATTTTACATCAAGTTCTCATGTTATGTCTTTGCATTTAAAATGTCATAACTGAGCGAATGACACTTAATAACAGTTGTTATTATATGCAATAAGCATGCATAATATATCATTCACATTCGTGGCGTGTCATGTCATGATTATAAATGTTTTTTGAACATGATGTCTTATGAACACCCCTTCAAGTAAAATCTTACTTCTGAGTTTAGTTGTCGAGGCATATTTTGAATAAGTGGCTGTTGAACTGATTAAATGTGTGTTATGAGACTGGTATTTGCTCCTGTTTTTTGTTGCTTGAGGCTTTTGACAGTGACTGGATTTCTTCTTGTATCTGCAGGTAAAGACTCAAAAACCGAAGCTGTGCCACCCTGTCCTGTTGGACTGGTCCCTGAGGAGAAAGTCTCCTTTAGTCTCTTCGCTCATTCTGTATCTGCTCTCACTGTGGCCAAGATACGAAAAGTCTATAACAAACTGGACAGCAAAGCCATTGCCAAACAGGTGTGTAGCATTGCCCTCTTTTTTGCTCTTCATGGTTTGAATGATACATTGTTAAGTAAGGGATAAAGTACATCCAAGCAGTTGTTATCTTAGAATAAAGCCTTCTTATTGGCAACCCGAAGCGAAAAGCTGTTGTATTTATTCTTGCAAAAACAACCATCTAGATGTACTTTATCCCACTTATTAGACAGCTACTTGCCACAAAACAAAATCATTTGACACAAAACATTGTTCTGAGCTGTAGTAGTTTATTAATTCTGTAGTAGTTTATTAATTCTATAATTAAAGGCAAAGCTGGCAGAAATGAAAATGGCTGACTGGAGCATACACTAACTTACATATTATTCATTCACACAAGGTGGCGCCAAACAGTCAAAAACATTGGCATGACAGACATTTATATACATGGATGTGCACATATTCACTGATGATCAAGATGATTTGAAATACCCAGATGAGCATGTTTTATTAGTTTCAGCTGTTGTTATCTGGGAATAACATGCCTTGGAAAGTTGCCACTGATCAATCAGAATCAGGTGTTCCAGACTGGTGTAGTAATAACATATAAAATATTGACAATAAATAGGACTCTCACGATTATAATATTTGGAAATAATTGTGATTTTCGCAGTTAATTGTTTGTTTGGTGATGATTTGACTATTATTGTCTGATTTAGTGAATTGATGTGTATTTGGTGACCATACAGAAATCAAATATATGGCTAAATACAAACATGTACTGTATATCTATTTATAGTTAATATATTTGAACATGTATGATTGATTGACAATGAATATGTAAACTACCAACAAGTAGTTGCCATTCCTTAAATTTAATTTTTTTAACTAGTTATTAGTGGAGAGATGCTGTACAAAGGCAATTTATACAGTCTCTCACTACCGTGAATTTGAAAGTCAAATTAAAATGCAAGTGTATTTGGAAGTAGGGCTGCACAATTAATCGAAAAAAGATCGCGATTCAACCCTACACACGATCTTAATTCAGCTTTTCTACAGTCAGTTATGTTTGAGTTCAGGAGAGAAGCGTAAAGGCTCAGCAACATGGACAGCTCCAAATGGTGGTAAAGGTGTCACATACTGTATAAATAAGGTATAATTGACCTAAAAATGTCAATTCTCTCTTAATGTAATGAGGCATTTGCAGCCGCGAAATCACGCATGAGCTGACACTGTTTGTTTGCTACTAAGAGGCCGCGCGCGTGCCCGCTAATGATGTATACCTGATCTATACCCTGATGTATAAACAGAACCTGCATAGTTTGTGAATAACAGGTAATAAAGTTGTAAATAATCTATTACGTCGAAGTAATCGATTGTTTGGGAGCCGCGTAGGAAGTATGAGTTGCATGTATGTTTTTTTTCTCAAAGTGACGGCAGGCATGACATGAGCGAACTCAGCAGTGAAAGTGAAACCGAACGCACGCACATCATTTAAATGATCATATCGCATTTAAGAGTTATGATTATGACAAGCATTTGATATGTTTTTTTTCTTTCATAGCAAACCAATTGTTGTGCGCAAAAACAAATGTTTAACAGTGTCAGCATAACTACTTTAGCCTATATAATGCAAGAGGGAATCTGATAATGACAACGAATAAATGTTGCCAAATCAAATGTTGTCAATGACAGATTACAAGCATATGTCTCAAACACAATAATTCAGCTTCAGAATTATGAATAGTTGTATTCTGATGTCATCACTTTACTGTGCATTAACCAGGACAAATTTAAAGTCCACCATTCAAAGTCTATACAAAATTTAGCATTTTAACCAACAGTAGACCTACACATACGCCAAAATTTATTCTTGTTGTTTTACCATATGTTTAAGAAATAACAATAATAACAGCCTACTCATATTAACCTTTATTTTACATCTACAGAATTGTGAGAAAATTGTGATCTTGATTTTAAGCAAAAATAAATTGTGATTCTCATTATAGCCAGAGTCATGCAGCTCTGTTTGGAAGTGTGCCCCTTTTGGCTATTAAAGGAACTGCAGCAATTGCAGAAGTTTGAAACAACCGGTTAGATTAAATAGCCACAATTAGGTGGTTATTTAATAATCTTGACAGGCCTAATATTAATTATAAAATAATACAATTGATTTAAATAAAGCAACATGTTTCAGTTGATTTTTGCACTCATTTTTCTTAACTGTTTTCTTAATCTAAATAACTAATGGATGAGACTTCCTAATTAAAATTAACCTGACCATACACCAAATGGTAATGCTCTAACATCTACATTACTTTTCTAAAGATTGGATTTAGTGAGATCTTTGTAATGATTTTGAAAAAGGTCTACGGCATTTCACTGCATTCATTTGATCAAAAGTACAGTCAAAATATTTGTATGTTTTTGGGAATACTGCAATGCTTATTTAACATTTTGAACAATGCCCCAGCAACTTTTGTAACAATTGTTCAAAATGGACCAGACTGTTTCTGGTCATATTTTAAAAGGCTGCTCAGAGTAATGTTTTCATCCCATTCCAGCTGGGGGTTTCCTCTCATGAAAGTGCCACACCAGTCAAGCTTGTTCATAATGCAGTAGGCCATCTCAACGGATCAGCCAGGACCGTTGGAGCTGCAGTCATTGGTTACCTGGGTGAGTGCATTTTCATTTGGACAGTGGACATGAGTGAAGTTTGTATTTGGACAATAAAACACTAAATAAATGGATGGTGAAAATAAAAGAGAAGCTGCTCCAGCCCTTTCTCTCAGCCCTCACCTATTTATGACTGCAATCATTTTTCCATGTAGGTGTGCGGGCCTTTGTAACCAAACCAGTGGCCACCAACCTCCAGTACATCGGAGGAGCAGCTGCCATTCTGGGCCTGGTTGCCATGGCATCAGACGTAGAGGGTCTCTATGCTGCTGTAAAAGCATTAGTGTGTGTTGTCAAGAGCAACCCACTTGCTAGCAAGGAGATGGAGCGTATTAAAGGCTACCAGGTGGGCTGCAAAGACAATTACCCGGTGAACTTTGAACCCAGGATGTCCTCTGTTCTTCGCAGCTGTAGCCGTAGGATGTTATAAGCCAATGAGGTGGCAAATGAAATGATAACATTGATGCTGGGCTGCTGTGACCGGTGACAGCCAGCTGATGTGATAAGTGGGGGTTCATCAGGGTGGGGCATGCTGGGGTGTACTGGTTTGAGCATAACAGATGGTACATTGTTTAATTTCGCTGTGCTTTATTGGGCTCTGTAATGCAATGTTTCATGGCACTAATGTTGATTGTGTTGTCACTGTGTAAGGAAAACGAATAGCAGAGTGCAGCCTTGTTCATATTGAACTGCTCAGTGAATCCTGAAATGAGTGGGCTGACCAAAATATAGAGCATTGTTCATTAGTTTAAACCTTCTGTTGTTGTTTGTTTTGAGCTGTCAACTTTAGTTCATGTGCCTGTAAAAACTTCTGTTGTAGCTGTTGGCCATGTTGCTGAAGAAGAAACGCCCTCTGTTGAATAGCCATATCCTGCACTTGACCTTCTCCCTGGTTGGAACTGTTGATAGTGGCCACGAGACCTCCATCATTCCAAACTCCACAGCCTTCCAGGACCTGCTGTGCGATTTTGAGGTGGGAATACTGAACTTGGGAACATGAAGTTCATTATTTATTTATTTTTTTACTTGAGGGTTAAAAAAAAGTCAGAAAAAATGTTTGCACTGTATAATATTATTGAACAACCAAGGATTGAGGATTGTGTTTATGTGCTGTACACTTTCCTCTCAATAACAAGAAATGACAGCAGTGAGAAAACAATGTTAAGAAAGCATCTGATAATATTGATGTGTACGTTTGTGCCAACGAACTATTTATATACCATTTTGTAAAGTAGATTTCAAGCAGATTTACTGTGTTAAATACAAGAGGCAGTGTCAGTGTTGAACTGAGAAGCTTTGCTTTGGCCTGATTTAGTTGTTTTGCTTAAGATTTATTGTCACTTTTAGGGAGAGTTCCCCCAAAATTTTATCACACTTCACTAGTTAGTCACAATTGAATTTGAGTTTCTTCTGTTGAACATATTTTATAGAAATTTACAAAATTTGAACCATTTTTTATTTATCATTTCTTTTATAAATGCTAATGGTTTCCAACATTTTTCTGAATACTCAGAATGTGTTGTGTTCAACAGAGAAAACTGTAATGTAAATATATTTTAATAAATATGTGAATAATAAAATGTTCACATATTTAGACATCATAAAATGATTATTAAGCCCAATTAATGTAGAATAATTATTTCTGCAAAAGTTATTCATAAGAAACTTTTACAGAAAAAGTATTTAAAGATAATCATGCTCACACTTTTGATCACAGTATGGCCCAATTCCAGTTCTATTTTTGTACCCTTTCCGCTTAGCCCTTGAAACAGAGTGTGACCGCTTCACACTCTGTTTCAAGGGCCAAGGGGAAGGGGTAAGGGTACAAAAATAGAATTCAAAATTTACCCCTAAAAAATGGGACACCACATCAGCACCTGCACACATCATCATATGTCATTGCGATATCTTGCTTCATATAAGATCGACGTGATGGAGACTGCTGTAGTTATTCCAGTTGCATTATTTTTGGGTATTTATCTTCATAACGATACACGGTCACCAGACTTTTTTGACAGGGTATTAGAGTGTCAGATGTGAAGGTATGTTGTGGGACTATAGAGGAGTTATTATTAGGGATTATAGACAGCTAAATTTAGTGGGTTTTATTTTACTGTAAAAAATTTTTTAAAGCATGATGGTAAAACACGAACACTGTTATAAATATAATAAAACATGTGTTTGTTTGTCGTAAAAATTAATAATAATGACAAAAAATACTAATTTGTGGATCTCCTGACTTCTGTGTGCAGCCATGCTGTCGTTGTGGCTGGTGTATTCTGGGAAATTTTCGTACCCCTTGGTTTCGAGTGTGGTTCTGAACAATCTTAGTTTCATGTTCTATCTACCCCTTCCCCTTAGCCCATACACCTTCAAGCTAAAGAGAATTGGAACATCCCTACCCCTAAGGGGTAAGAGGAAGGGCTAAGGGGTAGAATTGGGATTGGGCCTATGTATTCTAGTCAGATGTAATGGTACTATGCAGCTCTGTTATTTGTTGGGGACAGTATAAATGATCTGTGACCATGTAGACAACCTAATTAACCACTTGCTTTGATCATTTCTGTCATATAAAAAAAATCCAGCTCTTTGTTTCTTTTGTAGACTACTTCCTAAGCTAGTTTTAGATGCTAGTTTGTTTTTTATAATATCATTCCTAAACATAAAAAAGAATGTTTTGTTTCAGGTTTGGCTTCATGCTCCCTATGAACTGCACCTTTCTCTCTTCGAGCACTTCATTGAACTTCTGACTGAATCCAGGTAATCCATCTGTACTCCCAGCACTTCTTATTGGATCTTTGATTCAGGCCAATCGATTGAAACCTTTTTGCGATGTAATAGGACTTTCTTTGAGCTTAGCCGTATAGAAGTGTTCTCGTGCACATTAAGCATTAGCATTATAATGATTTGATAGGTGTAGAACAACATATGCATGACAAGGTTATTTGACCTCTACATTCAATCGAAGTGCTTCATATTGAAGGGCAGATGGGAAAGAACTGATATTCATGTTTTAAGTTTATATCTAGAGCTGTAATGAAAACTATATTAAAGTACACAGAAAATCAAAACTGACCAAATTTATATTGTAAGCAGACACTGTTAGTTTTGTGGTGAACAATTAATCTGTTAATGTCGTTAAGAAAAAAAATTGTTTGCCCTGATAATCTTAAATTGAAATCTGAAAAAGCACTTCCTGTTTGTTTTCAGTTAAATTGTCAGATTACGTATGTCTGGAGTATTGGGCGTAGCTAACATACTTAATCACGCTGTGACTATAAACAGAAATGGGTTGTTTCTAGATCAGATACGTTTGCGGTCAGAAGTTAACAAGAATTATTCATATTACT
>CAIGQZ010032912.1:121678-133572 GCA_903798205.1 Danio tinwini | reverse complement strand
ATATACATATATATATATACATATATATATATATATATATATATATGGGCTGACATACATCTTCAGGCTGTTTATATACCATGTCTGAAAGGGCATAAAAAAAGGGCACAGATTGCTTCCTTCACCGATTTCAATGCGCTTTGCACTCGTATTCGCGTCTGTCGTTGTTAGGTAACCATTAACTGTTCTCTCAGAGGATGACTAACTAACAAATCATTACTGCAGCTCTTATAATACTTTTATTTATGCAGAACATTACAGTGTTTGGGTGCTCTCATTTGTCTGAGGTAATGATTCTGCGTTTATTACAGAAATGTGTATATTTCATAAATATTATGAAGCTGATTGATTCTAATCTCATGATGAAATTTGCGCCAATCTGAAAAGTTGAGATGTTTTCAACTCCTGCAAACCACAAGCCATTCGCCTCCATTGGAATTAACAAGCTTGCAATCACAAAAGGCAATATGTGAACAACCTCTAAGTGTTCAAAATACAGTACATTGCAATAGATTGTCATGCATGCTTTATGTAAATGATCTGCACTTATGACTCTTTCTTCAGTTAGCATTGTTCTGTTACCCCTATTACCCCTCTACTTTGTTAATTGTTTTCAAATACATCAGATACAATTAATATTATTTTATTTACATTTAGCAAGACATAAACACCATTTAATACATTTTGTGTTTTATATTTATAATAATTAATATTAAACTGTTATACTCATCTTCTAATCTCAGTTTGACCTGGACTCTATCTGGACATTTATATTTGGAGTTCCAGCCTCCAGCGCTACAGTGGTGGGCTCCCTTCACAATATGTGCACCGAAACAGCTTTCCTGCTTCTGGCCATGCTGCGCAGCATGCTTAACCTGGTAAGTCTTTAATCAGCCTGCCTCACAAACATGTATCCCAGGAGCCACTGTTGTCACCATGGCGATTGTTGCATTTATCATAGTGTTGATAGTTTACTTATAGTTTTGAGGTTTTATACTACAGCTAAAGAAGTATTCTGAATGAATTGAATTTGTGCTAAACTGGTGTGCAAAGTTAAGCGAAATCAAAGGGAATTATTTTAGGTTAAGATTAAATGTTTTCGTATTATTGCCTTGGACACAGGCATAGATATGATATATACTTGTCTTTATGTACCCTGCAGCCTTGGCAGTCAGAAGAGGAGGGTTCCTGGCTGAGAGAATATCCCATCACTCTCATGCAGTTTTTCCGTTATCTCTATCACAACATCCCAGATCTGGCACCTATGTGGCACAGCCCGGACTTCCTGTGTACACTTGCTGCTACCGTTTTCCCCTTCAATATACGACCCTACTCAGAGATGGTATGCTGATGTGCTCTTCCTTTATCATTGTAACTGCATTTTGGGTGCTCCGCCGGTTAAGGATTTATTCTTTTCATGTTCAGTGTGCACTTGAATCTGGTTCTAATGCTGACAGATATCTTGTTTACCTCAGGTGAGTGATTTAGATGATGAAGCAAGCTCACCCACAGAAGAGTTCAAAGCCTTTGTGACAGATACTGGTATGAACCGCAGCCAGTCAGAATACTGTAATGTAGGAAATAAAACCTACCTGACCAACCACCCAGCCAAGAAGTACGTCTTTGACTTCATGAGGCTCCTCATAATGGACAACCTGTGCATGACACCTGCCAGCAAACAGACCCCCATCATTGATCTTCTTCTGGAGGTGAGATCATCTTGGATAAATGGAGAATGAAGTTGGTATGTAGGGTACCACTACAGACTGGTTTAATATATATTTCAGTGAGCAATTCTTTTCAGTTTGTGTTGATAGTTTAGTGGTATGCTACAGGGTTCTGTTCTCAGACCGGTTTTATTTGTTTTTTTATGTCTACACAAAAAGTTTAACTAGTGGAATATATGCTAATGATGTGTGGAACCACGTTCCCGGAGGACTATCAGCTTAGCATATTATCCATGGCTGTATCTCAATATGCCTTCTTCAGCGATCTTGCGTCCTTGTGTTCTTGTGTACTGTCATCATCAACTGCCAAGTTCAGTTTTAAGACTGCAAGAACAGAGGATGCTCCCGGATGTGTTCTTGATGTCGAGGATGCGTCGATGCAGTATTGAGCGCAACATTTGCTCGAAGTTATTTCGGCTGAATAAAGGAGGTGTGAAGCGCAGCATTTTATATAGATTTATTGTTAAAGTTCAGAGATGTATCTTATTTATCTCAGGAGTTTCCCTAAATGAGACAGTGAAAGTAAACATTGATACGAAAATCTTAATAAAAGCATGAACACATTAAGGGTGTTTATTTGCTGAAATTTGTAATTAAATCTGTTTTATTTGTATTGTGCAAAGTATATTTGTAATGTTTTACAATATGTAATATGTAATATTTGTATATTTTGTGCATGTTATATATATATATATATTGCTGTAATGTTAAAATAATCTGAAAAAAAAGAACGCAGCATCTCATTCCTTAGAGCATGCATTCTCTGCTCTTGCGGTCTCCCGTGCCCATTTTTCTTAGGTGACCTGGCAAGAACACTCTACTTCACGAGAACAAAAATCCGTTCTCTGCGTTCTTGAAACTGAGAAACAGCCCATGTCTCAGATCATAAGCTAATTAGAAGAGACTAAAAGACCTGTAGTGGGAGTGACAGACGAAGGAGACATCCAAAACATGCTATGTTGTGATCCTCCAGCAACATGGTCGAGAAACACTGGTTTAGGTGAAATTAAAGCCTGATGTTCCAGCAATTTTCTTCATTTTAACACACTATTTGGACATTTTGACTATTTTGAGACTTAATAAACTTCTTATCGGTGTTGTTGGGTAACATTCGTTGCTTTGTTTATTACGATATACTGTAAAATTCCCAGTAAACGGTTATCTAACTGTTTTAAATGTAAAATTATATTTGTAGTTTTTGCCTTAATCACAAAAGGATCATTTTGGTTATGGATGATGTTTATGTTGCATGAATGCAGTTTGTTATTGTACTGCCTCACCTTATTAGAAGCCAATATGGTATTGTCCTGCAGTTGGGTATAAACATTAACTTTGCTTTATTTTCAGGCATCACCAGAGCGATCCACCAGGACACAGCAGAAGGAGTTTCAGTCCTACATCCTGGACAGTGTGATGGAGCAGCTTCTTGCAGCAGATGTGCTGATGGGTAAGTTGGATATCAATCCTCAGTTTAAAGTCCCCATGAACTGGAAGCTGTAACCATTATTTTTTCTGTATTGTGACGCAGTTCCTAGAGAAACTGAATATTAAATGAGCAAACAGTGGGCGTGGGTTGTTTCTTTACTGCGAGCTGATTGGATGTAGTAAAGTAGGCATTTCATTCAGATAAATGGGGGAGATTGTTTGGGGAGAGATATTACAACCTAACAGACACCTCCTGCTCACCATTTCTGTTTGTTGTCAAAACTGACAGTTAGAGCATCATGGTTAAGTTAGCATGCCTAATTCCTAAGATATACGTAATCTGACAAAACTGAAAAAAACAAAACAGGAAGTGCTTTTACAGATTTTAATTAAAGATCACAAGGGCAAGCATTTTTTTTCTTAATGACATGCACAGATGAATTGTTCACCACAAAACTAACAATGTGAACTAACAAAATCATATGGTTAGTTTTGATTTCTTGGGAACTTTAAGCTCAGACAAACTCTCTGGTGCAGTGCTCCACCTAATTTTCCTTAAGTAATTATGATTTTAGACATTTCCCTTTTGCATGTATTTCACCTAGGTGGTTGTGTTCTCCAACAGGTGAGGAGGCATCATTGCCAATAACAACTGGAGGAAGTTACCAGGTCCTGGTCAACAACGTCTTCTACTTCACCCAGCGTGTGGTGGATAAACTGTGGCAGGGCATGTTCAACAAAGAGTCCAAGCTGGTGGTGGATTTCATCGTTCAGCTGATCACTCAGGTAAGAGCGGTTGTGTGACTCATACCTACATCAAAACATGTAGACCTGTCCCCAATGTCAAAAAGTCTCTGACAAACTAATGGATTGAATAGAAATCACGTGATAGAAAGGCAGAATCTTGCTGTAACATTTTTTGGTTTTAATATATTGTCTAATAAAAATTTCAATAAAAAGGTTTAATTTATTTATAAATAGAGTGAAATATTCAGCAGATTAAAAGTCACTATAAAATGTTTAAAATGTAATAATTTCAGTTTCAAATGAAAGTTGTCATTATGCAGTGCATCTTTGATAATAACAATTTAGGGAAAAAAAAGAAAAAGAAAACGTCTTTCAAAAACAATTAACTAAATCCTACCAAGAGCTTTTAACCAGGTGAACAAATAGAATTTTAAACATTCGAATGAACGAGCTAAGCTGATTGCCAAAATCTTTGCTGATCTGAGATTTGTTGATGTTTGGCGAATGCTTAACCATGGTAGTAAAAGTTTTACTTATTTTTCAGGTGTTCATAAGACTAGTTCAAGGATTGATTATTTCTTCACCCCTAAAGCTTTGTTATGCTCGGTTGTTTCCTGTGAGATTGGCAATATAACCATCTCGGATCATGCACCTTTATATATGGAACTGTTGCACGGTGATAGATTGCCGCATACTGGTAGATGGAGATTTCATCCTTATTTATTAAAATACCATAATTTTATTTCATACTTTCATTCAGAATTTAAACTTTTTTACACAATTAATAATACTTCTGAGGTTTCTCCGTCAATTTTGTGGGAAACCTGTAAAGCTTTTTCTAGGGGCCTTATTATTGCATATCAAAGTAAAAAGAAAAAAGAAAGCCTAGTAAAACAACGAGCACTTGAATCACAGCTGGACGAGGCAGAGAGGGAATATTTACAAAACCCAGCTAGTATTAACAAAACTTTAGCTGCTAGAGCTGCATTAAACTCCTTTCTTACTCAGAAAGCAAGCCAGAATCTTTGGTTTATTAAACAAAAATTATATGAGTTTGGCAACAAGCCAAGTAAATATCTGGCTTGCCTTGTAAAGAAGAGGGCAGATTCACAAAATATTTCATGTATCAAAGACTCTTCTAGCCAAAAACAATTTGACAGTAAAAGTATTAATAATATATTTAGAAAGTTCTATTCTGACTTGTATGAAGGCCTTAAAAATGGTACATTCGGGGAGAGCACCAGGACCTGTTGGTTTTAGTATAGAATTTTATAAAGAATTTCACACTCTGGTAATGGAACCACTGCTTCAGATGTTTAATTTTTCTTTTGAAACTAAATCTTTGCCTAGATCTCTTAGAGAGGCTAATATTAGCCTAATACTTAAAAAAGGAAAACCAGAAGATGAATGCTCTTCATATAGACCTATCAGCCTTCTCAATAATGATTTTAAATTACTGTCCAAAGTTTTAGCTTTGAGATTAGAAAAAATATTGCCCTCAATCATAAAAGTTGATCAAACTAGGTTTATTTATGGACGCCACTCTAGTGATAATATGCGAAGGTTGCTTAATATTATTCAATTATCACAACATCAAAACCTCAATAGTATGATAATCTCCCTGGATGCTGAAAAAGCATTTGACCGGGTTGAATGGGAGTTTTTGTTTTATACATTGAATTGTTTTGAGGTGGGTGAATCCTTTTTACAATGGGTTAAGATAATGTACGATAGTCCAGTAGCATCAGTTATCACAAATAGTAGGCGCTCAGAGAGTTTTCGCTTGGAAAGAGGTACTAGGCAAGGCTGCCCCTTATCACCCTTGCTATTCGCTATGGCTATTGAACCTCTAGCTGAGGCAGTAAGGTGCAATCCACATATTTCTGGTATTCTGATAAATGACAAACAACATAAAATTGCTTTGTATGCAGATGACATTCTTTTATTTGTTACTCAACCGGATAAGTCAATTCCAATGATTATGGAGGTTATTGAGCAGTTTAGTGAAGTTTCAGGCTATAAAATAACTTTTTCTAAATCAGAGGCTATGCCCCTGGGGAAACAAAGGTCACCACCCCCCTCCCTCCCTTGGGATTTTTGTCACTCCAATGTTAAAGAATATGTATAAGACAAATTTTGACCCTCTTCTGCATCGTGTACGTGAAGATTTGGATAGATGGACCTCTCTACCACTGTCTATTTTGGGAAGGATAGCCTTGATTAAGATGGTAGTATTACCCCGATTTTTATATTTATTCCAAATGATTCCAGTTGTTCTAAGTTGCACTAGAATTAGGGATGTTAACAGCTGGTTCAGTTCTTTCATTTGGAATAGAAAGAAACCAAGACTAAAATTGACTAAGATGCAACTTCCTGGACATAAAGGAGGTCTTGCCGTTCTGGATATTAGGTTGTATCAGCTGGCCACCCAATTTCGATATGTTTTTGAATGGGTAAGAAATGATCCATATTCTGTCTGGTTAGACATTGAATCAGTCAACTTAAATGATGGCTCACCAATTTCACTGGCCAGTTTACCATTTGTTTTAGATGTTAAAAGAATCCCTGGTCTAGGGCAGAATAGGATCGGAAGTAATACATTGAGAGTGTGGAAAAAAATAAGGAATTGGGAAGGAAAAGGTAAATTTTTGTCCCCTATAATGCCAATACAAGGAAATTTTGATTTTCAACCTGGAATTATGGACGGTGGTTTTACATTGTGAAGAGATGCTGGTATAACCATTATAAAAGATTTATTTGAAAATGAGGTATTGTTATCATTTGAACAGCTGAGAACTAAATATAAATTACCCCTAAAATTTTTTTTTTGATATTTGCAAATTAGAAGTTTTGTGCAGAAAAAGGATTTTCTTTCTTTCTTTCTTTTTTTCTTTCGTCCCAGGATTTTCTTGTTATCTTACCCCAATAGAAAAGGTGCTCATCGATAATAGATCGAAATCACTAATAAAGCGTTGCTATGCAGCTTTGCTGCTAGGAGCAAAAGTTAATAATGAGGCAACCCTAGATGTTTGGCAAAAAGATCTGGGATGTTCAATCGATGCAGACACTTGGACACACATTTGGCAGTGTGCTGGCAATATATCCATTTGTAATAGAACCAAAGAACAACAGTTCAAACTTTTACATCGTCTCCAAATTACCCCATCACGTAGACATAAGTTTAATTCAAATAATTCCCCATTCTGTTTAAAGTGCAAAGTTGAAGAAGATGATTTCATACATTGTATTTGGAACTGTATAGATATCAAGGCTATTGGGTACAGATTTGTAGGAGATTAAGTCTTAATACAAGATGTGACTTCAATTCTCTGAATTTTTTGTTAGGTCTTACTGATAATAATTTGAAGAGTGCAAGAAACAGGAAGTTGTTTAACTTTCTTACCTATGCTGCCCGTAAGTGTACTTTTCTCAAATGGATATCTGATAAGCCACCGACAGTATCAGAATGGCATACGGTAATATTTGATCTTATGTCATTGGAATATTTTACCCACTGGTCCAGGGGAAAAAGTGATACTTTTTATCAGATCTGGACTCCTTTCCTTGAATATGTAGGTCCCAGGATTTCAGGTACATTTTTGCAAAACCTTAGATCATCATAAACGTTGGTTAATTTATGTACTCCTCTATTATTACTATTACTTTGTATTTTTATGTCTTCTTCTTGATCTTTATTATGTGCTGTGATGCTAAGAAATTTATTGGTTGTAATCTGTGGTCATTGTTCTGTTGTTTTGTTTTGTTAAAATAAAGGCAAAAAAAAACAAAAAAACAAAAAACATTTGAATGAAGTTTAAAGAGATTGATAATAAGCATAAGTACAGCCATATTTATCTTTTTTAGATGAGAAATTAATTTCAAAACAAACACTGAAATTTCCAAACACTTTATATAATCCGAACAAGCATTTAAGAAAGACCCACAATGTTATCAAAGCCAAATATCGGTATATATCATAGAATTATTATTAATAATCATCCTGCTATTTCTTTCCAAGTTTTTGCTACTTGTACAGCCCTCTCGTTTGCTCTCTCTCTTTCTTTCACGTTCGTCATGTAAGACTTACGTTGCATTCCAACGTGACTTATGTGTTTGGTGGTCTCTGAACAAATCTCCTTTTCTACTTTGTTCTTTTCTTCCTCCCTCAACAGTCCAAACGGCGATCACAGGGTTTGTCTCTCGACTCAGTCTATCATTGTCTGAACCGAACAATCCTTTACCAGCTCTCACGACCACACAAGACCGTCCCTCAACAGGTCACCCTGCTGGATTCACTACGTGTGCTGACGGTAAACCGAAACCTTGTGTTGGGACCTGGGAACCATGACCAGGAGTTTGTGGCCTGCCTGGCCCACTGTTTGATCAACCTACACACGGGAAGGTAAGAGAGAAAAACATATAAACTGTATCATATTTTGAGTTTTATGATTTTGAAGTGTATGCTTTATTTTAGAGGAAGGAAAATTGAAGGTTAAAAAGACATACAAGACATACCGATTCCTTTCTTTAGACATACAAGGAAACTCTGATTCTCTATATATTTTTTTTCGATGAATTAATTAATGTTAGTATTATTAAGTCATTGAATGTTATCTATCAACATGCATTATTATTAATATAATACAGTTATTATTAATATAATGTGTGCTATTGTTAATAACACTTAACACCATTATCTCTTTTAATTTCAACAATAAAGCAGTCTCAAATTGCATTAAATTATATTCAGAATCCATTTATTTTTCTTAGAGTTGTGTTTAAAGACTCTTTAGATGGATTGCTTTGAGGTATATAGAATATAAAATATTATTATATTTTCAGGTTATGGAATACTGCATTTTAGACTTTTGGTCATTTTAATTTGTTTACATTTTTTAAATTTTCTATGTGGAATCCTTGTATTTTTATTGCATGTTTGATTTCTCTGTTGTTGTAGCGCTTTGGGTTTTAGAAAAGCACATTATAAATAAAATGTATAATTATTGTTACTATTATTACTATTATTATTATTATAATAGAATAATATATACAGTTGAAGTCAGAAGTATTAGCCCCCCTAAATTATTAGCCCCCTTGTTTATTTTTTTCCCCAATTTCTGTTTAATGGAGAGCAGATTTTTTCAACACATTTCTCAACATAATAGTTTTAATAACTCATCTCTAATAACTGATTTATTTTATCTTTGCCATGATGACAGTAAAAACAATTTGACTAGATATTTTTCAAGACACTTCTATACAGCTTAAAGTGACATTTAAAGGCTTAACTAGGTTAATTAAGTTAACTAGGCAGGTTAGGGTAATTAGGCAACTTATTGTATAACAATGGTTTGTTCTGTAGACTATCGAAAAAAAAAACTAATAACTAATAACTTTGACCTTAAAATAGATAAATTAAAAACTGCTTTTATTCTACCCAAAATAAAACAAATAAGACTTTCTCCAGAAGAAAAAAATATTATCAGACATACTGTGAAAATTTCCTTGCTCTGTTAAACATCATTCGGGAAATATTAAAAAAAAGACAAAAAATTGAAAAGGGGGCTAATAATTCTGACTTCAACTGTATATATAAATACAGTGTTCTATATACACCGCCCTTTAAAAAATATAATATTTTTATCCATTTCTCTGTGAATATAGCCAACAATTATTGGTGCATTTAAACAAAACACTTTGTGTTTTATTAAACACAGGGTGTTTGAGGGGTCTTAAAAAGTATTAAAAGTTGATAAATCAGTTATGATAAAAATAAGGCCCTTAAAAGATATTAAAAAATCTTAATCACGTTTTTACAAGGTCTTAATTTTTGTTCAAGCGTTGTCCAAAGTGTTTGACTACAAAAAAAAAATTTTATTTTCTTCTTAATATTAACAATGGCATGCTTGATCCACGCGATTGGTTCAGTCCGGGTGATATCACGATATCACGTGATATTTGCGACAAATGCAGAAAGGTCATGTGACCCTCTCCACATGTAGTGAAACCATAGAACGAAACAGACGGCTAAATGGGAAAATGTAAGTTTGCGTACTCCTGGTTGGAGAAAGACGAGTTTAAACAGTGGCTAAAGCCTGTCGCTGAAAACAACCACGTTATTTTTTCTTTAAAGCTTTGTTTCTTCTGAGCTTATCTGAGTTCTGTTGCATGGTTGTGCTTCATTGATTTATTTAACTACAACTTTTTATTAACAACTGTTTATTAAGTTAATGGTTTGATACCTATTAGAACTTGAAATGGCGGTGAGGTCTTAAAATGTTCTGAGAAGATCTTTA
Source organism: Danio tinwini (assembly GCA_903798205.1). Taxonomy (NCBI): domain Eukaryota; kingdom Metazoa; phylum Chordata; class Actinopteri; order Cypriniformes; family Danionidae; genus Danio; species Danio tinwini. The sequence continues at coordinate 123,377 of CAIGQZ010032912.1, read as the reverse complement.
AAAAGTCTTTAGAAGGTATTGAAATTACCTTCAGGATTCCTGCATATAACCTGAAACCGTTATATTCATTGAAATAAGAGCTTGGTCACCGAACAACTTCAGGAATAGAAAAATAATACATTTAAATTCCAATGAGTTATTGCAAAAAAAAAAAAAAAAGATAAATAAATAAATAAATTACAAAATTTCAACTCACTTGATTTTTCCTGTTTATTCAAATTTATATTTAATGAATAAGAAAATAAATATAAAAACTTTAAAAGGGTCGATATTTCATGACACACAAATAAATCTTTATTTGTAAATTGTTAAATTGATAATTTGAAGAATTGCATTGTTATTATTATTATTATATTTTGCAAGCTCTATTATTACAAAATCTATTTAGATGGATTGATAAATGGACAGAAACAATCTGAAAATTACAAATATAATATATATTTTGATGACTACACACAATATATGAGCTGTTAAATGGCTTTTTCCATCTAACTGAATTAAAGACAGCTGGCTGGACATTATGTATAAGCTGTGAAAAGGAATAATCCCAGTTTAAGGATTGTTCTGTGCTGTTTTGAGTCACCGTGAGAGACTCGAGGGGGAGGTTTATGTTGTCATGGCTCTGCATTCAGGCTGACTCAGAAGCTTCGCTTCAGAGAGACTGAGAAATTAGAGCAGAATCACATTAGCGTTTAGAGCTGCTACTCTGAGCCCCTGTGCTCTGCTGATGCTCGGCGATCAATAACTTCAGCTCATCTGATTTCCAGCATCTGATGATAGTTCATCATTCTTGCTGTTTGTCAAATTTGTGTTATTGACTGACCGACCAACTGAATGAATGTGTCACATGATTTAGCACTGATAAAGTGAAAATCGTGTGCTAGATTACTGTGCCACATGTCAATGCAACTTTTACTTTCTTTTCCAGTAGCGTGGAGGGCTTTGGTCTGGAGGCCGAAGCAAGAATGACCACCTGGCATGTGGCTGTTCCTTCTGAAAACGAGTCGGATAGTGTGCAAAGCCAGGATGTTAGCGAAGGTAGTTCTTTTTTCTCTATTCTGCAAAAAGTTTAAAACACTTCATGCAACCTCATTTAAAAGCATTATTAAGGCAGGACAATGCTGATCAATAGGGTAAAATAATGAACTATCACAATGCTTGTTATCACAATGCTTTCCAAAACATTTAGAAAACTTGTAAAACAAAAATTGCATTTTCAATGTAATGTCTAAATATGCATACATCGGATCTATGCATAAACAAACATCTGAACAGTGGATGTCACTGTGGATATTTACATATTAGACTGTATGTAATATGTCTGTACTTATTACATAAAAGTTTTTTATAGAGGGAATATAAAATAATTTTCAGAAAATTATTCGAACAATTATTTTAGTTTTTTTGTTAAATAAAATGTATATAATATAAGGCAAATGGTGTATAAATATGTCACTCTGTAAAAGTTATTTATTATATTTATATATATATATATATATATAATAGTAGCTGAAGTTAAAAGTAAGTATATGAGTAAAGCTGAAGTTTGGTGTGAATGCTGCTGAATCAAAGATTTATGGCTCAGTACTAGAGAAAAGAAATGATAATTTTGACAAAGTGGCTTTAAAAAATCTGTTTTATAAACTTAAATCTACAGATACGAATTGATAAAGTGTGACTAATAAAACAATTATTATAT
>CAIGQZ010032912.1:67393-121578 GCA_903798205.1 Danio tinwini | reverse complement strand
AACACTTGAGAGGCCCATGTAAAATCTGTATTTTACCCACTCTGCTTGTGTTTTACAGGTCGTCAGTTACTGCTCAAGGCTGTGAATCGTGTGTGGACGGAGCTCATGCACAGTAAGCGGCAAATGCTGGAGGATATTTTTAAAGTGTCTCTGCCTGTCAATGACAGAGGACATGTGGACATCGCCACCGCTCGACCTGCTCTAGAGGAACCTGCTGCTAAAAGCTGGCAGAACCACCTGGGTGAGAAATGCATCCAGTCTCTCTGAAGGCCGATTTATACTTTTGCGTCAAACGCACGCGTATGCTACGGCGCAGCCTACGCGTGGACACATAGCCCCTCGCCGCAACCGTCGACGGCGTTGCCGCGCACCTCTCAAAAAATGTAATGCATACGCGTAGCGCAAGCTCTGTGATTGGTCGGCTTGGAAGCGCTGACAAGTGTGGAGGTGAGAGCCGCGCGCCCGATGCAGTGAGTGTTTACAAGTGTGGAGTTCCGTGAAGGAGCTCCGGATGGACACTGTTGTTTTGTGTTTATCTTATGATTGAAGTTGTTGCACGTCCGCCGGTTCCCGCCTCAAAATGAGCGAATTTGAGCCACTTGTACATTAAGGAAGTGTTCAGAAAAAAACAGAACACCAGCGAAGAAACTCGACACAGAGAAACATAAACACCTACTGCCAGCTAGTGTTTCGGAAGTGTATTGCAGAGCAACAGAACCAGCGCGCAGAAGTATAAATGCACGGCTACGCGCAAAGCATATGCTGTGGGTTACGGCGATCACTTGACACAGAAGTATAAACTAGGCTTTACACACACACACAAATGTTCATTTATATTATGTTTAGATTCTCCCAAATATCATACAGAGAATAAGTTCCAGGTCACATTTTATAATTTAATTACTGATGATTACCAATTTTGTAAACATTTTAGTCATATTTGCTACTGTGAAAACATTTCAGGCGACTGACTGAAGAAAAAAACCCAAACGCCCAAATGTGTCTTCACTTAGATTGTTGCATCATAACATTTGATGCATAACAGTAGTATTAAGAAGATTTCGTAGCAGCTTTTTTGATGGTATTTGTTTTGAGGAAATCCACAAGTTTTTACTTTAAACCTGCCATCGAGTGCTTAATTGATTCAGTTTAGTTCAATTGTTTTCTGATATTTACATAGAAGGTACATGGCTTTGGTATATTCGCTATGCTATATTTTATATGCAGTTTTATACCCCCAGAAATTACACCTAGAATCAGAAGCACTTTTGACCATATTTGGAATGGTCATGAATATTAATGAGCTCTAATCCGAGGCTCTGCAATTTGTCAGTGCTTACTCTCCCTTTCTCTAAAGGCTGATTTATACTTCTGACGCGCACCTCTCATAAAATGTAACTACACACCGCAAGTGTTTACAAGTGTCGAGTCCCGTGAAGAAGCTCCAGATGGAAACTTTTGTTTTGTGTTTACCTTATGATTAAATTTGTTGCAAATCCAACGGTTCCCACCTCTGAATATGCAAGTTTGAGCAACTTGTACATTAAGGTAGCATTCAGAAAAAACTAACCCCCTGTGAACATACTCAACACATAAAAACTGCCGGCTAGTGTTTTGGAAGTGTTAGTGCAGAGCAATTCAGTTCAATTTATCTTTTTTTCTGTAGCACTTTTAAAGTGTAGATTGTGTCAAAGCAGCTTAACATAAAATGATTATAGTCAATTGAAACAGTGTCACTTCAGTTTTCAGAGTTTAAATTCAGTTCAGTGTAGTTCAGTTCAGTGTGGTTTAATATTCACTGCTAAAAGTAGAAACACTGAAGAGCAAATCCATCAATGGGCAACTCCACAAGTCCCAAACCATGCAAGCCACAGGCAACAGTGGCAAGAAACAAACTTCACCAATTTGCAAAAGTGAAGGAAAAAAAACCTCAAGAGAAACCAGGCTCAGTTTGGCATGACCATTTCTCCTATGGCCAAACTTCTTGTGCAGAGCTGCAGTCTAGGCGCCGGAGGCTGGAGAACGCTGGACGTCCATCGTGGTGAAGCTGCAGGTGAGAGAGGTCACCGGCTGGTGTACAGACTGGCCCTTCAGGATCAATGCGAAGACTCGTCTGTTAATGGGATCTTACAGGAATCAATCTCATGCTCAGAATTAATTGAGTGTAGTGGACGTGAGGGGCTATAATACACCAGGAGCCCCCTCAAATCCTAGGGAGTTAAGCCGTTCAGGGATTTGTAGGTAGTCAATGAAATGTTTTCATTTATACAATATTTAATAGGGAGCCAATGCAATGATAAAAGAGCTGGAGTAATATGATCATATTTCTTTGTTCTAAAAGGCACCCTAGCAACTGCATTTTGAACTAGCTGAAGTGTGTTAATTAGGCTAGCAGGGCAACCGCCTATTAACGCATTACAATAATCTAATCGAGAGGTCATGAAAGTATGAATAAGCTTTTCTGCATCAGACAAGTATAGCATATGTCGAAGTAAGATGAAAAAATGCAGTTTTACAGATGCTTGAAATCCGGCCTTCAAACGACAGGTTGCTATCAAAAATCACCCCCAAATTTTTGACTGAAGATGAGGACTGAACAAAGAATCCATCAAGGGTTAGACAGTGCTCTAGGTTTTTACATGTGAGGTTTTTTGAGTCCAATAAGCAAGACCTCAGTTTTATCTGAATTTAGTAATAAGAAGTTCTTAGTCATCCAATTTTTAATATCAGCTATACAATCTGTTAATTTCGTAAATTCATACAACACAAGCAGCAAGCACACAGCAAAGGTGTAAAGAGTGCCTGAAAACCATACTTGAGTAAAAGTACAGATACCTTACTGTAGAAATTACTCCATTACAAGTTAAAAGTCACCAATTCAAATAAGACTTGAGTAAAAGTATTAAAGTATTCGATTTTAAAAGAACTTAAGTATTTTACTCATACTGAATGTAATAAAACACAAACTCACAGCTAAATGCACCTGATGCAAAATTTATAATTTCAGTGATACATTTATTTACGTTGCACAAAAAAATTTAAGCTAAAATATGGTCATGTCGCAGTGGTTTTTGCCATATCAGTAACTGTATTAATTTTTGGTAACATTATACTTACAATACCATTGTAAAGTCAGACATAATTTGACTAAATTCACATTAAATAGACCCTTACCTCAATGTGTTTTCTCAAATTTAAAGATGAATTCTTAAAAGCACTTATTTTTGTGGTTCGTGGCAAACAAAGTAGACACTGTATCCTGTAAGAGCCATTCTGTATATCGGTAAATGAAAACATTTCTTTTAGATAAGGCCATGGATGATCATCAGTGCTGGCACTGCTTGATGTGCCGGCTTCAGCTTCATCACTGGCTGCAGCCATGTCGCTAATTAAACACCTGGTATTTGGCAAGCTGCTAATACACATTTACGTGATTTAGCCCATAAATAGCATACAGTACCTTCAGCACCCTGCAGATGGCGATATCGCCTCATCCACCCAACAAATTAGCCATGGTAGATAAAGATGCCGACTTGTCGTGCACAATCACAATGTAATGAGTAACGGTAAGCGTCCGTTTAAATGTAGTAGAGTAAAGAGTACATATATTCAATCAAAAATGAAGTCAAGTAGAGAGTACAAGTTGCTTATATTTTTGATACTCAGTACAAGTACAAAGTAGCCAAAAAATACTTAACTAAAGTAGCGAAGTCCATTTACTCAAGTACTTTACACCACTGGCACACAGAAGTATAAATGCAAGACTATGCGCAAGGCATGCGCCGTGGGTCACACCGTTCACTTGACGCAGAAGTATAAATCAGCCTTAACACACACACAAACACACATAATGTACAGCATAATGTACTCTGAAATAGGGTGGGCTTTAGTCTTCTCGCCTCTCTCATTTTGAAAGGATTCCCACATACATATCAAGTATTATATAAAATTAGATAAACTGTCTTTAATAAAAAAAAAAAATTATAATTGTTGTAATCTCATTAGGTAATATTGTGGCCAATCACAGCACAGTTTTACTCGCTTGACATTATTTTCTATAGCAACATATTTCAAATAGAAAAACTGCAAGTTATATTATGAGAAATATGGTGCTCAAGTGTTTACTTCAGAACTTCTTCATATGTGCAGCTTCTCCCACTCAGATTAATTTTAGCAGCTTGTTGCTTTCACGCTTGTTCTCGTCTCTGTGTCTGTCGCTCTGCTATTTATGTCTTGTTAAAGATTTTTGCTGTTCACTCTCTGTTTTCTGTCAAGTCCATGAGAAGAAATGCATCAGCAGAGGTGAGACTGTCGCCCCAGCAAATCAGTCCAAATTGTCTCGAGTAAGCAGTGGCTTTGGTCTGTCCAAACTGACTGGTTCTCGTCGCAGCAAGAAGGAAAGTGGCATGAACAAAAACAACCTTTCAGCACAGGTACCTGACAAAAACATCTGTCACAGGCCTGGAAATGCTTTTGTAGCTGAACTTGTAGAGGATTTTGATTGGCAGTTTATGCTCACCTCTAGTTTTGACTGTCCACAGGAGACCTTCCAGTGGATGTTCACACATATTGCTGTGGTTCGGGACCTAGTAGCAATGCAGTACAAAGAGCATCAAGAGGTAAAGTTTACTCTTTATATAGTGTCCAAACTTTCTCCTGTAGGGTAAAAAGATTAGTTCACCTAAAAATGAAAATTATTTTATTAATTACGCACACTAGTGTCACACTTTGTTGGTCCTCGGAACACAAAATACTATATTTTAGATTAAATCTAAGAGCTCTCTTTATCCTCCTTAAAGAGCAGCAATTCTGACTTGTTCAAAGTTCAGAAAAATACTAAAAAACATCCTCTTATCAGACCATACACACAAGAATACATTTGTGCACACATAAAACAAAAAAAAAAGACTTCATTCAACAGTTTCTTCTCCTCAGTGTCAGTATATTGTGCACATTCACAAGTGTTCACATATGTGCCTGTGCTTTGTTTCAAAAAGAGGAAGTTGTGAGTAAGCATCTGGAGTATACAGAGTAAGCATCTGGAGTATACAGTGCAGAGTATACAGAGTACAGTGAATGTGCACCCTATTCTGATACTGAGGAAAAGAAAGTTGTTATTTTTGCCATTTGACCATTGCTGTCTATGGAGTGTCAGAGAGCTCTCGGATTTCATTCAGAATATCTCAGTTTGTGTTCAGAAAATAAATGCAAGTCTCAGGGGTTTGGAACGACATGGGTAAGTAATTAATGACAGAATTTGTCATTTTGAGTTAACTAACCCTTTGATGTCCTGTCAATCTTAGTTTTATTTTCCTCAATTTGTTTATTTAGTTTATCTATAAAGCATATTTAAAACAACTTTGATTGACCAAAGTGCTGTTCAAAAAAGTCCAACACCTAAGTTATAATATTAAACAATATGATGTGCACAATACATTAAAGACACAAGATTGTATTTAAAAGACTTTTAAAATATGTAGGTGCTTTTGTAACGCATAATAACTAGAGTCCAGCCATAGTACTTGAAAAGCTTTGCAGTCTAGATTTGGGTAAATGTAGGAGATAACTAGTTTATTACCTGAGTAATATGATAGGATTGTGGTGTCTTCAATCATCTCTGTAAGGATTGGTGGTGCAAGATTGTTTAACACTTTGTATATAAACAGCAAAATTTTGAAATCTATGCAATATCCAATACAGAGAACTTAAAATAGGTGTGATATAGTTTTGTTTGCAACCGCTCATGAGCAGAAGAAATCCCAAATCTTTGACAGTACAGTAGGTGAGCAATAGGGGTGTGAGAGTCATCATAGCTCCAATTTTTTTCCCAACATACTGTACCTGCCTGGTTTCCCAGTGATGGGTTGCAGCTGGAAGGGCATGCTCTGCGTAAAACATATGCTGGATAAGTTGGCGGTTCATACCGCTGTGGCGACACCAGATTTATAAAGGGACTAAGCTGAAAAGAAAATGAATAATTGAATACCTGCCTGTAAGGCTTTTTGTTAGCTTGTTTTAGCTGTGTTTTATCATAGTTGGAGCTAAACTATGTGGCCTCCAAGAATGGGATTGGACAGTGCTGCAATATATATAACTCAAATAGATTTTTTGGAATTGTAATAATTCATTTATTAATTCTAGTTGCAGTAGAATGACTAATAAAGGTAATGATTTTGTTTTTCTGCAGAGGCAGCAGAATGCACTGAAGTATGTGATGGATGAGTGGGCAGGCATTGAATATGAGCTGCTTCGGGAGAGGGGTCTCTGGGGGCCTCCCATTGGCTCCCACCTGGACAAGTTTCAGCTGGACATGACCGAGGGACCCTGTAGAATGAGAAAGAAGATGGTTCGGAACGATATGTTTTACATTCATTATCCCTATGTGCCTGATCCTGAGCCCAATGCAAGCACTCAGGTAGGTCTGCCTCTTTTTTTCCTCTTTTCTTTTTTTATAATTGTACTTTTTAAGGAGGTGCATGTAGGGTGTTTCCAGGACAAAACAGTGCACTAAAATGTATATTGGATTGACTTGAAATGTCAGTGGTTATCCATTATTATGTCGTTTATTCATTACATTTTTCTTCATTGTCTAATTTATTAGAATAGGTTTTTGTGATTTATTTTTATTTACACACACATACTGAATATTTGTAAGTTATAACATTTATATTCATTTTTCCATTTTAACATGCATATATGTAATGTATATTGTATTATCTTATTTTTTCCTTATTTTCCTGAATGTTTATTAAGTTATTTTCCATGTTTGTTTTGTTATTTATCTTAACCACATTTTGCTGAATTGAAGTTAGGTAACTGTGGTCCACATGGTCATGTACAGTATATACACAAAGTTGTTCAAACCTTTAACTTCCACCTCAAACAAAAAAACAAAAACATTTTTGACCAATTGTTCAGTTAAAATTAGTTTAGCAAATTTTGAGTTTTTTTGTTTTAATGATAACCTACGGACAAAAATCAGCCAAAAAATTATAATGCCAGCTAAATGGTTCTGACTGTCTGAAATGGAAATAACCGTATGTAACTGGCTTTTACATTATAAAACCCCATTAACTGAAGCTAGTCTGTTCAATGTGCCTGTAGTTTCAGTCAGTGTATAACACTAGTGGTTAATAATCTGCTCTGAATGGATCTTTTGTGAAATCTCAAATTTGAATTAGCAGCATTAGCCATATGATGGTAATGACTGCACCATACTGTAAGTAGCCTTATAGACGAGCTTAAGTTTTTGTTTTGTTTTTTCATCGCCCATTTTTCCCTTTTCAGAATGACTCTCAAGTGCCAATAATGGGTGCAATGGTTAACATACCTACTGTTCAATACACTAGAGAAACCTCTACAAATACAGATTTAGGGCAGCTCCTTCTCTCTCATTACTTGTAATCTCCTACAATCCGTGTTATAATAGACGAAAGTGAACAATGTGTTTTATTACTATAATAATTTGATAATGATTAGTATTCATGTTGTCGTTTAAGAGTTCTATCATTTCTACATCTCTATTGACACTAAAGAAAATTGCATAAATAAAGATTTTTTTCAGATACTTCATCCATATTACAATGTTCAACAAGAATGTAAACACTTTTTTACTAGTCAGACACTTGTCATTACAGTAATATGGATGTGTTGGGAATGCACCTTATGTCTACCTTTCCTGAATGTTTGTTTCTGTTTGAAGCTGCTTGTTGTGTTGACATTACCTGAAACCTTCCCTAGACTTAAATGTAGTAATTTAATAGGAAGCTAATAAACACAAAGTTCCTGTAGATCTTAACCGCTTAACTGTCACCTTTGGACATTTTTCATACATATTTCATGAACGTTTGTCTAAACCTAAACGTTTTCATCTTTATAACTTGTATATCATATGTAAGTTTAAATTGAGCCTCAGCTGGGTCAGTTGGCATTTCTGTGTAGAGTTTGCATGTTCTTCCCGTGTTCTCGTGGGTTTCCTCCTGTGCTCTGGTTTCCCCCACAAGTCCAAAGACAAGTGGTATCGGTGAATTGGGTAAGCTAAATTGGCAGTAGTGTATGTTTGTGAATGAGTGTGTATGGAGGTTTCCCAGTGATAGGAAGGGCATCAGCTGGGTAAAACATATGCTGGATAAGTTGGCTGTTCATTCCGCTGTGGCGACCCTAGGTTGATAAAGGGACTAAGCCGAAAAGAAAATTAATTATATCAATTTAAAGGTGCAGTATGTAAGTTTGACACCCAGTGGTTGAACTAGGCATTGAACTCCTGGATCAAAACAAACACAAGTGTGGGTTGCCAGATTGAGTACAGGAGAGAGTGATTTAAACTGTGTTCTGAATGAAAGCAAAGACACGCGATAGAGGGAATATTTTCCATATTAAAAGGAGGTTTGGTTCTAACCAACACCTCGAATTGATATATTAGAAACGGCTTCTATTTCTCACAGCTGAACATGTGAAACCTATGACAGATCACCTCAGGTAAACCTTGTGTGCTTTATTCAGTGCTAAATGCTAACAATGTGAGTTTGAATGCCATTTTACATGACATTTATTGCCATATGCTGAAAGCAGCAGCAGATAGTTCACCTCAGATCTTGAAAATACAATAAACCTTTTGAAATTAAACTTTAGAACTAAACACATATGAGTGATTCAGCATCTACATTTAATGATGTTAAAGAGGGTTAACATTTATTAAATAATTTATTGCATATTCTGTGCTTCTGAAGGCTGTATTTAAATGTCTGTCGTGTTTCGTCTGTTGCAAACAGCCAAATTGCTCATCACTGCGTTTCTCATCACAAAGCGTGTTGTTAGGACACGTGGTTACAATGTAAACTGCTCACCTAATTTTTACGTTCGTAATATTTATATCATTTGCTAATTAATAACCTCACGTGGAACTGAATCTGTTTCATTTCGACGTCTGATACTGTCCACTGGAGGTTGCATTTTCGGTCACGGACGCATGCTTTCAGAGCCTTTCTGAATGAATGAATGAAATACTCTGTTTTCCAACAAGGCAACCCAAGGTGCTGAAATATAATTGGCTAAACTGGCATTGTGCAGGTTAAATTTACCTAAACAAAGACAGTATTCCAGCACGGAAAAAACATTTTCAAAGCAGAATATCTGACTTCAGCATTGTTTTTCAGTTAAACAAGTATGTTCACTTAGGATGTTTCTTAATTATCTGCACACATATTATGGTGTTTTTATGGTTTAGAAGAGTCAAAAACTTACATACAGCACCTTTAATGTGAAGGGATAAAAAGGAGTTTAAAGGACTAAATTACAATGTAAGACTTTTAAAAGGTCTTAAATCAGAGCAAAATGTATTGTATTTTGTAAAATCGTTACTTTAAATGTTGCTTGCACTGCAAAGGTGAATATCTTACTCAGTATTTTGTTTTCAAATATGAATTTTTTAATTATGATAGATTTATTTGATACGCAAAATTGAGAAATTAAGTTTTCTGAGAACAAAATTTAGTGCTTAATTTAAAATAATAATAATTAGTTAACAAGTATTTGTTCTTGTTCAGCCCACTGGCAGATATTAGTCATAAACTTAATCGTAAACATTCTTCATTTTGAGAGAAAATCTAATTTCTTATTTTATGTAATTTATATTTTTTGAGCACATGAAAATATATTAATATCTTATGTTTCCTTCAAATGATTCATTACAAATTTCTGTGCCAATAGTTTGAACTCTTAATTTGTTGGTGTGGTCTTAAACTTGAAAAAAATTCTAAATATGTGTTGAAATGCCTGAGAGTGCTTTTAGGTCAAAATAAATGTTCATGTAGTCAGCTTCCAGTGTGGGATTTTCTTAATGAGTGATGCACATGTGGTTTGCATGCTTCTGGATTCTCCTGTCACTGTCCTGCAAGATTTTATTTTTCATTAAAGTATGAAAGATGAGCTAATCAGAACTAAATACATCATATAAACAGTTACTGTTACACTTTAATTGTTCCAGAAGCCAGCGCGGTACCGTCGAGCGATCAGCTATGATAGTAAGGAATATTACATGCGGCTACTGTCAGGAAACCCTGGAATGTACCAACACTCCATAGAGCAGAACACGGAGGGAGAAACCACACAACATGAGCCCGAACATGGAGAGGACACCATTGCAAGGGTCAAAGGTTAGCAATCTTCATTTGATGTTCTGAAATTATTACAGAAAGTTTTCATGGTAGCGCTTTCATTTACAGTCCTGTTTCACACACATAAGCTGTGTACTTATTATAGTCATTACAATAACTGGATAATAACTAGGTGCAAACTCTGAACCTAAATTTATCCCACATACTTATCCTCTGTTAGCTATTACTTTCATAATGAGAATGGCTGCACTTTATTTTACAGTACATGAGTTACACAGTACATTTTTCTCACATGTGTATAAAGAAAAGCTGGGTGATTTAATCAAATGTGATTTTTTTTAAACATTTTGTCAGTAAAGCCGGCTCTAGTAAATCTCCAGCACGTGCTTTCAGATGGAGCAGCATTTACTATAAAGAGTCGTAGTTCACTAATAAGCTATGCAAAAATGGTTTCAACATCAAAATGGATTTAATTTTATTGACAAAAAAAAATAAGGTTGTGATAAAGGCAGCTGTTTCATCAATTCTGAATGAGCTACAGCTCTGTGTAGAAATTGCTGCACATTAAAGTATGGCATATGATATGTTTTACTCCAAACTCGCATCATAACTTCAGGCAATTGTTTGAAATAAATCCTTCTGTGAGATGATTCTATTGTCCTGTGATTATTAGTCACAACGAATCAATGAAAGCAGGTAAATCTTGTGTTTATAATGCAACGCTATCCGCTTTTTAAGTCATTAATCACAGTCACAGTCTCTGACTCGGAGACAAAGGCGGAGAGAAAAGAACCACAAGCACATTCAACACAAACAACTAAGATATATATATATATATATATATATATATATATATTTATTTATTTTTATTTTTATTTTTTTATTTATTATTATTATTATTCAATTACGGAAATACGTAACAATTACTATCATAATTTTTGAAGTATTACATCGCTTTGTAAACGTTTATTATTAGCATTTGTTGAGTCTCCCTATACAGCGATTGGACCAGGAAGCCGATTTGTGTGACACCACACTTAACAAGCGAATGGGTATTTCCTGGATTTCCTCATGAAGATTTGGAGTTTCCATGCAAGAGTGCCCTCTAGCCTTTGGAGGAGATTTACTAGTGATCACACAACCATGCTTTGCTTACAAGATGTGCTTGAAAATAGCAGCGTTTCTCAATAGAATTTTCTATTGATAATGATTAGCAATTTATTTCGATGAATCACCCAGCCCCATATGAAGCAGACTCCTGACTGTAAACAAACATTTATCAGTACAGTGGATTTGGTATAAACCTTATTCTACAGTCCTGATTTTATGTGTAACATAAACTGGGTGCGTAGTATTATTCTTAAACCTACTCTTAAACCAAACCTTTTGGTTACCCTATGTGCTTTTAGCTTGCAATTCTAAGTAAAAAAAAGTCAGAATTTGAGTGATATTTACTGTGATTTGTGAGTTTATAATTCAATATTGTGAGATATACTGTAAGCTCAGTTCCTCAATTCCATAAAATCTGTATAAACTAAATGAAAGAACTGGTTTGCTGAATTTGTATCTGGTTCATTTAAACTAGCATGTAAACTGAGCATATAATGATAAAAATGTCTTGTATGCACTGAATGAATGTACTGTGTGTTTGTGTTTTAGGTCTGGTAAAGGCCCCTTTGAAACGATCACGCTCTACAGCAGATGGGGCTGATGAAGACAGTCAAGACCAGCTGCAGGAGCTGCTGGAGTCAGGAGCAATGGATGAAGAGCAGAAAACAGACAACACCACATTGCTCCGTCTGCTGGAGGAGGGAGAGAAGGTCTGCAGCATTACATAACAGGAATGCAACAATACATTCAGTTCAGTTTTTATTATGGATTTAAAGTAACGGTTTTGGTACAGTTTGAACTAGTATGAACCAGTTTGGTATATGATATGTTCAGTAAAAAAACATGAAACTGTCAAATAAAAATAAAGAAAAAAAGTCTATCCATAAAGCAAAAGCAAATGAATACAATATAGCAAAGATACTACTAAAAAAGGCTTTTCAGGAATCTAATGGGAGATTTCAGGTACAAAAACAGAATAATAAAAAAATAACACTGCACACTGTATATAAACTTCACTCTATTAATTAAATAAAGGTTAAACACTATTGAGGTTACTTACAACAACTATTCAGTCAAGAGCATAGTGAGTGATTCCATTGTCAGTTGTTGGTTGATTGACATATATTCACATAACACACAGTTTCTCAAATGTTTAGGTACAGGCACGTTACATAATTATTGGACATAATTTAGTTTGTCCATTCAAAAGCAAGACTTAACAATTTACATGTCGTAACTTTCATTCACAGATTGAGATGAGGGCACTTTTCAAATCTCAAACTTGATGTTTAGTGATTAAGGCCCAATCCCAATTCTATTTTGTACCCCTACCTTTTCCCCTCTTACAACCGAGGGTTAAGGGGAAGGGCTTCAAAACTTACCCCTAAGAATAGGACAGCACTTCAACACCTGCACACGCCATCACTTGTCATCGCAATCTCTTGTTCATATGAGATCAGACGATCGCGACTGCTGTAGTTATTCCAGTTGTGTTGTTTTTTGTTATTTATCTTCTGGAAATCACTGAAGGCATATATTATGTTATCATAACAATCTAATGTGGCAATAAGATCGTAACTGTACTGCGCATTTACACCATGGCCATATTCATCTATGTAAACACACGAAAACAACATTAACATTATCCCAGACACTGTAAAACGCTCATTCTCAGCCACTAGACTGCTCTGACAGGGTGTTCAAGTGTCAGAATATTGTGGGACTGCTGTACAGGAGTTATTATTAGAGATTATAGATCACGAAATTTAACTTTTTTTTTGTGTGTTTTTTTGTGTTGTTTTTTTTATAAAAGCATGATGGTAAAAAACAAATGCAGTTATGAATATAATAAAACATGTGTTTGTTTGTCGTAAAATTTTGTCATCATGACAAAAAATACAAATTTGTGGATCTCTTTAATTCCGGGTTCAGCACTATTGCCATTGTGGCAGGTGTATTCTGGGAAATTTTCTTTACCCCTCCGTTTTGAGTGTGGTCCTGAAAAATCTTTGTTCGAAGGGGTGTATACTCCTTGCCCTTAGCCCTACGCCTTCAAGCTAAAGAGAACTGGGACACCACTACCCCTTGACGTGAACGCGCAAAACGAGGGGTAGGGGTAAGGGGAAGGGCTAAGGGGTAGAATTGGGATTGGGCCTAAATATCAAAAACTTGAGTTTAGTTTAAACATGAATAGCAGCAGACAGTTTGAACTTCCGGCTCCAGGTGTACTCGCGTGCTGTCTTAACCAGAATATTAATGATGCTGTGAATGACTAGACATGCTGTACAGCAATAAAACTGAGATTACTCAGTGAGTAAGTGGCTGCGTTTTGTCAAACTGAGTTTAACTTTCAAACATGCACAGAGCCAGTTCAGAGAGTAATAAAAGGCATATGAAAAAAAGCTAAATACTATTTTAAATTTAAATCCAAAATGGAAAAAAATCCATTTTCATATGCATATTGAACTGTGAAGTTGCGATATCCCTAATACATCTCTCCACCACCTCACTGTCACTACAATTCTTTAAAAACGTTTTTTTACTGCCAATCACTGCTGTCATGACAACAGTTTGACTTTTTGATGATTTGGGTTTGTTTGATCATTACTAGTATCCTAGCTGTACGATTATGTCCTAATGCAATGAGGTTAAGTCATGGTTAATTTGGACTTTTTATTATGAACCATATAGTGAGAATGTGTTTGTGTGTTCTGGTAGATCCAGCACATGTACCGCTGTGCTCGAGTCCAGGGTCTGGACACCAGTGAAGGGCTGCTCTTATTTGGGAAGGAACATTTCTATGTGATCGACGGCTTTACCATGACCGTCACCAGAGAGATCAGAGACATTGAGACACTTCCTCCAAAGTAAGAACAACAAACTAACTTGTTTTATTCTTCACTTTAATTTTGCTCCTAAGATTTTTGTATTGTTTTTTTTATTATTTATTTTACTTATTTGTTCTTAATGCTATAGTGTGGTGGTTTTCAAACATTTTTTTCTGTGATAACTTTTTGATTCTTTTATTAATAAATCATTTTGTGCTTTGAGTTTAACCATACATTAAATATCTGTATACTATATGCTGTATATTATTAAAAAGTGAGTAAATGGAATAAAACCAAGCTGCTGAATAGATAAAATATTAGGGTTTTTTTTAGGGAGAATTTTTTTTTAACCATTTAAATGTTCAGAACTGTAGCTTTCAGTTAAGATGAACACAGTTTCCATAATTTTACTTTATAGATAAAGGTCTATGGCTCTGCATACAATGACTTTGTCTTGCTGGAGTTTATAGCCACTTAGGTCTATTGGACACAATTATAAAGCAAATGTAATAAATGTTGGAGACATACTTGTTACATAAACGCACTTAATCGCGCTTCAGCAGCATTTATTTGAGAGCGCACAAGAAAATCTGCACTTGAGCTGCGTATATTTGAGGGCGTGCAAGTATTTTTGTGCACGAACAGAGGAAATCAGCGTGCAAGCAAAGAGATTCACATGTTCGTTTTACATGAATGCAATCTCGACTTGTAATACTGTGCTCACGACATTTGTCATTAAAATAACGCCATAGGTAGTTGGTAGATCTGTGTCTACCAGACCTGCCATCACAGCTGGAAAAAATCCCAGAGGAAAAACTGGTGGATATAGGATAAAGTCTAAATATGTTTCACAAACGGTACTTAACACCGCTTTAATGGTCTATATTGTGCTTGTTTTTTGTGGCATTTGCAGTATGCATGAGCCCATCATCCCCCGAGGGGCCCGGCAGAGCAAGAGTCAGCTGAAACGAACATGCAGCATCTTTGCATATGAAGACATCAGAGAGGTGCACAAACGACGCTACCTGCTCCAGGTGTGCAAATCAACCGTTTAGTTTTTATTTTGATCATTTTTAACACACTGGGCAGCTGCTATGCTAAGCTTGCTATTGAACTAATGCTTTGCTGTCTTCCTCACAGCCTATGGCAGCAGAAGTGTTTTCTGGAGATGGAAGAAATTATCTGTTGGCTTTCCAAAAAGGAGTTCGGAACAAAGTATATCAAAGGTATTGTAGATAATGACACTTCTAAAGGGAAACATCGCACTAGAACCCCCAAAACAACTCTATTTTTGTTGTGGTTGTCAGAGTTTCTAACAATATTAGATGAAATCTAATTCTGTTCTGTCAGACTTTGTCACACTAAACTATTAGGAAAGGAAAGTGTTGACAAACTAGATGACTTTCTAAGGCATTTCTTTCAGATTATCTGTCACATACTGCAACTCCTTATTTTGGCAGCAGATCCCTGTGAAGTTTGACTATAATAGAAAATGTTTTTCACACACACACGCACGCACATATATATATATATATATATATATATATATACACAGTCAAGCCTGACATTCTTAATACCCTCTGTCTGTCCATCCATCCAACCATATCTAATTGCATACAAAACAAACACAGAGATACGATACAAATTGTGAAACTATAGTATTACTTCATACATCCAATGTATTAATATAATTTGAACTTTTTCTGTGCTTGCAAAACTTAATTAAGCAGCCATTTCACCAGACTCCAGCATCACACATTTCTTAAAGGTTCCTAAAATCATTGTTATAAGCAGAGATGGGAAGTAACGAATTACAAATACTTTGTTGCTGTACTTAAGTAGATTTTTCTGGCATCAGTACTTTACTCCACTATTTATTTTTCTGACAACTTTTTACTTTTACTTCTTACATTTTTACATTTTACCTTTTTTTTTATCAGGGTCATTACTTTCATTTTCATGGATTTGGTGGCATGATCTATTTTTTTCTTGTCATTGTGCAATTTAAGCACCTTTTTGATGCAGTCAGTCTAGTTTCATCATTGCGCGCCTGCGTGCTGCAGTGCGCTGCTTTTTCAGGCAAGGCTATCACACACCTTATGTAGGTCTAGTTTATGAAGATTATATGAGAAAGGCAATGATGACTATGCAGATGAGACAGAGGGAGACAGCGAATTAAACATGACTGATGCTGCCCTGTTTACACTGTAATAAGACACATTTTGCTTGATTGGATCACAGGTTAACAAGAGAGACACATTCCAGTTCAAAAATATGCCATGTAAATGTTAGGGAGTCTTTTGTCCACTTTCGATTATACAGCACGGGATTTCTCTGGTCTTTCAATGTAATATCGCGGAAAAAAGTGCTTTTTTGTAAAGATTTTTACATTTTGTACTAAAACAATTAAATACTCTATAAAAACTGCATGAGCATTAAGATTTATTTGTTTGATTTCACATTTCCTAATAAAGAATTTATGCTGTTTAATAGTTTATTTTATTTATTTATTTTTTATTGACTATATGATTTTACATATAGGCATATTAATCTTCAATTAATTTTTTTAACAAATGTTTTACAACAAAAGTAACTATAATGGGCAATCAATGAATTACAATATAATGCAAAAGATCCTGAATTTATCACATGAATAAAATATCATGTACATGTTTTGGAGGTTGTAGTCACGCCTGTGTATGTAGCTTTTTGCATAGAATAAATGTATTAACAGAATTAATGTTTATCCATTAAATAAAATATTCTCTAAAACTCTAACTCTAAAATAACGGGTTATGTATGAGAGCTGCTAAAGCAAAAAACAAAAAAAAACAAAAATAGATTGCAGTCAAATACAATGTGTTCATTTTAGCAAAAGAAAATATCTTTTCAAATATAAAATTAAAACAATTCTGTATAATTTGTACAGAATTCAGTGTATAATGTAAGACATTATTTATAAAGATAGACAGGCCTACAGAATTATCATTAGAGTGTATGAACATGAATGGCAGCTGTTGTTTTTGATCCAACAGCCGCAAAACTACATGATGAACGCTGTGAGTTTGCATCAGGATGATGATACATGGGTGGGAAACCGGATATTTACCCATCTAGTGAAACTTAAACATGTAGTAGTAATGGGTACTTTTTACTTAAGTACATATTTCAGGCTGTACTTTACTTTTACTTGAGTACAAAAGTGTAATCAGTACTTCAACTTTTTACCAGAGTCATTTTAAACATTAGTATCTGTACTTCTACTTGAGTAAAGGATGTGTGTACTTTTGCCATCTCTGGTTATAGGGACGCATGTTAACAAGATTAAACCAAGATGTTTGAAGAGCGCTAACATATTACATGTCAAATGATCTTTCTTAAATTATCAATATATGGTGATGTGCTAATACGATTTGGGTTTTTTTTTCTCTTACATTATTTAGAACTCTTTGAATAAAAATAAGTTTTATTTGAAGTATTTTTTATTGTTATTACAAATTGATTAACTGATCAATTTAGTGCATCCTTACTACAAAACAAAAATGTTATTATTATTATTATTATTGTTGTTGTTATTATTATTATTATTATTATTATTATTATTACTATTATTATTATTATTATTATTATATTTAATCTATCCTTCCCCAGACCTTAGTGGGAGTTTACAATGACCACAGATGTCAGTCAGCATTTTTGGCCTTGTGTTTTCTGAAGTGTACAACTACAAATCATTCAGCGGAACACTAAAATTAGCATAAGTGTTTAAAGTAAACAAATGTGGTATTTTTCAGGTTCCTGGCAGTGGTTCCCTCACTAGCCGACAGCTCAGAATCTGTCTCTGGGCAGCGTCCCAACACCAGTGTGGAACAGGGGTAAGTTTCCCCTCACATTACCAGATTATGAAGTGATTTAGAGTTTATTTACCAAACGGAACAAAAAATAAATCTTAATATGTGTGTTTGTGGTTAATAGGTCAGGTCTTCTCAGTACGCTGGTCGGCGAGAAGTCAGTAACCCAAAGATGGGAGGTACGGCATCTTCACTTTCAACTTTTGGTCTGTTTGTTTTGATTCAGCACTTTTGCTTATAAAAGACTCTTTATTTGCAGAGAGGAGAAATCAGCAATTTCCAATATCTGATGCATCTCAACACACTGGCTGGCAGGTCTTACAATGACCTGATGCAATATCCAGTCTTTCCGTGGATCCTGGCAGACTTTGACTCAGAGGTACAAATCTGACCTTCAACATTTCATATAATAAGTACTACAGCACAAATTTTGGCAAGCACAAGCAAATTGTTCATAGGTCAAGTCTTTTATGGCCCGTTTCCACTGAGTGGTATGGTTCGGTACGCTTTTATGGTATGGCCGTTTCCACTGTCAAAAGGTACCAAAAAGCGTACCACTTTTTGGGTAACCTTTGCAAAGACAAAAGGGGTACCAAAAGGCGCAGTTAGAAGCGCAGCTGAACGCTATTGGTTTACAGAGAAACGTCACTGCTGTGTAGTTAGTGCAAAGCCAGGAGAATTAAAAAACAAAGGCACCGCCATTTTTAATATATAAACATTTTTATATATAATTTTTTTTTTTTTTTAACCCTCAAGTTTGTTTTTTGGTTTGACATGCCGTTTTAAAAACTGTCCAATCAATGAAACTGACACTTGTTCACATGCTTTGAGCTGCTGAAGTGACAGTAAAAATCAACATGGTGGTACTCAAAATGGTCTAGCCAAGAATAGTTTAACAGATAAAACAGTTTAATTTCACTTCTTTTTTTTCATGGCTTGTAACTTTTTCCCACAAACTTTTGACCAGGGCTGTGTCCGAAATTGCCCACTACTCCAATAGGTACTACATTTGAATTTGAAGTTACTACACAACCTTTAGAAAAATACATTTTATATACTGTAGTATGAATGTGAGTAGTATTAGTGGAAATCGGATATATAAATGGAAATACTACATCCACCATTTGTCATTACAATATGACCTAGCATCTCTTCACTCCTGTTCATGAATTCTCTTGCGGTGCATCATGGGATAGCGTAGTGTCCATCAGATGCACACGTCAGACTCTCACCAGAAGTAGTAGGTCATCCAGGTACTTTTTGCATACTGTTTTTTAAATACTATGAATTCAGACATACTTTTCGGCTCGCATACTGTTTTTAGCATACTATATAGTATGGAAGTATGCGATTTTGGATGCAGCCCAGGTGTTTGATTGCTGTAGTGGAGGAAGGTGAACAGTAGTGAACAGATGAACAATTTGAGCAATAGATTCAGAAGCGCGAGGGCGACAACTACGTCTGTGTACACAGTGCCAACTTGTGTACTAGGGCATTTCTGTTTTTTGTTAAGTGGCATCTAATGTCAGGGTGTAATTATACACATCGACATCTCAAATTACGACACTAAAATTAGCATAAGTGTTTAAAGTAAACAAATGTGGTATTTTTCAGGTTCCTGGCAGTGGTTCCCTCACTAGCCGACAGCTCAGAATCTGTCTCTGGGCAGACTTTAGACTTTAGCTTGAATCTTCTCTCAGCAAGTGAAATATTGTTGAATTACTCCTTAGGAACTGGACCTTAACAATCCAAAGACATTCCGAAATCTGTCTAAACCAATGGGAGCTCAGACAGATGACAGACTGATCCAGTACAAGAAAAGATTCAAAGATTGGGAGGATCCTAATGGTGAGTCGGAGTTGATGATATGCAAGTTCTTTGTGTTATGCACAAACTTTTAAAACAAGGTTTTATTTCTGTACAGGCGAGACTCCGGCATATCATTACGGCACTCATTACTCTTCTGCAATGATTGTTGCCTCATATCTGCTCAGAATGGAGCCGTTCACACAGATCTTCCTTAGACTTCAGGTTAGTCTATGGCCTATTTTTGTTTTGTTTTGTGACTTTTCTCTCTTTCTTCTTGTTTTGGTTATTCTTGTTGAGAGTTGGGCAAAATAAAAATCCTAACAGCATGTATATTTATTTTGGCTGCATTTACACTGCAGATCTTGATGGTCAATTCCGATTTTGTGGCAGTATCCAATTTTTCTGATGACTCTCTTACATCATCTTTTAAAAGTGACTCGTATCCGATTGTCTGTATTTACACTGCAAAAGGCACAATGAGCAAGAAAAAAAAATTGGGTGCTGACTGACAGCTAGTAATAAAACAGCACTCTTTTCTCAATTCCTGTACTTAATCTGTTCGCAGGGTTTAATTTTTTTAACTCTTTTTGATAAGTTGTTTTACTATAGTTATGACAGAAAAGTTCTCATTTGGCCATCTTCTTTTAATCTAGGCTTTTTTTAAACCAGTAGGCATCTTAACGTCATTTCCATGGCGTGATTTATGCAGGTGTTGTTTGCAACAGTTTTAGTTTAGCCTATATTGTTTATGTGGCATACGTTACGCGCGCTCTCTCGCTTTCTCTTTCTCTCTGGTTAACATGCTTAAATATTTGTGCTACATGACAATATAAAAGCTTTTTTAGTCCTTATGTGTTAGATTTAATGTTTGGGACTCTGCTGATGTCTGTTCTGAAATGAAAGTGTCAGAGTTGACATCATTCGCTGTGGTTTTTAATGATGCATTGACAGGTGAAAATCCGATCTACCTGCTTACACGGCAAACACGAGGACACAGATCCGATTCATATCGGGATAAATTTCCACATATGAACAAGGCCTGAATCTGATTTGAGTAAATTGGACTCTATGTGATTTTTTCCTGTTTACATGTACATGGGCCATATCCGATCTGTGCCACATGGGAGAAAAGAATCGGAATTGAGTCACTTGAACCATACAGTGTAAATGCAGCCTTATAATCTTCTTTCATATGGCTACGTTGAGAAACAGTTTTGCACTGGACTTGTTGTTATGTCTTGAACATAACAGGATTTGTTACTCGTCTTCTGTTGTTATTCTTCATTCATTCTTATGCAAATGGAAATACTTTGCAATAAAATATGTATGATTAGACATCTACAGCATCAAAAAATAAAGTTAGAAGAAGAGCCTGGAGATAAGCTGTCTCCAAATAAGCATGGCATCTTTTATATTTGCACATAAATCTGCAGTATTTATTCCTTAACTCTGATTATTTCTACCTGTTCTCATAAAATTAAATAAGTTAATTTATGAGAACTGTGCAGTTATCATTAAAGCTCAACCCACATTTTCAAGAGAGGTTAAACTGTCGGCTTCATGCGAGTTTTTTCTGTGTTTTCAGGGAGGACATTTTGATCTGGCTGACCGAATGTTTCACAGTGTGAGAGAGGCTTGGCTTTCTGCTTCCAAACACAACATGGCTGACGTGAAAGAGCTTATTCCTGAGTTCTTCTACCTTCCTGAGTTCCTGCTCAATTCCAACAATTTCGACCTTGGTAAGAACAGGCTTGCTTCAGGTTCACCCTAAAAACAGTCAATCTAGCTTTCCTTTATATATGGGTGTTTATAAATTTGATTAAAAAAATGTTTTTCTTCATTTAGGGAGTAAACAGAATGGCACAAAGCTTGGAGATGTGATTCTGCCTCCATGGGCAAAAGGAGACCCGAGAGAGTTCATAAGGGTTCACAGAGAGGTACTTCACATCAAAGTACATCTCTTGTGATGGTCAAAAAGAGGTTCTGTGTGTAGTTAAAGTCTTCATCTAAATTGTCTTAATGTGCAAAATTTAAATATTGTAAATAATATGATACAGTACTGCTTTCATACCATGTGTTCTAGAGAATAAATCATGATCTCTTACAATCACATAATATGAACAATAAATAAATAACATTTATTTAAGCAGGGAAACAACTTTAACTCTTGACCCCCCCCCCCCCCCCCCCCCCATCCTTCATACTTAAACTATGAATCACTCTAAAAATAAATGAACATTTATAAAAAAATAAATCATTCTCTCTTGTTATCTTGTGCTAGGGAGTGAGAGTTTTAGAAAGTAACTATGCTAAGTAATTTTGAAGATGGATATTTGTTCAGGTGCAGAATTATATGAAAACAATCTTTGAGATGTGTGTGCATTGATATTGGTCTATTGGCTAGTTTAGTTATTGAATCTTATTATCTTTTGATGCAAAATCGCATGACCTTTTTTATGCACTTCAAGGAGTTTGTTCTGTAAATGTGTTCATGCACATATGTTTGTATAGGATAATAAAATTGAGCGCATGCATTTTTAAGCTTTATCATGTTTATGCAATATTCTGAAATGTGCATAAAAAAGTAGATGAAGACTAAGACAGTGTTTTAGTGTTTTACCTCTTTTTTAAACTAATGAACTCACAGTATGTGGTCTATAAGTGGGAAAGCAAATAGATGAAAAGGATGTGGATAGTAGTTACTATTTTTTTTTTTTAACATTGTGGCAAAGTATGAAGGCTATATACATTATATTGGTCATTGGGCAGAGAGTATGTGATCTTTTGTGGCTGTATGAACCCATATATAAAAGTAATGTAAGTTTCTGGAAGTTGTATACAACCTCAAAACATTTTAGACATTTGCACCTGTTTTTAGTGTCAAACACTTGTGACTCGATAGGTGAATTGCACATCTTTGTACTTTAAGGCCCAATTTACTGCTGATATTAATTTCCAAAGATTCCAAGAACCACAGCAAAGGCTTCTTTCAGAGAGATTTTAATAATAAACATTGTCTGTTTCTTTTTTTATTTCCTGTTTTGAGGCTCTGGAGTGTGATTATGTCAGTGCCCATCTGCATGAATGGATCGACTTGATCTTTGGTTATAAGCAGCAGGGTCCTCCAGCGGTGGAGGCAGTGAATGTCTTCCATCATCTTTTCTATGAGGGCCAGGTGGACATCTACAACATCAATGACCCATTGAAAGAGACTGCTACAATTGGATTCATCAACAACTTCGGCCAGATCCCAAAACAGGTTTGCAATTTCATTTTTAAAAATCTCATGAACACATGCCAGTGATTACGGTCTTTATGAATCTATTTCAAGTCATATTGACATCAGTTGATAAAAAGTAATGGAAAGGAAAGTTATAATTTGTTTTATGTAATGTAATTATATTCATGTAATATGTGTGACTTACAGTAGGTGTTCAAATACATATTAGGAGCTCTTTGCAGTAATTTGTTTGATATTTTATGATCTGTAGCCCAAATAAACCTGTGTTTCTTTGCTTTTAGCTCTTCAAGAAGCCTCATCCTCCAAAGCGTGTGCGCAGTAAGTCAAATGGAGAGGTGCCTGGTGTGCCTGTTACACTCAATTCCACATTAGACAAAATCTTCTTCCATCATCTGGACAATCTGCGGCCCTCTCTCACTCCCGTCAAAGGTAATACAGGTTATATGGAGTTGTATATTGGTACTTCATTCATACTGGATGTTTTGTCTTTTGTGTTGTTTGGTTAGGTTTGGTTTTGTGTATTGTTTTGTATAATTTAGTTTTGTATCGTATTGTTTCCTTTAGTTTTATTTTGTATTGAGCTGTGGTGATAAGTCATTTGATAAATTGATTCTACATTGAATCTGAGATTTTCAAAATACATATTTTCTTGAATGGATTCTGACCTTTTGTAATAGAACATGGTGCTGTGTGACCAGAAGGGGTGCCTGGTCTGTCAGCGATCCGGTGGTGTTATGCCCCATTTACAGGGTAGGGGCTTCAGTTTAAAGGCTTCCCATTCACGTTGCCGAACTGCATTGTGGATCCGTCGGCGCCGCTTTAGTGGCGTTGATCGCTGCAGAAGTTGGGACTTTCTCAACTTTTCAAGTGCCGACGGAAGTGCCAGGCAATCAGATACAAATCCACCATTTGTATACAAATACACCAGCTCAGACAGTAGCCGATTGCTGACTAATTTCATTGGCTGACGCTGCTATGACGATCGTGTCAGCCCCAACGTCAGAAGAGGTTAAAATTCCGAGAGTTTTCCGGGAGAAATGACAAACCGGGAGGTGGGTCTGAAATACGGGAGACTCCCGGGAAAAACGGGAGTGTTGGCAGGTATGGAGAGCATGACAGTGCATTTTGAAGATCTCAGAATCGAGTTCTCAAACTATTTTAGACAACAGCTCTATTGTTTGTTGCTTTTTTTTCAAGATAAATGCAGAAAGTTTAATAACATTTAGTTTTTTATCTAAATATTATTTTTTTTACTCTACCACTGTAAAAAAAATATGCATAAATTAGCAGTTTTAGATATTTTGTGATTAATGTAAATATTTTTTATTTTCCCCCTTTTATTTATGCTTTTAAATTGCATTATGAGACATTAGTCTTTTTTCCAACAACTGTTAACCTTGCAAAATGTGGAAAAGTGACTTTTATTAAAAAAAATTATAGTTTAAAGTGATATAATATTTTCAGTGCATGGCATTTAAATGAGCTGTCATTTGTGTCTTGCAGAGCTAAAGGAGCCAGTGGGTCAGATAGTGTGCACTGACAAGGGCATTCTGGCTGTTGAGCAGAACAAGGTGTTGGTTCCTCCTGCCTGGAATAAAACTTTCGCCTGGGGCTATGCAGACCTCAGCTGCCGTCTCTCCAACTACGAGTCTGACAAGGTCATTAGCATTCACAGCATACAACTTTTTCTGTTTACTTGCTATGCATTCAGCAGCTGGTGTGAATGCCTGTCAGATGCTAAAACCCACTAGGGAAAAGAGCATTTGCAAAACATTTTACATATTCATAACATGTATCTTTTGAAACGATTGTGTTGCTTTTTATTATCACTGCTGTTTTTTATTTTTTTTAAGAAGACACTTATGGTCACGAAGGCTACATTTATTTGATTGGAAATTCAGTGAAAATGGTGATATTGTGGAATCATTTAAATAACTGTAATCTGTTTGAATATGTAACTTATCCTTGTGAATCCAGGTAAATTTCACTCCATGATCATTGAGAAATCCTTCTGACTATGCTGAATTGGGGCTTTATTTTAACGATCTAGGCACAAAGTCTAAAGCGTATGGCGCAAAAAGCATTAAGGGTGTGTCTAAATCCACTTTTGCTATTTTAAGGACAAAAAAATATGTTTTGCGCCGCAGCACATGGTCTAACAGGGTTGTACTTCGTTTCTTAATATGTTATCGGTGTGTTTTGAGCATAATGTGCATTAAACCAATCAGAGTCTTGCTATTTACATGGTGGACTTTGTAAGTGGAAACATTAAACGCTTCACTGGCGAAAAAACGGTTTAAACAGACCATCTGCAACGCGAGGATATAGAACAAGCCTCCTCCATTGGGCCTCTTTACTTTATCTATCTCTTTACTTTTACTCTTTACTCCTTTTCTTTCGTGGATAAGAAAACGATGTTGTATGCACTCCACTGAAGACATTCATAAGCCTACATATTTAAGTTAATTTGGTAAGCGCAAAGATTTGTTTCAAAACTATTTCTAATTTCAGTTCTAATTTCCAGTAAACGAATAAATAAAGAATAATAACAATAATAATGAAGTGTGGTAAAAAAAACTGAGTTATATCCAAACACATGTCCTATTCTCATTCATTCATTTTCTTTTCGGCTTAGTCTCTTTGTTAATCCGGGGTCGCCACAGTGGAATGAACCGCCAACTTATCCAGCACGATTTTACGCAGCGAATGCTATTCCAGCCGCAACCCATTTCTGGGAAACATCCACACACACTCATTCACACTCATACACTACGGACAATTTAGCCTACCTAATTCACCTGTACCACATGTCTTTGGACTGTGGGGGAAACCAGAGCATCAAAAGGAAACACACGCAAACGCAGTGAGAACATGCAACCTCTACACAGAAACGCTAACTGACCCAGCCGAGGCTCGAACCAGCGACTTTCTTGCTGTGAGGCGACAGCACTACCTACTGCACCACTGCGTCACCTGTCCTATTCTTATGCCCTATATTTTTTTATATATATATTTTTTTAAATGGTGATGCATACCTCTTTAAAACCTGACAGGTGGACAAATCTAAACTTATAATAATAATAATATTATTATTAATGCTAATAATAATAATAATAACAACATTATACAAATCTAAATTGTCATGAATAAACTAAAAAAAAGCCCCCCGAGATAACCCTTGGAGGCAGTGGTTTTTATATTTATGTAGAAAATAATATTTTTGTAACATTTTAATCCTTTAGTTTTTTTTCATATAAAAAGATATTTGTGTACTGCGCATCCTGTCTGTATTAAGCAATGTGTTTGTAGTTTAGACTCGCATGGTTGAATATCTAACGCGCTCTGCGCTGGACTTTCAGTTCAGCTTTAACTTTTTTTTTTTTTGACAGATCAGCTTTTACTTGGTCAATGGCGCGGTCCGTTTTAGTTCCTCAAAATAGCAACACGCCAACAATGTGCCTTAACACACCCCCTTTTTAGACCAGCACGCCCATGAGTCCACAAAGTGGCGCAAATTAATTTACTACTTAAACAACGTGGTGCAAAACGTGAAAATTAGGGTTGAGCTCATCTGAAAATAGCAATAAATCGTGCCGTACACATCTTGTGCCTTATTGTGCCGGGTGTTAATAAACATTTCACATTACAATCAATGCTAATATTTCAGTATTTTTGCAGAAGATGTACCTTTATATATTTTTGTTAGAAAGTAAAAAAAAACGGCATTAATTTCAAACAGAAATCTTTTGTAAAATTACAAAGGTTTTTACAATGAACCAATGAAGCATTTTAATGCCGCCTCATTGAATGAAGTTATTAATGTGATTCTGTTATTGATTATAATTATAAATAATTATTAATTATTAAAAAAAAATTTAAATAATAATTATAATTATAAAAAAATTATATATTACTTAACAGCCCAAAAACTTTTAACCATTATTGTATTTATTTATTTTATTTTTTTTTTAAAAAAATTACAATAATTTTATATTACCAGAATTATTTAAAATATAGATTTTTTTATGTTTCTCTATTTTAATATTTCTACCTTCTAAATAATATCTGTAGGAATGTACAATGCTGCTTTGTCTGTCAGCTGTGAAACACATTATTCTCAATGTTTTACAGATGACTTTCTATTCTCTAGCTGTGTAGCAGTGCCCACTAGTTGTTGTGTGTGGCAGTGTTTTGTATTTCTATGGCAAAATGTAAGCTTGTGTTTGTTTGTTTACTCTGTGCATTTAGTTTTCCGTTGTCTGATGCCCACGTGTCATGTTTGTCTCACAGGCAGTCGTAGTATATGAGTGTCTGTCTGAATGGGGGCAGATCTTGTGTGCCATTTGCCCAAACCCCAAACTGGTCATTACTGGAGGATTCAGCACAGCCATCTGTGTGTGGGAGACCGGCTCCTCTAAAGAGAAAGCCAAGAGCCTCACACTCAAACAGGTAACTGCTGTTAATGATCATTTTTATGTTGTTTGATTTTATTTGTTTTCTTTTTGTGTGTTTTAAGTCATGATTAAGGATCTATATTTAATACATTTAATTTAATAAAACTCTAATTTCTCTTTTAAATATTGGTGACATGTTGTTTGATTGTTTGATTTCATTTGTTTTCTTTTTGTTAGTCTTTAAAGGTCTTTAAGTCTTGTTTGCTAAGCCTTCTATAGTAAATGGGTTTTATGTGTAGATTAACGTGTATTCCCGTGCTTCCAGGCTCTGCTGGGACACACAGACGCAGTTACATGTCTCACAGCGTCATCAGCCTACCACATTGTCGTGAGTGGCTCTCGAGACCGAACATGCATCATTTGGGACCTGAATAAGCTGTCTTTTGTGACCCAGCTGAGGGGTCACAGAGCTCCAGTCTCAGCGCTCTGCATCAATGAGCTCACTGTAAGATCACACTAATGTTTACCTGTGAACACAATTAACAGATTGACAAGTCTTAAAACTGCTTTTAAAATCCTTTTACTGTCTGAACATTCAATAAGCACTAAAGCAATAAATATATATATAAATAAATAAAGGTAAATAAATTTATAGATTAAATATGTATGTTTTTTAATTAAATAAATAAATATATAAATAAAAATATTGTGAAATGACAAGCCTTAATTATATATAAACATGATGATTTTATAATTATACATTTATTATTGCAGTACTATTGTTTTAATAATATTACTGTTATTAGTAGTAGTAGTAGTAGTAGTAGTAATAGTATATACTTTTTTTGGCATTAAGTTAATTGGATCTGGTAATTAAAACTAGTCATTAAACAGAATAAGAACCCGTAAATGTGCTTTTCATGAAAATGAATAAATTATTATGTGAGATTATTTAAGTGACACATGTAATGTTTGAACTACTTTTAAAATCATTCTAGTTGAAGCATTTAATAAGCATTTACAGAATAATGGTAATACAGGGTCACACTTTACAGTACAGGACACATAATGTAAGGTATTTTTACAAACATGAAAAAAATAAAATAAACAAAGCTTGTAATTATTTACTAAACATTTACATAATTTAGTAATGCATTAGTTAATGTACTCTGAGTTAACATGAACAAATGAATTGTCATTTACTAACGTTAATTACTATAATAAATGTATTGTTCATTGTTTGTCCATGTTAGTAAATACATGAACATATTAAATACTCTTTAAGTCATGTTTAATAATAATCATAATACACATTTATGTATCATGTAGCATTTTATAATGCTTGCTTGCTTACTCCCAGGGCCGTTATTATCCAAGTTGATATTTAGCCACACCATGTTGGTGTTTTGTAACATCTAATTTTTACGAGGTGGGTCGTTAGCCCAACGCTCAACCCCCCAACCTGCAGGACCAGGACATATACACAAACACTACGGACAATTTAGCTTACCCAATTCACCTAACACATGTCTTTGGACTTGTGGGGGAAACCGTAGCATTCAAAGAAAACCTACTTTTATAATGTTTAAGAAATAATAAAATTGTTGTTGATGGCTAATAAAAAATAATGATGAGTTTTCAAACTTTTATTGGTATGGTGCTTTAATAACCAAGATCAGCTAAGTGACAAATGTTTTAACTTTTTAGTTAAATTATTTTAAAATATTTAAATGATTTAATTATTTAATAAGCAAATAATAATAACAAAGATAATACGAGTACAATATTTGATAGCAAAGTGTTATAGTTTATTGGGATCAATTTATTTATTTATTTTTTTATATAAATTTTTTCTTTAAAATTTTCTTGTTTTTGTTGACTTTTGAAGGAGTTAAAAACATCTGCCAACTCATAAAACCTTTTTGGGTATAAAGCCAATCTCTTTGATTAATAATAATTCTGGCTTTAAAAATCCCTCAAAAGGAGCAGTTTGTCATTAGGTGAATCGTTGCTAAAGGTTTGAAAAATATGTATTTTTCTCTATTTTATGATATGCTTCAGTGTTCAGTGAACTGTGTGTGTGTATGCAGGGTGATATAGTATCGTGTGCTGGCACCTACATCCATGTGTGGAGCATCAATGGAAGCCCGGTCGCCAGCGCCAACACTTTCACCGGCCGCAGCCAACAAATCCTCTGCTGCTGCATCTCCGAGATGAACGAGTGGGACACACAGAATGTTATCGTGACGGGACACTCCGATGGTGTTGTCAGGGTAAAAATCCTGTCTTTAATTTACTTCCTTTCTTTCCATTCTGTGTCTTTTAAAGGTTTTGACAACTCACTTTTTTTTGCAGTTTTGGAGAATTGAGTTTCTGCAAGTCCCAGAAACCCCTGCGCCAGAGCCAATAGAGCCCTCTGATGTGCCAGACTGCTGTGGAGAGATTGGTAAAACATGCTCCCACTGCATCTTTTATGTGTTTTTAGTACCCGAATATTTTTATTGTGAAAGTATTAAGCTTTTTTAAGCATTAAGACACTGCAGATTATTAAATTATTCATATTTATCTTCAGCATACTTCTGCATACTCCAGTAAATCAATTACATTAGGAATTACATTTTTGCATTACACGTTTTCTAAAGTGTTATGTATAAATATGCAATATATAAATATGTTTCGTGAAATATGCACAAAAAAATATTGGATTAAGTCAGGCTCAAAATGTTCATTCCTATTTTTTATGTTAGAGTCAAAGGCTTTTGCAGAGGAGATTTTGGGAATGGTTGTTGGTTGCCACCATGAAGTGTATTTAAATTCCTTTAACAAACAGCAGGCTGTTTATTATGCCTCTCATTCTGTGGTCATTTGACGATGGACAAATAGAGAAGTTAACAGTAGTTTTGCTCTATGATCTGCAATATTTTACCACAATTTCTTTAGTTATGACATGATGGATCTCCTATTCTTGCATTGAATCAGCAATTTCAGGCAGACAGAAACAAAGAGAGAGAGAGAAAGAGCAAGAGAGCTCATGTGTCTGCATGTAAATGATACTGAAGTATCTAAAAGCACATATTGACCTTATTCTGAAATACCTTTAATAAGCTCTTTTCTGCAACTGATTTAGAACTTCCAAATTTTGTTTGAGTCAAAGTTTTATCACTCCATTAATCAAAAAATACAGCAAAACCGAAAAAGCTGGTTTATTTATATAGCACATTCATACACAGTGGAAATTCCTTTAAAAGGTGTTTTAAAAAATGATTAGTGTATGTACATGCTGCTGGAGTGGAGAGTTATGGCTCAATGCTTTAGAAATAACTAATTCTGAGAATACACCCATTAAAGAATGTTCCAAAATGAGAATTCTCCATAAAATTGTCTAAAAACTGATCCCAAAAATGCTTTGTATTATTTAATAAAGGAATGCATAATTATTGCAAAGTAATTTTGTCATTAACTTAAATTATACTGATTTAAAAACTGCATTAAAATAACCACATTTTATCAACAGTAAAATTTATTGACACTTAAGCCGATAGGCATCAATTTACTGCACAGTAGTGCAATTGCAAGCAGCAGAAACAAGTAAATTAAGTAGAAATGTCCTTTTGGCGTGTTATTTAAGCGGACCTTGCTTTTCCAGTTAGCATGTGCTGTACATGTCTAGATATGTATATATGTACATGAGCAAAATATCCACAGAGCTAAATTTAATGAGTTATTTTGAGTGACTTTAACCGCGGCATACATGCAAGTTAGTCAACAGTGTGCTCCACTTCTCTTGTGTGTTGCTCAGCGTGGCAGCAAACCACCCTTTATGTGGCACAAGCAATTGAAATGAATGGGTTTCATAGCTCTTTTCCGGTGTGAAAGCTGCTTTACGGCTGGAGGGAGAGTGAAACCAGCAAACTCAACACTACTAGGCAGTGCGGCGCAACATAGCCTTTTTTTCTCCATCTCATAATTTAGCTGGTTTCTCTTTCGCATGACAAATGATAATGCATGATCATTTTCTGGAATTGAAATTTATGAGCATCCCTAGATGGTTTGTAAAGGACACAATCATTTTAAAAGTTTGTATTGCCAAAAGCATTGTTTGTGCCTGCAGTGTGTTTTGCCATAAATATAACAATGGTCAACTAATCAATTTGCCCTGCCCCTCAGCATTATCGCACTTTCTTTTGACATTTCAATGGATTTTCCTGATTGAACAAGCTGAGGTGTTGTTGTTGCAGAGGGTCGTGATGCTCCAGATGAGGACAGCAGTGAGTCTGAAGGAGAGGAAGCTAGTCTCAGTCAGGAGCCCAAACCTCGCTCCTCCAACAGTCAGCCCAGCAGTGCCGTCCACAGACCCAAACCGCGCACTGGGGCCTCCTGGTCAGTCGACAGCAGCTCTGATGACTCTCGTCGCTGGTCTGACACGCTCAGCATAGACGAGAAAGAAGGCTTTGTGTTTGTAAACTACTCGGAGGGCCAGGTCAGACCAGGAGTCCCTGTACAGCCACATTCCCAGCAGCCCTCGGGGCCCTCACATGGGCCTGTCCCACAGCCTCTGCAGCCCAGCACTATGGAGGCCCGATCCTACAACAAACTCAAACCAGGTGCAGTAGATTGATTAAATAGCCACATATGATGAAGTGTCCAGAGTATGTTGGTGTGCATGTGTGTTTATTTCCTTGTTACATAAGGTGTTTCCAGGTCTTAAAAATCAGATTTTGTAAATATAATTTCTAGTACCACACACATCTGAAAACCAAACTGTTAAACATATTTTTTGTGGAATTCCCTATTTTTTTATGTTATCAGACAACATTTTTTATCTGGAGAGACTTTTAATGAAATATTTTTTAATGTGAATTCTTCTAAAATTTTAACATTTTTATCTTATACATTTTTCTAAAATTATTTTAGATTTTTATCTTATATAATAATAATAATAATAATAATAATTCCTTACATTTATATAGCACTTTTCTAGACACTCAAAGCGCTTTACACATTGGGGGGAATCTCCTCATCCACCACCAGTGTGCAGCATTCACCTGGATGACTCGACTGCAGCCATATTGCGCCAGATCGCACAACACACACTAGCTGATTAGTGGAGAGGAGTGATGAAGCCAATTATGATATGGGCAGGGTTAGGAGGCCATGATGGACAGAGACCAAGGCAGATTTGGCCAGGATGCCAGGGGTAAACCCCTACTGTTTTTCAAAGGACATCCTGTTTTTTTTTTTTATGAACACAGAGAGTCAGAACCTCGGTTTAAAGTTCCATCCCAAAGATGGCGCACACAGGCGCTATAGAGTCCCCTTCACTATAGTGAAGCGTTAGGACCCACAGAGACCACAGGTTGAGTGCCCCCTGCTGGCCTCACTAACACCATTTCCGGCAGCAACCTAGCTTTCCCATGTGGTCTCCCATCCAGGTACTGACCAGGCACAGCTTTGGTTAGCTTCAGTGGGCGACCATGTGAGTTGCAGAGAGCTAGCTGCTATAATGATATATTATCATTATTATTATTTAGGTATTTTATCTTGTCTGTTATTTATTACTGTTAATGATTTTTATTGTTATACAAAAGTGTTATTTATAAAATGTGGTAAATGCTTGATCTGTTTTTTGCCATGACATAGCCGTAAAAGCTGATATGGCAATAAACTCAAAATTCTCTCTCTCCACACATATCTGTTTTTTCCAAGACTGAAACTTGATTAATAAATAAAAATGACAGGTGATAAGGAAATAAATTAACATAATTGTTTTCTCTTTTTCAGTTGCAGAATTTAAAGCATTTTAATTCATCTAATCCCAATTATGCAGTTTTTTAGAGATGCACCAAACCAAAACCAAAGATTCTGGATGCACTTGGCCTAAAACCAAAACTGCATTGTAATAATTACTTATTATTTTATTAATAATAAAAATAAAAAGCAGCTCATATTTTTGGCTGTTATTCTCTTTTTTTAACCAAAACTGGAAAATGCTAAAAAAAATTATGAATTCTATACCTATTAAGAATAGATAACTACATTATAATTTGGTTGTTGCATTGTCATTCAGCTTAATAGACATATCATATATATTTCAAATGATTAAAAGCGTCTTGCTCTTAAATATGTAAAACCTAGTAGTTTAAGGAAAGCAAGTAAGGATGTTTGTTTATTTATTTTATACCTAATGAAAAAAGTATTCTCCAAATGCTTTGATAGTTGCGTGTTGTGTGTGATAGCTAAATTCATTTATTCATTCAATTTCCTTCGGCTTAGTCCCTTCATTCATCAGGGGTCGCCACAGCAGAATGAACCACCAACTTATCCAGCATACGTTTTACACAGCGGATACCCTTCCAGCTAAAACCCAGTACTGGGAAACACCCATACACTCTCACATGCACATACACCATGGCCAATTTAGTTTATTCAATTCACCTATAGCGCATGTCTTTGGACTGTGGGGCAAACCGGAGCATCCAGAGGAAACCTACACGAACATGGGGAGAACATGCAAACTCCTAATTAAAATTTTAAATAGAAAGCTAAATAACATTTTTAAAGAAAATGTCATGCATTTTTATTTTTTCAATACCAATGGGCTATATGCACAGCTACTGTTTTTCAGCCAACTGTAAACCTCCAGTAAAAGGTTTATGTGACTATTTTCAATTTTATAAGGTTCATTTTACAGCATCAATGTTGTAATGTAATTACACTACATTCAGTTAAAAAAACTTAAGCATTTATTTAGTCGTTTAAGCATAAAACAAGATGATAGACCGTGTGCAGCTATACAGCGCGAAGATTCCATTGAGAATACTGGGGTAAAATTTTAAAGAGATGGTGGGGAAAAATGGAATTTAATGCAGTGCTTCTTGTCTGGTCTGAGAGCCACTTTATATTGTAAATCTATCAAGCAGTGAAGATCACTGATTTTTAAACTAAACAGATGATTTTTAAACAAAACAGATCTTAAACGTGGGGGTTTTGTATGGGAAGAAGTTCACTGGAAGCGCTTGGGCTGGCTGGTTGAAAATTAGAAGTCTGTGTGCGTGTATCCAATTGTGCATTGTGAAAGTTAGCTGAGGGCCACTGAGAGGATCAGTAAATCCTAAAATTCAAAACATATTTGTGTATTTATTTAATAATTCGTCATCGTTCAAGGGCTGTTCTCTTATGTTGTAGGAATCTTCTGATATTGTTTATGCAACTGGCATTTTGCTTTGTGTCCTGTGCAGGCTACAGATGGGAGAGACAGCTGGTGTTTCGGAGCAAACTCACCATGCACACAGCGTTTGACCGCAAGGACAACTCTCATCCTGCCGAAATCACTGCTCTTGCCGTTTCAAAGTAGGCACTCTGTGTGCTCTGTGGGGATATGAGAATAAAAGAGAAGATGCTTTCTGCTGTGTTTTTAATGTTACCTAATAATAACAGTGTTTGTTCAAAGGATATGTAATGAATTTTGTGCAAACAAGGAAGAGGGCTGACGGCAGGCTGTTGTTGTGTGTTCAGAGACCACAGTAAGATCCTGGTAGGTGACGGTCGAGGGCGAGTCTTCAGCTGGTCAGTGAGTGATCAGCCAGGACGCTCTACTGCAGATCACTGG
The DNA here is from genome assembly GCA_903798205.1 of Danio tinwini. Taxonomy (NCBI): domain Eukaryota; kingdom Metazoa; phylum Chordata; class Actinopteri; order Cypriniformes; family Danionidae; genus Danio; species Danio tinwini. Next base: position 86,621 of record CAIGQZ010032912.1, on the reverse strand, counting down.
GTGAAGGACGAGCAGGTGGACAGTTGTTCTGGGTGCACCGTCCGCTTCTCCCTCACCGAAAGACGCCACCACTGCAGGAACTGTGGACAGGTCTTCTGCCAGAAGTAAGGTTATGTGCAGTAAACACATTTTAGCTCTTTTAGTTGATGAATTAATTAGTTAATTAGCTAGTTTGTTCTTCCTTTCATTTGTTTGTTTATTTATTATTTTAGAATAAAAGGGCTACTTCTGTTTTGGTGGTGTTATTTGTTTTGTATGGTATTTTGTATGTGTGTTTGTGTTTTTTTTATGTTGGTTTAGGTTTTTGTTGTATTATGTGCTGCTTTGTTTTGTGTATTTTGATGTGGTGGTTTTTAGATGTGTGTTGTTGTTTTTTAGGTATACACCAATAGGATTTATTTTGGCGAATACCGATTTTAACAAATCTTTCAGCTGATTCTGATACCGATATTGGTCAATTGCATACAGTATCATACTTATTTATTTAATAAAGGTAAATAAATAAAACCAATGCTGTTGCATATTTAAATTATACATTTTGCTACTCGCTAAACTGCAATTAGTTTCCTTTATTATCCAAGATGTTTTAGCCCAAACTAACCAATGGTTTTATGCCAGTTAGGCATGGGCCGGTATAAGATTCTGACGGTATGATAAATTTGGATAACAATATCACGGTTTCACGGTTATTACGGTATTGTGATTACTGCTTTAAAATAAGTTATTTTTAAATGTCTGTGTAAAAAAACAAAAACTTTTCCCTTCTTTTTTAACACAATATATGTTATTTAGTGAAATAAACATATCAGGCTAAATAATTTAAATGAATCATTGACTTCTGCTGTCTTCATTTGTTTCAAAAACACAGATTTCTTTACAGTTTAAAACAGCATATTTGGGCTATCCCAAATATTCATACTTTCCTGCTAGAGGTAATGTTGTCCTTAATTTTTTTTTAAGTGTGATTAAAAAATCTTACACATACCTTAGGAACGGTATACCTTGAAAACGGTCCATGCCTAGCAAGCTCTTGAGCACAGTTCACACAAGTTGCTTTTGCAATGCACCTCTGACATATTTTTTAACATATTCGACTTAGATCTGATATTTTGTACAGATTATGTTTGGATTTTAGCAAGTATTAAATTGTCTTGCTATGAGAAAAACATTGGATTATTCAAAAGACGTGCAGCTTATTTTCTCCATGTACCAGTCAAAGTCTGCGGACCCGGTGGCGGGTCCGGTGACGTCATCGACTTCCCCTTTAATTTTTAAAGGCCGCGGGTTGCGCAACACCCCGGAAGTGGCTCCCTTTGAGAGTGTAGAAGCTATATTTTATGCACATATGCATCTCTTTGTTTGTTATTTTACTGTACAAAAGTTATTTACACTTAAATACACAGTATACTGGATACCCGCGCTGGGTATTGAACATTGGTTTATTTTCATATCTTATATCATTGACTAATTTTAATATAATGTTATGATGCCTAAAATGGAAAGGAGATAAAATAAGTCATGTAAACTCATGTTCCTATAGTTATCATCTAAAACTAAGCAGAAGCAAATATGTACTATTTAATATGAATTATCAAAAAGTTATTTTCCCAGTATTCAGTTGAATTGCAATAGTTTGGTCAGAATACATGATAGAGATAAAATTATTTTTCCTAGTGTTTGCTGCTCTCTGCTGGTTTCAAGCAGAACTGTCTGGAGAAGCTAAATTCTCTAAATAGATAATCTACACCCTTTCAAAAAAGCATTTTAGAAAAAAAAATTAAAAAGCGCCCAATGTTAAAGTGATTTATCATAAAACAGAAAACATATCAAAATATTATTATTCTTATGTAAATTCAAAGGGTTTTCTATTCAATTACACTGGAATTTTTCATTTATAGCAATGCATTTGGATAAGGAAGGCTTTCAAAATTTGGTAGGCGGAAAATACATTAAAAAAATGGTATAGCACCTCTCATCAATTGGAATACAATAACTTTTGCATAGATTATGGTAGAGACATTTTTCTTTTTTCCTCTGATTACACACATGCGCAAGAACCACCAAAATTATTTACAGCAACATAGACCACACAGAACCTAAAAGGTACACTTTCAAATTTGAGTTTATAAAAAATTATATACAAAAAGCGCCTCTTTTTTTAGGTGTTTATTATAACACAGACAACATATACAGTTACTTTAAATATGTTCAATAGTGTTTTATGAAAATTCAAAGGTTTTTTTTTAATTATACCAAATTTTTGCATTTACACCTCTGCATGTGGATTTGGGAAGCTTTTAAATTTGGGTAGGCAAAATCCAGGCGGAAATCCCAAAATAGCACTAGACTTTAAAAGGTTAATAGACCATCTTTATCAAGCTTTTCCTTATTATTGCTGATACAAAAATAACTTTCAATTGATGAACATTGGGGGTCAATATTTGTGCATCCCTGTTTATTTATTAATGTATTAATTAATTTATTTATTTATTTAATTTTACTATATAGTTTGTATTCCGCAGTTTTTTTATTTGTGTTTTCTTGTTTTGCTGTAGTTTTTTGGATTTTTGTTTTGCTTTGCTGTGTTGTTTTTGTTTTTGCTTTGTAGTAAGCGTTTTGTTTTGTAAATGCTTTGTGGGTTTGTTTTCTTCTTGTTTTTTTTTTACAAAAAGTGTTTAAAACGACTTAATGTTGTCGTTTATAAATCTATATTTTTTATTATCTTGTTCTATCAGTTGGGAATAGACCAGTCCAACAATTTTGTTCACATTTGCTGCATAATCTTTCAAATATTGTGATTCTTAATACGAGCAAACTAATTGTTTGTATTTATTTATTATATTATTTCTTTTCACACCAGCTGAAAACCACTGTGAATATTTATTTTTTGTTTCTTAATTTTCATATTATTATTAATTTAAATCATTGATTTGCATAATATCAGTAAACTCTATAATATATCATATTAGCATTATATTCAACATAGTTTCAGAGTCTACATTTTCAGCTCTTTTTCAGTGTTTCACAGTTCACTGCTTGTTTCTTCTCAGGTGCAGTCGCTTCCAGTCTGAGATCAAGCGTCTGAAAATCTCCTCTCCTGTGCGAGTGTGTCAGAACTGTTACTACAACCTGCAGCATGAGCGCAGCTCTGAAGAAAACCCCAGAAACTAGATCACCCTCACCCACATCCCATCCTCAAACCTCCAAAACACCAACCACCCCCCGCCCACCCCCTCCAAAAAAAACCCACCCAGTTCATGACTCCCACCGGTAAAGCACTGACATAGACCAAAATAAGGTCACTAATGCTCCTAATTTCATATATCGCAGAAACGTGACCATTAAAGAGAGACGATTGTTAGTTTACTTTCCATTTATGCAGTTTTCTTTTGGCAGTATGCGCCGTCATCTCACCGCCATCAACATTTAGATTTTAGAAAAAGCAATGCGTATAAAACTCTTCTCGAGATGACATTTGTTAATATTGTAAATACCTACAGTGACATTTTTAACTAGAAACCGTCAAACAAGAAGTCATTATTAAGAGAGATGAAAAAAATAAGATGAAATCAAAACACAACACTTTGCTTGTAAAATAGTATTACAGTATGTTAAAAATCACTCCTGGCTTTAAAAGAGCAAAACATGCGAAAGAGAGAGAGAAAGAAAGAGAGAGAGTATGTGTGTGCGTGAGTGTGTGTGTGGTCAACATAAGTCACAGCATCCCAGTGAGAAATAATATTGGGGACTATGAATGTTGATAACTGTTTGTGGGTTGACATTACTAGCTTGTCTGATTATGCAAATGCTTAATTATTATAATTGTTTTATATATTTTATTGAAGTGTTGCCCACAGTATCAGCCAGTTGCTATTCTGACTATTTCACTTTTTTTGTTGCCAAACTGCCTTGATCTGTAACCACGATCATATTTCTTAACATATATAGTCATATATAGGTCAACGAACGTATGTAAATGTTGATTTTAGATGAAAGACTGTTGTTTTTATTGACAGGATTCATTCACTGGCCCGTAGCCAGCCTGGTGAAAGCGGAGGTTCTTTTTTTTTCTCAAAAGTGGACCTTTTTACAGTTATTCGCCTCATTTTCTGTTTAACTGCAAAGTTTAGCATTTCTAGTTTAAACAGCTACTGCCTTTTAGTTACATTTTAAGCACTATTTATTTCTGGAGTAGCTTGTCGGGTGGTCATCATAAGTATACTTTTTGATGTACCAAAACATTTCCTAAAGATTTAGAATAAAGGAATATGAAAAAAACCTATTGATTTTTATCTCTTATCATTAGGGGGGGGGAATGAATCTGTTAAAGTTTGAAATTAAAAACTGCCAATTAAGGCAACAGCCCATTTACACAAGGCGTCTGCATCAACGTTTCCCATTCACTTTGAAAGGGTGACAACGAGCATTGCCGAAATGAATTGTGGGTCTGTCGACGCTGCTTCAGCGGTGTTGCTCGCTGCAAAAGTTGGGAATTTCTCCACTTTACAAGCGCCAATGGAAGCATCAGCCAATCAAATCACTTAATGCAAATACTCCAGCACAGACAGTAGCCAATTGTGGGCTAATTTCATTGGCTGACACTGCTATGACGATCGCCTCAGGCCCAACTTTAGACTTTTAGATGCTTCAAAATTTACTTTTAATGCTTTACATCTTTTTATTGGTCATTTTTTCTTTCAAGAATAAGGTCCAAGATTTAGAATAAAAATGTTTTTATGTTAAAGCCTTTTTCGGTGAGTTATTTTAACAATTTGGAATAGCATAGCAGTTAAAATAGGATAAATGAGCTCATGTAGGGACAAATTCTGGACTTTTCTCAGTGGGGGGTGGGTCTTTCGAACCCCGCAAACCCCCACCCCCGGTTACAGGTCTGATTCATACTTTAAAGTCGGTGTGAAATCAATTTTAAATGCTTATTTTGTAAGAAAATTGTATAAGGTTATTTTTTGGATGAACAATTCATAATAGTCTTAAATCAAAATCTGGTAATTTGCCTCCGCGTTTGGAGTGGTGGTTCTTCTCTGTTAATGTTATGTTGACGGCTTCAGTTACGATATTCTTAAGCACACCCCTCTTACTGTTAGTTTGCTATGAGGGAATGATGCACAATAGAAAGCCCCGCCCCTTACTCAATATTCCATTTCAGTTGAAAGTACATCAACATACTGAAATAAAAGTCTCAGCGACTTCCGGTTCACGCAGACTTTAAAGGGTTTTACCACCTGTCTAATAGAATGTTTAAAAGAAAGATTCCCCCACCTTTCTAGAAGAATGTTTAAAAAAGTACTGAAAGACTATAATATGAATCAAGTTTTGATCATGTTTTGCAAAGCTTTGTGTTGATTCTTAACCTGTCATTCATAAGCATATGAATAGGACGTCTTAAATCTTAGTTTAAGGCTTTGTTTTTTATTAAGAACGTGCATTTTATTATTTTTACTCTTCAAAACTCAGTTTGAACCATTTGCTATGTTGCACCAGTGTAAATGTCTGTAGATTACGAAAGCAATAGTTACTGATGTTTTCGCTCCACACACATTCGATGAATAGCCGTAGCTTGAACATTATAGTGTGTAAAGAAAAAGGGATTTGACGGACTGTAAGCCTAGTTTCTCCATATTTAAGATGAGACAAGTCTGCGAAAGAGAGCGTTTGTTGGTTTTCATTTATCGATTTGATACTGTGGGCAGTACTCTTATTAAAAGTGCTGCTTTGATTAATAGAGATATTTTTTCTCTTTCTTTCCTTACATGGTCTGACACTCACAATAAAAAAAAAAAAGATGAAGATTTTGTTACATTTGCAGTTGTTTTATTCACCGTTGTATAACAGCCTAATATGCACTCGTTATATAGTTATTCTTTATTAATGTACTGTAAATCAGCGTGCAATCGTAACATCATGAAGCTGTTGGGATTTTGCTGTCGACAAGCAGCTCATAGATCAAATGGCTATATCAATCGGAAATTATTTTCGCACCTTCGCGTGTAGACGAGATAAAGTAATGGAGGATTCCCTGTTTTATCAGATGCGTTTTTATGTTTTGAAAGGCTGCGTTCCTTTACAGTGAGATGAACTGTACAAAGTATTTATGCAATTATAAGCTTTTCTTTTTTTTACGATTCTGACTCTTTTGTTATTTCTCAGCAAGTTTGGTTACTTGTTGCATGTCTAACACCGCTGACTTTCTGTGTCAGTGTATTGTACATGTTTTGGCATTATGTTTTATGAGTTTTCTCTCTTTTTTTTTTTTTTTGGCTCAATTTTTATTTGTTCGGCATTATCTAACGAGTCGATCCTGAAGGTTTTGTGTACAGTTTTAGACGGATATACAGAGAACATGTCCCACGACTCTGGATTGACTTTTATATTGTATGTATGGATGTTGACGACTGATCGCAGAACTGATTGTCCCTGTTTGGTGGTCTTGTGATAGACTGCATTACTACAGTATCTAGTGTGCAAAACTGTGGTAGCTGAATGTTCATTGTATATTTGTGTTGGAAAACAATGACATGAAACCCCCTTCCCCCATAAATAACCTGTTATTATGACGCAATAGATATGGTACTCATACTTTTTAATTTAATTTCAATTAAATACTTGCTGTTTACCACCACCGGAGTCAATAGATGATTTATTTATTCCTTTTTCTAGCAGTGTAATGCACAGGTGAAATATAGTAGGTTAAGATCTTGCAGTAAAAAAAAAGCCAGCTTAAGGGTTGACCGAAATTGGGTTGCTAATAATTAACTGGTAATGTTAGTACATCTTAGGAAAGCACATTAAAACTACTAATAATTGTTTTGTAGATTTACAATACACTGACAGCCACCAAGAACAAGTGCTGATGGGAAGCCACATTATGAATCAAAGCTCATCACGAGCTGCTTTTCCACAAGCTGAAATCATACAATAGACCTTATTCTAAAACATAATAATGGATTCATAAGATACCTTCATAATCATGACATGACACGGATATGAAGATAAAGGAGGTTTTATGCATGCTTAGGACAACAGTTATTAAATGTCATCATCTCAGTTGTCATTTTAAAGCAGATGTTTGATATGTCTTTATGACACCTTGACATTACCAAGACAACATATATTGTCATAAATCTGTCATAAACATGATTTTCATGAGAAATACATTTCTCAAATAAAGTGTCAATGTACAACAGTGCCATCAATATTTAAAGATATTTTAGCGACAACTTGAATTTGTACCACTGTAGTCAAGACAAATATTTATGACGCTGTTCTAAAATTCATGACATGATTTTAATGACCTCATGATAATCATGTTTAAGATAGATTTATGAAAAGTTATGATGTCTTGGTATTGTAAAAGTTGTCAAGACAAAGACTCTGACAGGTTTTGTTGTCTTCATAATGTCAAATTGACAAAGACATTTCAAACAATGTCAAATTTGGATTTAAAATGGCATAACTGAGCCAGTTGTCACACTCTCAGAAATAAAGATACAAGAGCTGTCACTGGGGTGGTACCTTTTTCAAAGGTACGTATTTGTACTTAAAGGGTCCTTATTAATACCTTAAGGGTACATATTAGTACCTAAAAAGTGCAATTTTAGGTACAATTATATACCTTTGAGGTACCAATATATACCCTTTAAGTACAAATATGTGTACATATATCCCAGTGACAGCTCTTATTTCTGAGAGTGCATAATATAATTCTTATTCATGACTTTTGTCATGTCATTATTATAAAGGTTTCATTAAAATATTTTGAACACCTTTTCAAGTAAAGTGTTACCAAATATTTTAACATAAAGCAAAATGAATAAGTGTCACAGGGAATTTGGGGGACATAAAACATGATTTTTCATTATTCAATTCCAAGACAAGATTGATTATTTAAAGTAATGGTCTTGGGACTAAAAGGGATAGCTCACCCAAAACTGAAAATTTACTCACTATTTAGTGACCCTTAAGTGGATCCAAACTCTCTGTGTTACTTTTTTTCTGAATACAAAATAAATATTTTAAAGAAAGTTTAATGGTTAAAAGTTCCAACGTTCATACTTCAACAAAAGAAATAAAGTCAAACAGATTTGGAAAAGGTAAAAAAAAAAAGTGTGAATAAATGATGACAGATTTTGTTTTGTTGACAGAAATGTCTTTAAATGCTGCAATGAAAACTAAAGATGATGTTTAAAAATACTTTACATCTCTGACTTTTCAATTGAACAAATTACATCAAAGTTGAACTGTGGTCAAGCTGTTGAGTTTATGGTTTTAAAGAAGTTGAAAACAGCTACTGCAAAGCCCAGTGTTTGATGACTGGTTTCCTGGAAAATGCTGAACACTCGTTTGTCAGAGAAACAATCGATTACAGAGTGGAACATGAATCTGTCAGACTGTTTGCAACATACATGTGTATATGGGTGTTGAGTAAGTCATTGTGTGCCATCTTAAGAACGTAAATGAGAGATATTTGTGCAATCTGAGTGATGCATCTGTTTGCTACAGTATATTATTAGAATAACCTTTGTTAAAACAGATGATGATGAACAGTTGATGTAATTGCAACATGAAATATAACGAAGCATCTTGACATTTCTTGTTGCATACAGTAAAAGGTAATGAAAGTAAGCTGGAGGTATAACTGAGTCTTTATTGATTTTTAATCTACAAGGTAATCTTATGGAACTAATTAATTGTATTAATCTCCCATCTAAAGAAGAGGTTAAATGTACAATTCAGCCAACAATAAAATCGTTCTCATAACGTATGCCCCCTGCATCACTTTGTTTCTTTCACATACTGTACTGTAAATGAAGTGTTAGTCAGAAGGATTGCCTTTGACTGTATGTGGAAAAAAGACAGGGAGAGTGAATGATTGTTGAGACTGCTATTCGGTCATCAATCTCATTTTATGGTAAACAGAAGAAAAAGGTTAAACCTCTTAATGTAACTAGAATAATGCAGTTGTCATGGCTCCCTATCTAGGCCTATTCAATGATATTAAACGTCAGAATTTTGCAGTGCTGTTTCTGAGTGACTGATTTCACTCATTCATTTGATACTTCACCTACACTCTCAGAAAAAATGGTACAATGTTGTACCAAAGAAGGTACAAACCCTTGTCACTGGGGACATACCTGTACAAAATTGTACCTTAAGACAAAGAAACAAAGTTGTACAATTGCACCTTTAAGGACAAGATTTGTACCATGGGAAACCAGAATGTACCTTTGGTTTTTAAAACCTGCAGATACAGTATTGTACCTTCATCAAAGATACAAATCTGATCCACGAAGGTACCACTACAGTGACAAGACACTTTGTACTTTAACAGTGCCAAATGTGTTCCTTCAAGAACTATTTAAAGGCATTTTGTTATATACAAAATGTGTCAATTTATTTCAGTAAATATAAAACATCAACATAAAAAAAGTTTCTTTTTGTGTAAATACTCCATTTCTATTTACAATAAAGAATAAAAATACTTGAACATATATCAAAAGATCTGTTTTTGCTAAACATTTCACAACACTTTTCACAAAAATGTTACCGAGATGCATTCTCCCATGTACAATATAAAAAAAAATTCTCCATTTTTCACACAATACCTTTGTAATCACTTAAAAGTTCATTTAATTTACTTAATTTTAAAATAGAAATAGAATTATGCTAAAGTATTGTAACGAGATATGCACAATGTCTGATTAGTTTTCAATACTAAAAGGTCTGCATAAACACTTTGCATATGCAGGACTTTTGCCAGCTCATGTGCGTAGTGGATATCGAATGCTAAAAGGTGCAGATATCAATAATTAAACTGTATTTATCAGAAAATGCTTACCAAATGTTTATTAAAAATGCCCTAAATGTTTAGTTTACAATACCTATAGTTGTGTTTTACCGGTTGTTTTGTATTATAGAACTTAATGAGTTTGTTTATGAGTTTCTTTAAACACATGCTTTTAAATGATGATTCATCTTTTAATATGGAAATTATTCGTAAAATCACTTTGCCCTTCCAGTAATATTTATTTTTATAGATATTGTAATAAAGAAGTTGTCCAACACTTATGTACCTTTTTTATGAGAACAATGTACCTTCACTTTAATTAAACCATAAAAGGTACAGAACAGTATCATAAGAGATCTTTTCTGTACCATATAAGTTACAACTTTTACAAAGATACAAAATTGTTCCTTAAGGAACATTATTTGTACCATCATGTACCTTTCTTGTATCCACTCTTACTTCGAGCGTACATCTGCTGTAAACTTGAAACACAATTTCCTATAATCCAATAAAGGAAAAGAAAAATGCAGCAGCAACCTACTCACACATTATAGGGCAAGTTTACCTCAGAATCAACTCAAGGACAATGGAAACACTGGGACAATAATTATGTTTATAAATAGAAACTAAAACTACCAGTAGGTGGCTTCAAGTCACTGTTCTAATTTGATTTGATTCCTTCAATTCGGTTACAATTTAGTTTGATGTACAAAAAATACAATTTGATTAGGAACAAAAAATCATTCACTCTGAAATGCCTGATCAATGAAACAGAAATGTCTGGTTTTAGACCACAATAATTTGCAGCCAATACAGCATCAATTTGTCTTGGGGATGACAGATACAAGTCCTATACAGTAGCCAGATGGCTTTTGAGGCATTTATCTTGCAGAATAGTGGCCAAGTCACTGTGATTCTGGTGGAGGAAGACATTTCCTGACTCGCTCCTCCAAAACAACCTAAAAAGGCTAATAATATTTTAATCTGGTGATTGTGAAGGCAATGGGAGATGTTTAACTTCACTTTCATGTTTATTAAACCACCTTGTCACCAGTCTTGCTGTGTGTATTGGTGTATTATCATCCTGATGCATGGCATCGCCTTCAGGATATAGAATAGTTCAGTAGTCCTTGGCCATAGATATTTACATTAGATGTCACCTATGCTATTGTTGTCTATTGGAAGAAATGCGTCAATATAGCCGCCGTTTTAGTACAGGGTATCGCTCTTTTGAAATAAAGGTTAGACAAAGGTGCAGTGGAGGACTGGCCATCCAGAGCTAGCGATATAAACACATTTATCTATGATCTGGAGTTTTCCCGGTGGTCAGTATGCAAATATTTTTTTAAATTATGAAAATTATCATTTTATATGACTTTTCTACATCAGTGGATCAGTGATCGCATGGGCATTGCCGACAAATAGCATGCGTTTGTGTGTATGTGAATGTATTATCCTCTCTCCCTGTTAAATTTGATCTAATCCGTGTCCTGAAACCCACCCCTCTCTCCTGCTTTCACTTCTCATTCTAACAGGGAGAGCAATTTGTTTGTGAATGAATCCCTGTTATGAATTACTCGTTCACTTAGCTGACAATAATACAAGTTTCTAGCACCGCAGCATCTTGTTGTCATATTTCATTTACATTGTTTGCTTTTTTCTACACCCGTACACAGCGCTAAAGTCCAGCATCTACAGATTTATTTATTTACAAGGCTTTATTCTTGACTAAGTGCGGTTGAATGACTGTTGTACTGAGAGCACTGTACAAATGTGGCTGCGCTATTGACGCATCATAGATATTTACATTAGATGTCTCCTGCCCTGTTGTTGTCTATTTGAAAGAATGCGTCAATAGAGCCGCCATTTTAGTACAGGGTAACGCACCTTTGAAATGAATGCGGGACCAAGCTGTAGTGGAGGACTGTGGCCATCTAGAGCCAGAGATATACACATATACAGATATATCTATGATCGGGAGTTTTCCCGGTGGTCAGTACGCAATTTATTTATTTTTTATTACGAAAATTATAATTTTACATCACTTTTTTATATTGATGGATCAGTGGCCGCACGGGCATTGCTGACAAAGAGTGTGGGTTTGTGTTTGTGTGCATGTAAATGTATTATCTTCCCTCCTGTCAGATTTGATCTAATCCGTGTCCTGAAACATCCCCCTCACCTGCTTTTACTTCTCATTCTGACAGAGGGAGCGATTCATTTGTGAATGAATCTCCGTTATGAACGACTCGTTCACTTAGCCGGAAATAATTCAAGTTTCTGCCACCGCAACATCTCGTTGTAATATTTATTTTGCATTGTTTGCTTATTTTATTCAACAAAACTAGCATAAGCCGAGTATTTAGTGCAAGTTGGTGCTTTCTTTGTTTTATGGTGAATGCAGTAAGTGTCTCTTTTATCATCAATATCGTTACTTTGAGCATTTGAGCACAAAAGTTCATAACATACAAATGTAAAAAAACAAAATCTTACCTATGAAATGTTCTGCCTTTGTGCTTTGTTTTCTTTGTTTGCTCGTTACTACACCCGTACACAGCGCTAAAGTCCAGCATCTTCACGTTGGCACACGGTCTTGACTAGTGCTGTTGAATGACATTTGTGCTGGGAGCACTGTACAAATGTGGCGGCGCTATTAACGCATGCTCAGGGTCCGTATGCGATATCTAGTGTATATATCAATGCTGACGCATGCTCAGAGTCCGTATGCAATATCTAGTGTATATATATCTATGGTCCTTGGCAGTGACATGCCCATCTTGCACAAGTATTGGTCCAAGAGAATGCCATGATATTGCAGCCAAAACCATCACATGCTTCACTCTGGGCATGCAACCGTCCGGGTGGTACGCTTCTTTGGGGCTTCTCCACACTATAACTCTCTCGGATGTAGGAAAGACAGTGAAGATGGACTCATCAGAGAAAAAGGATTTTTTTCACAGTCCATGATATTCGCTGCTAACACCATTAAAACCAACATTTTGGCATTGGCACGAATGACCAAAGGTTTTGGAACAATTTGTTTGGAAACGGGAGATTTGAGGTGCACATTTCATCCTTGTTCCACATTTACTCCTGTTGGATGTGGTTCTTCTTCTTGGTGGTATGCTGGCATTACCCTGCATGCTGTTGCTCTTGATACATCACTAAGACTTGCTATCTTGATCACAGATGTGTCAGTGAGACCCACAAAAATAGTTTGTCCTTGTTTGAACTCTGATAAGTCACCCATAATGTTGTGTCCATTGCAATAATTTAAGCAAACTGTGCTATTACTCTGCTAATTAAACCTTAACACTCTGCTCTTACTGGTGGAATGTGCAATCAGTGAAGATTAGCCATTAGGCAGGTCAAATTTAACTATGAAACCTCCAACAGTAAATTGGCCAGTGTTTCAGTCTCATTGTCCAACCAATATTTTGTATATATATATATATATATATATATATATACTGTATATAGACACACACACAAAAGCAATGTAGCACAGCAAGTATGGTGTGATACAGCTAAGGTTAGAGACATGTTTAGTGTTATGGGTAGGTTTAAAGTGTTGGATCAACACTTTTAATTATAAAAGTCAACACAATTACAATGGGTCAACAGTGTATTTATAAAAGTAATTACAGAAATTAATTACACGTGTAATTACATGCAGATAATTTTTAAAGGGCTGCAATGTAAAAACATGTATGTACATATGTTCATTGTACCAAATACTTTAAATGTACTTACATAGTAATTAAGTCCACAACCTTTGTTATTGTTAATGAGTTAATGTTTGTCCAGATCAGTTAAACCATCTGCTGTTCTACAGAAAATTCCTCCAGCTCCTGCACATTACTTTTCTTTAGTTTACAGGATTTTATTTGACCAGTTTTCAACAGTGGCTTTGTTTTTGTCATCTATCTTTTGGTACGAAGGATATCTGAGGAACAAAAAAATTCTCTAAATGTAATAAGAAGGGGTTTAAACTTTTAAACAGAATTAAATACACATCTTTCTTGCTTTATTTTATTTGTTTCCAGTCAGTACTGCCCTTTAACAGCAAGTTTCCCAGACGACAAAGTGCCCAATTATTATTTTCAAAAAGCTTATTGTGTTGTCTTTTTTGAGTTTTAGAAATCTTTCGTGTAGGAACATCATGGAAAATAACTACTTGCCTTTGCACTTGTCTTCACATTGTAGGTCTGCTAATAAACTCAGCAGTTGGTCATGATGATGACAGAGCCTTGAGAAAAAGAAACAGCGACGGATTCAGCTGACTTCGAGCTCCAGCCGCAGAGTGGAGCAGTGTTTCCTCATTTATATGTTGAGTCACTGGGTGAGTGAGTAAGAGAGAGAGAAAGAGGGAGAGAGAGGTGGGTCTCTCACTTAACTAACAAAACAGCAGTAGTTCTGCGGGCATAAACAAATGCACGGCACGCAGGCTTTCTGTCCCTCCACCTGCCGCGAGAGACACTTTGATGGTCGGTTAAATTAACCGGATTACCAGGAGTGACACATGCCCGCGCTCTGCTTCGTTTAACGCGGACCTCCGACATTATCTATGTATTATTCAGACTGAAATCAGACAAAATGACGGAGCTGAGACGGCGAGGAGGAGGAGACCCGGACAGCGCTGAAAACATCAGTGACAAGGTAATTTTCTCGGTTCATTCAGGAGGCTTTATTTCCCTCAGTCGACTGCGAATGACCTTCTAAGCTAAGCAGCTAACGAGCCACCAGTCAGACTGCTTTAACCTGAGCTGATATTACATAAAAACAACTCGCTGAAGGTAATGTTGGCATTGTTTGTGGTGACATTCGTGTTACGGGACTGCTCCTTCAATTGATTTCATCTCAAACTGTCGCTTGCCTAATGTGAAGTTGCTGAGCCAACACTCTGCAAAGCCAGAGAGTCAGTGGTTGTGTCGCAAAACCTAGTGAGCAACCTACATAGACAGCATTTTTGGGCATCGTAGACTCGTCTGGAACATTCTGAGCGCTTGAGACATCGTATAGGCTATAGCATAACGTTAGGTACGTTTGTCATAAATACTGTATATGTAGACAGCGGTCAGTTTGTCATAGAGTTGCTTCCTATTAGCCTATGTAAAGAGTTCAGGAACTATGTGATAAATAAATTGCTATTCCCAAATTTATTATTAAAAAGTCATTATTTAATCACCAATATGTTGTTAGAAACAAGCATGACTCTTTGCTGTGGTAACGTTACACTAAAGCAGAAGTTGGCAGAATGACAGGAGCGATCTCCATTCATTTTCAGTGCATACAGTGAAGGTGAATGAAGTGCCATATAAAGAGAGTAAGTTGTGCAGTTTAGAAGGAGAGGAGAGTTAGTTAATGAGGACATTGTTATTTTTGGATGAATTATTCTAAGGTTATCCAAGTAGGCTGGTAGGGCATCCCCCGCATAAAACATATGCCAGAGTAATTGGTGGTTCATTCTGCTGTGGCAGCCCCAATAAAGCAGGGACTAAGCAGAAGGAAAGTGAGTTCATCTTAGTTTTTGTTTTGAGTGTGTTTAAACAACATTTTTAGTGTTCATTTTTTTATATTTTGTTAATGTACACCATATTAATAGTATGGTAAAATGAGTGTTGCCAATAAAAGGAGTGTTTACCCAAAACCTGAAATGTACCCACAGACAAGTTGTTTTAAACTTGGAGTTTTCTTTTTTTCTGCTAAACACAAAATAAGACATTTTGAAAAAAGTTAACCAAAAGGTTTATGGTCACTATTATGGTGATAAAAAATGGTACAGGTTTGAAACAAGTGGAGAATAAGTGAATGATTACATGTTAGAATAAGCTATCCGTTTAAGTGTGGGTATGGGATAGGATTATGGGATGTAAAATGTGGTCATACGGAATCAATATGTTAATAAGGGCTGCACAATATATAATTTCAGCATCGATATCGCAATGTGATCATTCACAATAGTCACATCGCGAGTATGCGCAGTGTTGAGTCTGGATTATAACTGATAATTTTGCAAGTGTTTTTTTTTAAAGGTCTGTGACCGTGTGAAGCTTTTAAATATGAAACTATACCGTTTTTACTTTAATAACGATTGATTTTAGTGAATTGTTTATAAAATGAAGACTGTGCAGTGTTATTTTGCATGTATTTATTCAATTACGCTATACCTGAATACAGTTCGACTCCTCTGGAAACCAATAAAACGCTGTTTATTTTATTAACATCTTTTTCTTTAATGAATTTATCTATGCTTGTAGATTGTTTGTTATATTTTATGCACCCTCATCCCAATCAATCTAAAATTATAAATTCTTTCCAAATAGTTATTCAAGTCATCTAGTGAAATTGTATTCACAATATATAGCGCAGAAAAAAATATAGCAATGTTAGATTTGTCCAATATCATGCAGCTCTAATGTTAATGTTAGTATAAATATTAATAAACAGTCAATATGCAAATAGTTAAAAGTGAGAATTGCTCCCCATTCCAAAGTGTTACCCAACATTTATTCATTGTGAAACACATCGGGTCCCAATAAACTTGTAGCAAGACTAGAGCTCCGGTGTGTTTTTTTTCAGGATGGAAAGAATGTGTATATTGTGAAATCTTTTTTTAAGAGCTGAAAAATACATTTTGGGTCAACTCTGTGTAAAATTAGATTTTACCAGCTCAAAATGTTCAGTTGAAAAATGATTAAACCAAAGAAGCATGCTTTAGTTCAGATAATGTAATGTTGATGACATTGGCATAGATCATGTATGTCAACAAAACGCTTGGCAGCAGTGAGAACAAGTTAAGAAGGGAGTGACACCACAGTTGTCCAGCAAATGGATGATTTGAACTCATGACTCAGTAATTACAGTTACAAATGTGTTTAGTTACAGACAAGGCTTTTGAAGGAGATCTGTGTGTGATCTTGTCGTGTTTTCACTCTATGGATGCCCCAGGCCAATCTCAAATGTCAAGGCTTTTTTTATTTTTTGACCAATCAGTCTTGGCTATATAAAGACGGATTCTTTATTAATCCTAATTTCTTTTTTTTCACTTGTCAAAAAAGGAGAATGCAGTTTGTTAGAGGATTGACCAACCTGATACCAAACCTAAAAGCTAATCACTCAACAAAATATAACAATATCACACAATACTCAGTGTTAAGTGAATTGGATTGGGATTAAATAATACTTAAACAGGACATTTCTTCTTTTTGCTCTTGAGCTGAGTTTTTCTTGATAAGGTTTTCTGTGAGAGTCCGTGTGTATAGTATTTGCAGTGACAGTAGGGCCAAAAGCATCATGGGTCTTCAACCCAAAACTTTACATAAGCAAACAAAAACTGTGGCATGGTGTTCTGACATCAGGGCAGACTTTGCTGTGTATATTACTGTTAACAGTGTTAAGTAAGTTACTGTAATAAAGTAAGTAATTACTAATTACATCACCAATGTTGTATTTAAAATGCTTTACTAATTACTCTGTCTGAAAAGTATTGTAGTCACTTAAGTAACTTAACTTTAGCTGAATCTTTTAATAATTTAAATGCAGAGTTCTGAAATCAAACATGGAACAGTAAGCCAACATTTTAGCTTCATTAAAACAAAGTTACACTTTTTTTGTAAGAAAATGTAACTTTCATTAAACAGAATACCATGCTTTAAACATTTCTCAAAACAAAGAGCACCCTTATTGACACATTGTTTGTTCACATTTAAAAAATAAAAATCGTTTTCTACAGAATTCCTCTGCGAAATATTCTAATAACAAAAATTATTTAGATTATTCTGAAAAATAATACAATTAAATTCCTCTAAAAAATCATAAGTTAATGAATAAAATTACTCAGTATAAGGCTTTTAAGATAATAAATAAAACAATAAAACAATTTAATAAAATCACAGTATAGCTGGTGTAAAACAGGCTGGAATAGTTGGCAGTTCGTTCCATAGGCTGTGGCGATGTCTGAAATAAAGACTAAGTTGAAGGAAAATTACTGAATGATACGCAAATTAATGAAATCTACTCATAATGTCTTTTAAATAGGGAATTTTTTTTCAAGATGATTTATTTCATAAAGTTGCACTGTTTATTTCAACATGCATTCAGAGGTTTATTCTTGTATATTTTGTGCTATATCAGTTCACATGTATAAGTTCACATGCTCGTGTATTACATTCTATTGCGTTTAGTAGCATTGGGCCACTGCTTTTAGTAGACTGGACACTTCCACGCTATGTTTTGTTATAAACGACTTTACGACTGGGTCAGGTATAGGCATAAGACGATAAGTGTTTTCAAGGTTTACCACTGTGGAAAAGTCAATGTTTTAAAACCGCCAAAGTTTTCTGCAATACCGTTCCTAAGGTATGTGTACGATTTTTTTTATTTAAGTTTTTTGTTTTGTTTTTTAGGACAACAGTATCTCCAGCAGAAAAAATACAATATTTTAAATGTTTCTCAAAATAAAATAAATTGTGTTCAAAGGGCAAAAACTTTTTGTTTTTAACTCAGACATTAAAAAGGAACATATTTTAGAGCAGTAATCACAATACCGTGATACAGTGAAACCGTGATATTTTTATCCAAGGTTATCATATACTGTCAGAATCTTATATCGGCCCATGCCTAGTCAGGTAGTTTACCTGGGAAGAGCAATGCCAAATTTTAATCAGATTGTTAACTTTAATTACTTCCATATGTTTGCGTCTGGTCCTTTAATTGTATATACCGGCTCAAGTATATTATATAAATTAAAGGTGCAGTATGTAAGTTTGACACCAAGTGGTTGAACTAGGTATTGCACTCCTGGATCAAAACAAACTGAAGCGCGGGTTGCATCTACATTTAATGATGTTAAAGAGGGTTAACATGTATTAAATAGATTATAAACCTTACCATTGTGTGAGTGAGTGCATATTCTGTACTTCTTAAAGGCTGTATTTAAATTTCTGTCGTGTTTCGTCTGGTGCAAACAGCCAAATTGCTTATAACTGTATCTCGTCACAAAGCCTTATTCGACATGCGGTTACAATGTAACCTGCTCACCTAATGTTTACGTTCGTAATATTTATATCATTTGCTAATTAATAACCTCATGTTGAACTGAATCTGTTTCATTTCAACGTCTGATACTGTCCACCGGAGGTCGCATTTTCAGTCACGGACGCATGCTTTCAGAGTCTTTCTGAATGAATGAATGAAATACGTTGTTTTCCAACAAGGCAACCCGGGGGGCTGAATTATAATTGGCTAAACTGGCATTTTGCAGGTTAACTTTACCTAAACAAAGACAGCGTTACGGCATGGAAAAAACATTTTCAAAGCAGAACATCTGACTTCAGCATTGTTTTTCAGGTAAACAAGTATGTTCACTTAGGATGTTTCTTAAATATCTGCACACATATTATGGTATTTTTATGCTTTAGA
>CAIGQZ010032912.1:49718-66993 GCA_903798205.1 Danio tinwini | reverse complement strand
TTTTCCTTATTTGGAAGGGTTGAGTTGTGAATATTAATGAGCTCTGCTCTGAAACTGCTCTCAGCTCATATTTTTAATGCTCTCAAGTGTGATGTCATTTAAAATATACATGTGCAAAAAAATCATACTTCAGATGTCAAGAGTTGATGCCTTGTGAAATGACAACCATTTCAATTGAAGTGTAGAAGAGGATCTTGCTTTCTGAGATTTTTGTCCATGTGAAATCAAAATTTACAATGTTTATTTTGATGGCTCACATCATTATTTTTAAGAAGGTAAATAATCCCTGCAAGTTAGTCCATTGAAAAAAAAATGTTTGTTTAGGTAATCTTTAATCAATATCTGACCATTTGCTTCCGCTTTGGAGTGATGGACCTTCTGTTGATGCGACGGAAGGGCTTCCATAGCAACTGTATATTAATATCCTTAAACACGGGCCTCTTACCATAGGATTGCTATGTAATGTGAGTGTAATGTGCAATAGAACGTCCTGCTACCTACTCAATATTCCATTTTAGTTGGAAGTACATAAAGATATTTATATAAAGGTCTAAGCAACTTTCAATTCACACAAACTTTAAATTATAATTATACCCAAGTAACCCAACAAAAGGGACTGACATGTATTTAGAGTTGTACTTTGTAGGTTTAACATGTATGATATAAAAAAAATGTAAACCTGTGTAAACAGATGAGTTTTATTATGTTTTTTGCTGTCCTTACACTCCAGAATAATCACAATAAGAGCTGAGTGATATACACGGTGCATAAACATTCATTAAACAATTATATTTTGCAGTTTACGTGTTTATTACCTCGTTACACAACTACACAGCACTTTTCACTATATACATGTTAAACTATCAAAAGATACAGTTAAACAGACCTTGTTTTTATTAATTTCTGTAATGGCAACAGTTTTATCCTTTATATGCAAAAAAGTAAAAAATTATTATATAAAACATAACAAAAAAAAATAACATGAATATAAAAGCTATTTGCCACCACAGAATAACAATTCATCACTACTCAAGAATTAAGTAAGCAATGAGAATCATCAGCTAACAAAAACAATCAATCTACACTGTAAAAAACAAAACTTAAATTAGTAGTTTTCTGTATTTTGTAATTCTTGTTTTTTTACTTCTTTTTATTATTTATGACTTGGAATTGCATTATAGGACCTTGATCTTTCTTCAAATTTCTTCAACAACTTTAAACCTTGAAAAGGCCAAAATAGTGATTTTTATTGACATTTTAATAGTTTAAAGTGGTATATTGTCTCGGTTGATGTTGTATATTATGCTACAAAAACCTTGTAATAAACTGCCAGTGCATTCTCTGTTATTTTACAGACTTATTTCTCTATGTACTATTTGTTATACATTATAATATTTTAAACTACTGAAATATCAATAAAAGGCACTTTGTTAAACTGTAGAGTTAAATTTTTAACATTAAAATCCGACAAAATAGAGATCAAGGTCCCAAAATGCAATTCCCAGCTGTAAATAAACAGAAAACATTTGTGAATCACAAAATACAGAAACCGTTAATTAACAGATCTTTTTTACAGTGTACAAACTAAAGTTCAGCTTCATCTGAAAAACACAATATTGAGAACAATGGCATGTCAGGCAAAAATGATGTTGTTTATAATTATTGCTAAATAAATCAGTTAAAAGGAAATAAACATAGCAAATTTAGTCAACCCACAAAGGCTTTAAAAGAACATTGTGTTTTAGTTCTGGAAAGCAGCGACCTTATAAGACCTTTGTAAGCGATGTTTCATGGCCCAGAGATTTGCCTGTCCATCTAAAGGCCCTCAGCCAGTCCTCTATCAAGGTCAGTCTCTCCATCACTCATAGTATTTACAGCTTTGCACTTTCACTGATGACAGAGGTCATCTACAGAGCTAAGGCTCATGGTTTATTGTTAATATCTTGTTTTCTTCTTGGTGAGAAGAGTAGCGTCATTAGCCTCACTCTCTGTGGGCTTTAGTGTGGTGCTCTGCTCAGCAGTCTTTGGAGTTCAGTGGACCGTCATAACCTCGTCCTGCAGCCTGACCTCAGTGATAAATTCATTTCTATCTCACTATACTCGGGTTCATGTCCTACTTCTGCAGTTTACCACAGGAAGCTAGTTATTCAACATCTATGATCATATCATTTGTGTGATTTTTAATTACAAAATTTGGTTTAGGCCTGGATATGTAGATAAATAAAAAACAGCCAATATATAAAAAATATAGGCTGGTAATAAGCCACAAGTAGGCCTGTCATCTATTTTTTGTTGTACGATATATTGTACCAAATTATATTGCGATAAGCGATATTATTGTCATTTTAAGACCATTTTATACCACTCATTATATAATGCCAGAATGACAATATAATATCATCACAATGCAAGTACACTCTTTCAAATTGTAATATATATTTTATTCTAAAGAATATTTAATTTAATTATGGTCATTTTAACAATTTAATAATTATTCATTGGAATTAGAATGTGAAACCGCATATCCTAAATAAACAATAATAAATGCTAACAAAAAAGCTGAAGATCAGACATTCACATGAAGATATAATATAGTAATTTATAGTAAATACTATAGTGTTTTTTTAACCATACTGACACTGACACCTCTAATAGAGAGAGATATTGCAATATTTAATTTTTTTTGTATGGGCGACATATATTGCTTCACTAAAAATGATTGAGGTCATGCCCATGTGTTGTGCGATAAGTCAATATATTGATTATTGTGACAGGCCTAGACTCAAGTTAATAGTGAGAACCAGTCCTTAATAAAGTGTTACGTTGCAGATTTGCATTTTTCTGGGAATTGTTCCTTCTCAATTCTTAAAGTTTTCCTTCATCATGAGTTTGATTGACAGATAATCTGACCAATCAATGTCAATATTATGTGCTCTCTGATTCTGTCTGGCATTTTGGCTGACAAACAAGACATACATTGGTTTGTAGTAAATTAATATATACTGAAGTTTTGAAAAGGTTCTTGTGTGGCACTTGCAAACCAGACAGCAGGTAGTTCCCCATATAGAAATCAGATAGATGGCAATACATGCAGATTACATAATATAAAAGTTCATATTCAAATTTGGTTAGACCTTTGGCTTTGATTTTATCAGTTGTAGATTTCATAATATCTCATTCATTCATTAATTTTTCTTTGGCTTAGTCTCTGTTTCAGAGGTCGCCACACTGGAATGAACCCCCAACTATTCCAGCATGTTTTATGCAGCGCCCTTCCAGCCACAACCCAGTACTGGGAAATATTCATACACACTTATTCACACACGCAATCATACACTACGTCCAATTTAGTGTATCCAATTCACCTATAGCACATGTCTTTGGACTGTGGGGGAAACCTGAGCATCTGGAGGAAACCCAAGCAAACACGGGGAGAACATGCAAACTCTAAACAGAAATGCCAACTGGCCCAGCCGGGTTTCGAACCAGCGACCTTCTTGCTGTAAGGCTGTGTGTCATATATGCAACATATATTTTGAAAAATTGCAAGAGTGTCCATTTACATATATTGTTTCAATCATTGGAATTACAAATATGTATGTTCAAATACATTAAAATAATTATGGTCATATATATCAAATATATTTGAACTAGTGTTCTCACGATAGCAGGTTTTCTGACTATGATAAAATACCTTGACAAATATTAATATTCGATACTATTTTCGATACCTTGGGGAACATATTCCAAAACAATAAAAGTATACAAATGAAGTAAAAAGGGAAAAGGATAACTAAAGAATATAATGCTAATTCCAGGTATGTCAGTACAAAAGGCAATAAATTACAAACAAACAAAAATAGTGCAATCACATCTTATTTTCTGATTAAAGCAAAAGTATAAAAATCATAATATTACTAATAATTATTCAACTCCCTTCTGCTGAGAAGAGAGAGTGCGAGAGAGCAAAGCCAGTATAGATACTAACCAAAAGCAAGATTGTATCATTTTAAATATTTCAGTTAATATTTATCATTAACACTAATTTGAAGTGGCTCAGTGGTTAGCACTGTCGCCACACAGCAAGAAGGTCACTGGTTCGAGCCCCGGCTGGGTCAGTTGGCATTTCTGTGTGGAGTTTGCATGTTCTTCCCGCGTTCACGTGGGTTTCCCCAACAGTCCAAACACATGCGCTGTAGGTGAATTGAATAAACTAAATTGACCGTAGTGTATGTGCGTGAATGTGAGAGTGTATGGGTGTTTCCCAGGTTGCAGCTGGAAGGGCATCCACTGTGTAAAACATATGCTGGATTAGTTGGCGGTTCATTCCGCTGTGGCGATCCCTGATTAATAAAGGGACTAAACCGAAAATGAATGAATGAATGAATAAACATATTTAAACATATACAGTATGTTTTTGTAATTGATTATACTATGTTTCGGTAAATATCTACTGTAATTTATAATTTGCTAGTAAAACACATAGATACACTTGTAAGTTTGCTTCCTTTGCTATATAGACATTTTATATGCTGTGTCCTGCTAACCATATGGTGCTGAGCAACAGTGCTGTTTATTTTCCCACAATGCAACAGTGGACTAATTATTGCAGAAACGGTGCGTCAAGAATTCTGCTGCATCCACTGTCCTCCAGTTTGACAGCAGCAGTGAGCGCTGTCCGTTTTGGTATTTGTTGCAACAGTGTGAATTCCTGATCAGCCCTTTTTCCCCCCTCACTGCTGTAAAGTATTTATAGCGACAGTGAAAACTGGGCCAAGCTGTCACTCGTCTCCAGAAAAAAAGTCTGCAAGGGATGCTGTAATTTACTGACACTTTATTTTCACCCTTGCCGGACTTGAAGAGGATTTATTAGACAGCCGAAGTGATGATTTGACAGTTTTTTTTGGTTTCCTCTGTTCAATGGATATATGATCTCTGTCCATTCAGCACGTTGTGTTACTGACACTGACTGTGCAGGTGCAAACTGAATGAGCGATGCCTGCAGGCCTGATGTCTTTGTGTTTGTTTGTGTTTTGGTGTGTGTGCCAGTAGGCTTTCTAGGTTGTAGCTGGACTGGGGCTTTTTCCTCTTTCTCTCTCAGGGATTAGTGTAGTCTCATTTATGGAGCAGCTAATCAGCAGGCTAGTCTGCTTATCCCTTCACTTCTAGGGCTTTTATGGGCAGGAGGAGACGTGTGTGTGTGTGGAGCACACAGCTCTCTAGGGCACATACTATAGTGCACACAGTCATTTCTCCTCCTTCATAAAGGGGAATATCATAGATGTTCCTTGCTTGACTAAAATAAAGGAGTCTGTTGTAGTGTTAAGATATACTGTAATGTCCATAACGCAAACATTTCCTTCCAAAACCATGTCAAACATGACTTAAACTGGACTTTTACTTAGCATAATAGCATAAGACTGACCACGCTTAGATATATTAAGCAATGTTACAACAACACCAACAACAATTTGTTTATATTAATATTTAATTATTACTACTATTAATTATTATTGTTAATTTCATTTATTCATTTTCTTTTCGGCTTAGTCTCTTTATAAATCTGGGGTCGCCACAGCGGAGTGAACCACTAACTTATCCAGCATATGTTTTTTACGCAGCGGATGCCCTTCCAGCTGCAACACATCACTGGGAAACATCCATACACACTCACTCACATTCATACACTACGGACAATTTTAGCCTACCCATTTCGCCTATACCACATATTTTTGGCCTTTGAGGGAAACCGGAGCGCCTGGAGGAAACCCACGCCAACATGGGGAGAACATGCAAACTTCACACAGAAATGCCAACTGACCGAGTCGAGGCTCGAACCAGCGACCTTCTTGCTGTGAGGCGATCATGCACTGCGCCACTGTGATGCCTATTGTTATTTTAGGTGCTACTAATTCAGTATTTAGTATTTATTATAGTATTAATTAAGTATATAAATAATGTACATTTCAACAGCACATGTTTATCAGTTTGTTTTTCTTGAATGGATTGCAGTACACTACTTGGCTGCCATTTAGTGAAACTCTGATAATAGGTCCACTCATCTGTAGTGTTAGGAAACTGTCTCTTCTAAAGCTGTCTTTAGTCCTGGCAGAGTATGAAGAGGATAATGTTTCAGTTTATTTGTTGGCCTCACGTTTTTTAGCTTTCTAAAATGACTTTCTTTAATTTAGTCACTGTCCAAAATCAGACTGATTTATATTAGATTTTGCTAATAGCTGAAGCGAGTCTTTCCCAGGCCTGTAAATTTCCACAAATGTTTTCTGGGGGTTTGCGGTTGTCTTCATTAAAAAGTTAGCAGAGGTTTCTTTTTACCAGCCTTAATCTGAGCCTTGTTTCGGACATGAGTGACCTCTCTTCTCAGAGCAACTTGCTCCCAATTACCTCCTCAGAACAGCTTCTTACATGGAGTCTCAGTCCATTTGGCTAATTTTGGAAATTGTTCTTGTTCTTGCATGGCCAAATTAGGTCATCATTAAAGGGTCTAACAGAAGCTCCAGCCAAACATGAAACTCAAAAAAGCTTCATACTCTCAGTGAAGCCAGAGAGAATGTGTCATTTTATTTATGATATTTATGCATTTGACAGACACTTAATTTTGTGAGTTTACTTAGAGTGTATTTAATGATAGAAATCAAATTAATGAACTTTGCTAGTGCTTTCCTTTACTGATTGAAAACTCATTTTCCTCTCTAGAATAGTAAAGGTGGTAAAATAAGAATTGAATATGTCACAATTATTCTGAGAAAACATATTTATAAACATGCTGTTGACTTGACATTTTCACCGGATGTTGGTAACAACGAAATAAATCCATATTTGCAAAGACATCACATATTTCTAGTTTGTTAGACTTATTACACATATTAAATTACACATAAGTTATGTGTAATAAAATTAAATGACACTGGGAAAAAGTATTGAACACATGAAGAAAGGCAGTGAAAGCCCAGACAGCAGCTGAAATCTCTTCGATAGTTATTCAGCACCCCTCTGCCCTTCGACATTGTAGAATTAATATCAGCTGCTTCAGTCCAACATTAGCAGGATGATGAAGATGAAATCAGGGTGGACATTTCAGCAAGACAATGATCCAAAACACAGCCAAGGAAACTCTCAAATGCTTTCAGAGAAAGAAAATCAAGCTGTAGAGTGGCCCAGCCAGTCACCTGACCCCAATCCAATATAAAATACAAAATAAAGATCAGATTTGATAGACGAGACCCACAGAACCATCAAGATTTTTACACTCTGTTGAAGTCTGTGAAAAAAAATCACATATGAGCAATGCATGCCAACTACATTTTCCATACATAAGGCATCTTTAAGCTGCCATCAACAAAAAAGCCCTTTATATAAAGTATTAAATACATTTCAGTAGTTCAGCACTTTCTCCTTTTATCATTCCACTGTTATCACAAATGACTCTTTTTTTTCCCAATTTATTTTGTTTAATTTTGTGTGTTTGTATGGTTTGAGTTTTTACTAAAATGTGGTTTAATTCCATGTCAACAGCTTCTTTAGAATTTTTTTTTTCGATAGTTAGTGAATGCCCTAGGGGTACATAATGGCTATGCAAAAATGCAATATACTTTATACCTTATGAGGGTGTAGTTTGTTTGCTGTGGTCATTTTTACTTGGAGATGCTGTGCTTTAAATCAAGCTGCTGTTGGCATCTTGTTTTTTAACTTGCAATATTTTGTTGTTCAGGGTGAAAGGCATGGGTCAGCTTCTTTGTGAACTAGAGCGCCAGCACTGCATTTAAATTTAGATCACAGATTTATTGTAGATTAAGAGACAATTACACATCAGGCTTGCCAGGATGTGGGCCATTGCTGATGAAACCACATGTAGAGGCTCACAAATTGCAGATGACAGATTTTTATTAGGCAGCACCACTCCTTTATTATGATGGTATCGGTGAATATTAAAGATGATTCTGACCCACAAGCTTATCAGTTGTTTTAGGAGGTTGTGATTGTTAAAAGTTGCACTTGAGCCATGATGAATTGTAAAAATGTGCAACCTTTTCTGTTCTATGAGAAAAATGTCAAATGGTATACAAAACAGAAGCGAAACAAAACAGTGCTACTATGCAATGCTGACCGATTATCAGCGTGACCAAATGAATGGCACAACGCACGCAGAGAGTGGGTGGGTTCATGACACAGAGACATTGCTGTGACATCCTTTTTTCCAACACTTACACTTGTGTTACAAGCCACAATGTACTTTAAATAAGACAAAACAGCCTCAACTTTCCTAACAAGATTGTCAAGTAGATTCTTTCCACTTTTGGTTGCGTGGTCAGAATGCTATACCTCATTTTTAAGTGAGTGCACTTTACTGCTGAATATAAACGTATTGTATGTACTAAGGGTGTGACGAGATGCTTACTCCATGAGACGAGAAATAAGATTGTGTTCATGGGAATGAGAATGAGACAAGATTTTTACAGTAATTTTAAGAAATCTTCCTTGATAAAATATGTGAATGGAAAATAGGCTTTTTAATTCAACTGAAAAAAATCACAAATGTAAAATTATATATGTGCTTTTTTAAATCAACTTGTAATAATGCTATTTAACTTCTATTTTAATAAGTTCTATGCTGTAAAGGACATGCAAACACTGCAAACTATTTAGCTATAAACTAACTGACTTCTTCCCTGTAAAATTTCACATGAGAAATCAAACTCCTTTCCAACAATTAAAATTTTTAACATGTGTTCAGTGATGATGATGATGATGATAACTGGAGTGTGTGTCTCCAGGAGTTCACTGTGTGTGTGCGCACTTGGGGGAGATGTGTGTGTTTGTGGCCCTTTTTCTCTGGACCTATCCAGTCTGTGGTGTCAAACTGGCACGTGTGTATGGCATTTCAATAATGCACTTCAATAATACTCCACATGTCTTAATTCCATCTGTTTATGACAATTATGACTTTACGTATATCTAAAGTGCTATTCCATTGCATAGTTACGAACCGGTTAATTTAATAAATTAATAGCAGAAGTTGTAGCAGCCTCTGCTTTTGGACACGGCAACCCTTAAACTCCAGTAGAAAAAAAGTGGTTACGTCACACCCGCCCAAACAAATGAGTGACGTGCAACACAGAGGCACCCTGGGTTGCCAGGTGTGTGCAAAGCACTTGATGTGCGGTTGAAATCCAATCCTGCATTCAATCTTCAGAGCTAAATTCACCCTCAAGCTCCATCATGACATCACAACTCATGAGACAACTTTTCACCTTGATGAGAAATCAGTCTTGCGAGATCTTGTAGCCCGAGATCTCGTTACATCCCTAGTATGTACATATTTCAGTAAGTTATCATTTTAAATATTATGTATAGAATACTTGTGGTATGAAGCTGGTCCATTTTCTCTTTTAGTATGTTTTCTTTCTCTTGAACTATTAGCTTTTTCTGGTACTGTTACCAGTCATATTTTATTCTGTTCTTTTGCTCATGGTTTTGCACTGGCCAAGACTGAAAGATGAGAAAGCAGCCTCTCTTCACCTCAGCCAAGCAGACGGGTATATTTAGTCTACTGTACTGCACCTACTCAGGTGCCATGTCCTTAAGCCCGATTGATTTTCTTCTGAAGCATTTGTCTAGTATTTGCATAAGATATGCTGGCTAATACCCTGTTGACCATCAGTCTCCATTACTTTGACTAGTAAATCAGTGATTTCCCTGAAGGGCTGCATTTCTCTTTGGATTGATAAAGTTGGAAGCAGTTGTAGTCGTGGTGATGTTAAAATCACACAATCATGGTATAGTGAGTTAGAGCCTACATTTAATTAAAATTGTATTCTGCTGATTGAACTTAGGTTTTTAGGTTGAGGTGGCAAAGTGGTTTTCATCTTTGCCTTAAAGCAAGAACGTCCCTGGTTTGAGTCCTGGACCAGGTGGCATTTCTGTCAGGGGTTTGGGTTGCTCTGGTTTCCCCCACAGTCCAAAGACAAGCAAGGTGAATTATATAAACTAAATTAGCCATAGTGTGTGAATGGGAGAGTGTGTGGGTGTTTCCCAGCACTAAGGGTTGTACTCTGCCAGAGTAATGGGTAATTTATTCTGCTTATCCCCAGATAAAGCAGAGAATAAGCCAAAGGAAAGTGAGGGAATGAGTGTTTATGCCGAGATAAATTTCTATAATAATCTATAAGCCAATATAAAAACCATATTGGGTGTTTAGTTAAGAGGAACTATGTCTACAATAAAACATCAGCACTGCAGCACAGTATATGGCTGCTGACCTGCTGACCTGCCTTAACAGTCATTGCTGTTATGATCACCAGATGAACCAGTTTTCATTAAAATGGACTGAGATGGAATTCAGTAAAAAAAAAGAATTTTAAGCAACTCTAAAGAGCAAATCAATTAATTTTGTGTCATGATGTGTGTTTTGTATTGTAAATCTCATAAAATAATCTGCTCTGGAGTGAGTAAATTAATCAAATGCTTTGTTTCTTTTCTCACTCTATGTGTTTGTGCTCTACAGGAAGCAGATGGAGACGACAGGCTCGCTTTTCCTGATGAAGGAGAAGGAGAAATGGTGGGCGACTCCAAAGCGGAGACGCCAGACGCCCCACCTTCCACAGACAACACTCCACAGTGTCTCAACAAAGCTCTGGAGGGCTTATCATCCAGGTACCCACCAGTGACTCTGAGCTTATAAGCAACTCCCCAAACACTCCATGTCTGCGTTTCGTACCTGTACGGATGTTCAGGCTCCAGTTCATTGCACATGGGAATCTAGGAGTCTCTGAGGTCTTAAGCAGACTGGTTCAACCTGTTTTCACTAGAAAACCAGCACGCCAATAATCTCTTTAAGCAGTTCCGTCCACACATGAGAACTTGAAAACAGTGACTGGTATATTTGATCTGGTTAATCCTGTTGTATTGCTCAGCACTTTCCTTTGATTCTGATCAATAAGACAGACTCTAGAGATATTTGATATGCAGAAGAGGTTAGGGGGTCGGTCAAAGGGTTGAAAAGTTCTCCAGGAGATTAAACGGGATCTTTATTAGGAACGCTCGTAATCCTTGTCAGTTTTGCTGCTCTGTTGGTGGGATTTGCTGCAGCCTCTTTAAAAGACCGCAGAGGCACTGGTCCAAAACAGGCGACATGCCTGAATGCTGGCGTCTGGCTACCAAACACACTTTGTGATGATGCTGCACTTTCTCTCCTCCCCCTTCCTTTCTCTTCCTCTTCATTGACAAATTCCCTCTCATTCTTTTCAGTGGCATGTGAGAGTTGTGGCACCTGCACACAGTTTTTTTCTCTGTAGGACAGAAAACTGAGAATCCACATCTCTCATGAAGCCTTGTTTGTTACATTAATGGCATAATAATCTGCCCTATTTGGTTTTGGTCTCAGAACATCATAAATAACGTTAAATGATCAACAGGAAAGCTTAAATCAAATTGAAGATGTTTTTGTTACATACTAGATCATTCTGCACATGCCATGCCATTCATTTCAACACACCCACATTTTAA
Source organism: Danio tinwini (assembly GCA_903798205.1). NCBI lineage: Eukaryota > Metazoa > Chordata > Actinopteri > Cypriniformes > Danionidae > Danio > Danio tinwini. The sequence continues at coordinate 55,470 of CAIGQZ010032912.1, read as the reverse complement.
CAATGAGGAAAAACACTAGGCTATCATTAGTTACATTCCATACTGCATAGTTTCTACTACTTTCACTACCAGCTCTGCATAGAAACTGCTTTGAAAGATTTTCGACATATCTGCATTTTTCATTGAATTAGCCATTAGGAATTTTGTGTGTCGGCCAATACTGATGCAATACCTGTGTTTATTGTATATTTTGTGTAGAATGGCTGTGTGTGTAAAACTGGTGATACATCTGTTATCTGTTAAATCTGCAACATATCACACAGTCAGTTAAATATTTCATTCTTCATTATATAGAATATATATATATATATATATATATATATATATATATATATATATATAAATTTTCATAATTCATAATTTAAAATATAAACTAGGTTTGTGGATAGTTTAGAAGCAAAATAATTCTAGAACATTACAATTATCTGGCCAATTCCCAAACTGATGAAAAAAGGCAGTATTGGTGCAAATACAGATAATGAATATCATATTGGTGCATCCCTGTCTTACTTTTTCAAATAGATTTGTATTATTTTGTAATATCTACCTTGATGTCAACAGATGGAAGAACTGGTGGATAAGAGGGATATTGTCATTGACAATGATCATCGGCTTCTTCCTTATCATCTATTTGGGACCCATTATGCTTATAATAGTGGTAAGTACTACAAGCTATATATTACCACACAAACATAATTAGTGTAACTATTAGCATGGCTCTGACCATTGTTCCTAAACCAAACATTGACTCCATCCTTTGGGCTACATATTTTTTCAGCACATTTATATGTAGGGATGTGTACAGCGACTGCTTTTATTAAATATTAAACAGATTTTTTATATTACTGACTCGACTAATAAACCAGTCAAAATAGCCTTACGGAATCTGTGAATCAAAAAGAAATCAAATTATAAACAGAATTCCTAAAATAAACGTGAATTTATATAAGTTGGCACATACAAATGTACACTACGTGTGAAAAGTCTTTTGCCAATCCAAGTTTAAGGAACAACAAATAATAACTTGACTTCTAGTTGATTATTTGGTATAAGAAGTGGCTTATATGAAAGGCACAGGCCTCTAGATTACGCTTTTTATTACAGAAAAAAAAATATGATCATACCTTGGTTTTTAATTTTTTTATTAGGACAGTAAGGTCTGACTTTGCTTAGACAAAAGTCTTGTCACTTAACAGAAATAATGTACAGTATAGAATATAAAGTCATGGTGCAATAGGAAAAGGATTTAATATTGTTTATGACTCCCATGAGCTTGGAGGACTGCATCCATACATCTCTGCAATGACTCAAATCACTTATTAATAAAGTCATCTGAAATGGCAAAGGAAGCGTTCTTGCAGGACTCCCAGAGTTCATCAAGATTCTTTGGATTCATCTTCAAAGCCTTCTCCTTCATCTTATTCCAAACATGCTCAATAATATTTATGTCTGGTAACTGGGCTAGCCAATCCTGAAGCACCTTGACCTTCTTTGCCTTCAGAAACTTTGTTGTGGAGGTTAAAGTATGAAAAGGAGCGCTCTCCTGCTGAAGAATTTGCCCTCTCCTGTGGTTTGTGCTGTAATGGGCAGCACAAATGTCTTGATACCTCAGGCTGTTGATGTTGCCATCCACTCTGCAGATCTCTTGCACGCCCCCATACTGAATGTAACCCCAAACCATGATTTTTCCTTCATCAAACTTGACTAATTTCTGTAAAAATCTTGGGTCCATGCAGGTTCCAACAGGTCTTTGCTGATTGGTATTTGTGATGATTGAGATGCAGTTTAACTTTATCAGAAAAGTTTACCTTCTGTCACTTTTCCAATTGATAAACTAAAAGTCAAGTTATTATTTGTTGCTCTTACAACTAAGATCGACGACAAGACTTTCGTCAGGTAGTGTAGTGTTGTTCAGCAATGCAACCACTTGCTCATCCATGTTCACATAACAAATCTTTTGAAAAATTGTTAGTGTAATGGCAGCTAAAAATTTAAGTCTATTATATCTGAATGGATATTTATTTAGTGACTGTTATCATCAAGTTTTAGTCATAATATTTCACATTTGAGTGGGAAGGTGGCTAAGTAGTTTGCATAGTTGTCTCAAAGCAAGAAGGCCACTGGTTTAAGTCCCGTCTGCACCAGCCTTTTCTGTATAGATGCATGCTTGTCTGTGTGTTTCCCCCACAATCCAAAAACATGCGATATAGGTCAATTGGAAAAACTAAATTGGCCATAGACACACAGAATGGAAGAGTGTGCTGGTGTTCCCCAGCACTGAGGGTTGTAGTCTTAGTGCTGGATTGCGACTGGAAGGGCATCTGCTTTGTAAAACAATTTCCAGAATAATTGGCAGTTCATTTCACTGTGGCAAACTCTGATAAAGCACAGAATAAGCCGAACTAAGGGATAGTTTACCCAGAAGTGAAAAATCTGTCTGTTAGGGATATTTACTAACTCTTTACTTGTTCCAAACCACTTTGAGTTTCTTTCTTGTGCTGAACACAAAAGAAGCTATTTTGAATGAGGCTGGAAACCTGTAACCATTGACATCCATAATAGGACAAACAAATACTATGGAAGTCAGTTGGTTACAGGTTTTCAGCATTTTTTAGTATATCTTCCTTGTGTTCAAAATAAAAAAAGAAAGAAACTCAAACAGGTTTGAAACAAGTGTAGGATGAGGAAATGATGGCAGTGATTTCAGTTTTGGGTGAACTATCCCTTTAGGCAATCTGTTTAGATTAAATTAATTGTTTTAAAGGAAATATAGTTTTAGTTTAACATTAACATGACAATAATTAGAATGTAGCATTTGTAGAACCATAAAGCAAAACAAACAAACAAACAAACAAATAAATAAACAGTTAATATTTGTCTTCATATAGCAGCAGCATTGATGTCGATGAGTCTCCAGCTCTTGCACATCGCTATTTATAACCTCTTCTGACTCAACATTACATAAATATTTTGGTTAAAAGTTCATTTGAATCATATCAGTGATTTTAGGAAGACGCCCAATTCTTACAACATTGACTAACTACCTTTTTTTTTATAGGTTATGGGTGTTCAAATCAAGTGTTTTCATGAAATTATAACCATAGGCTACAGAGTCTACCATTCCTATGAGCTACCATGGTTTAGGACTCTTAGCTGGTAAGTAAAACACCACCTAGCTCCTCTTTTACCTCGTAACTCTTTCCCCATCTCTCCACCCTTCCCCGTTCTCTTATATTCATGTACTTTACATTCATGTAGGCTCACTGAACTACAAACAAACACACACCCACTCTCTCTCTCTCTCTCTCTCTCTCTCTCTCTCCCTCTCACGTTTTTCCAGTCACCTTTTGTCATAGATAAAGTAGTGATTAACTGGACTTGAGCAAAGTGCACTTCCATGTTGGAACCTAGCATAAAGTACACCCCACCTGCAGGCTTTGTCCAAACAAAACAAGCTCACAGCATGGCTGTAAACGGCCATGTGTTGTGATCATTAAATACTTTACGCACCTTTCACTTAAATATTCAGATCTTGACAGTTATGCACCCTGTTTTTCAGGTACTTCTTGATTTGTGTGAACTACTTCTTTTATGGAGAGACGGTGGCTGATTATTTTGGTGCGCTCGTCCAAAGAGAGGAACCGTTGCAGTTCCTTGTGCGTTATCATCGCTTTATTTCTTTTGCACTGTATTTGGCAGGTGAGTGTGACTGACTGCTTTCATAAAACACTCCAAGGATACATTTTTATGATGATAGGTCAAAAGCCTATCAAAAGCCAAGAATGATAGGTATTCAAAGCAGTGTGCTTAATAAAATTACTTGATTAGATTTAATTGTTTGCTTGGACGTACAGTACACCTGAAGACAGAATTATTAGCCTTTCTGTAAAATCTATTTAAGCAAATATATATATATATATATATATATATATATATATTTATAAATATATTTATATTTAAGTTATGTTTAACAGGGCAAGTAATTTTTATAGCATTTCCTATAATATTTAATTATATGTATAAGAAAATATTTATTTTATTTATTTTTGCTGAAATAAAGAATACATATATTAAATAATAAAAGGTGACGTGGTGGCGCAGTGGGTAACACAATTGCCTCACAGAAAGAAGGTTGCTGGTTCAAACCTCGGCTGGGTCAGTTGGCATTTCTGTGTGGCGTTTGCATGTTCTCCTCGTGTTCGAGTGGGTTTCCTCCAGGTGCTCCCGTTCCCCCCCACATGTCCACAGATATGTGGTACAGGTGAATTGGGTATGCTAAAATTGACCGTAGTGTATGTGTGAATGAGTGTGTATGGGTTTCCCAGTGATGGGTTGCAGCTGAAAGGGCATCTGCTGCGTAAAAAACAAATGCTGGATAAGTTGGCGGTTTATTCTGCTGTGGCGACCCCAGATTAATAAAGGGACTAAGCCAAAAAGAAAATGAATGAATGAATGATAAATAATTAATAAAAAAAACTGCTATGGTCAATGTTATTTACCCCCTCAAGAAATTTTTGTTGATTGGCTACAGACAAGCCAATGTTGTTCAATTTTTGTACTATTTTACATAGTAAGCTTAATTATCGTAGTTAAGCCTTTAAAGTGCACTTTACCTTTAGTTATTAAAACTATTATGTTTAAAAACATAAATTCTCTTTGTTAAACAGCAGTTGGGAACTTTTTGGGTCATTTTTGTGGAATGGCAGCATTAGGTGTCATTGTGTATTTACTATTTAAAACGACATTAACACCAATATACACTCACTGGCCACTTTATTAGGTGCACCTTACTAGTACCCGGTTGGACCCCCATTTGCCTTCAGAACTGCTGTAATCCTTTGTGACAGATTCAGCAAGGTACTGAAAATATTCCTCAGAGATTTTGTTCCATATTGACATGATAGCATCACACAGTTGCTGCAAATTTGTCGGCTGCACATCGATGATGCGAATCTCCCGTTCCACTACATACCAAAGGTGCTCTATTGGATTGAGTTCTGGTGACTGTGGAGGCTATTTGAGTACAGTGAACTCATTGTCATGTTCAAGAAACCAGTCTGAGATGATTCACGCTTTATGACATAGCACGTTATCCTGCTGGAAGTAGCCATCAAACCATGGGTACACTGTGCTCATAAATTGATAGACATGGTTAGCAACAATACTCAGGTAGGCTGTGGCATTAATACAATGCTCAATTGGAACTAATGGGCCTAAAGTGTGCCAAGAAAATATCCCCCACATCATTACATCACCACAAGCAGCCTGAGCCATTGATACAAAGCAGGATGGATCCATGCTTTCATATTGTTGATGCCAAATTCTGACCCAACCATCCATATGTTGCAGCAGAAATCGAGACTCATCACTGACACTTTTCAATTCACTATAAACTTCCATGTGAAGCTGCTTTGACACAATCTACATTGTATAAGTGCTATACAAATAAAGATGAATTGAATTGAATTGAATCAGACCAGGCAACGTTTTTCAATCTTCTATTGTCCAATTTTGGTGAGCCTGTGTGAATTGTAGCCTCAATTTCTTAGCTGACAGGAGTGGCACCATGCCATGTTCAAAGTAACTTAAATCACCTTTCTTCCCCATTCTGATGCTCGGTTCAAACTGCAGCAAATCGTCTTGACCATGTCTACATGCCTAAATGCATTGAGTTGCTGCCATGTGATTGGCTGATTAGAAATTTGCGTTAACGAGCAGTTGGACAGGTGTACCTAATAAAGTGGCCGGTAAA
>CAIGQZ010032912.1:0-46888 GCA_903798205.1 Danio tinwini | reverse complement strand
TTGTGTGTGTGTGTGTGTGTGTGTGTGTGTGTGTGTGTGTGTTTGTGCTTGCCATTCCAGTTTGCTTGGACCCATGTGACCTTGTTGATTGTGGTGACTCAGTCACATCTGGTTATTCAGAACCTGTTTGAGGGAATGATCTGGTAAGCCCACTTGACCTGACAGACCTGTCTGCGGCTTTACCTTTATGCTACTTGAGTTTCTACAACTGCATTCCTCTCTTTCTTGATGTTCCACATGATAATATGATACCTGGATGCTCAGGGAGGAACAAAAAAAATCACATTGTAGTTAACCTAACATAATGTACATTCTGTAAAATAATTAATTAAAGTACTTAAAAAGGAGCTAATATAGGGACCGTTCTGTTATTAATTACACTCCCTTATGTCGTCCCAATTCTTTAAGACCTTTTTTTATCTTTGGGACACAAATTAAGATATTTTATATAAAATCTGAAAGTTGTCTGACCCTCAAATGCAGGGTATCAAGAACAATGTCAAAACTGTCCATGTGCCATCAGTGGTTCAAGCTTTGTTTAATGAAGCTATGAGAATCCACAAAATGTCCATGTTTGAAGATTTCAACAGTTTTACTTGCATGATTTACTGATGTCAGCAATAGATGTCAGCAGTGTGGCACAGTGCTTCCATCAAACTGCTGCATAAGAGTAGAAATTATTGAAAAAAGTCATTATTTTTTTCCCACAAAAAAATATACTTGTATCTTCATTACATTACCAATTAACCACTGATAACACATGGACTGTTCTAATGATATTTTTGGTACCGTTCCGGATGTTTCATGATCCTTGCTGACATGGAGGTTAAGCAATGTCTTGGATTTCATCAGAAATATCTGAATTTGTGCTACGAAGATCAAACTAATTTAAAGTAATTAAAGAAAGAGAGCAATTAAAGAGAGAATTTTTATATTTGAATGAACCCTCATTAATGCATTGCTAATTACTGCACAGATTTCTCTGTCCTACAATACGTGTTTGTAAAATAAAACTTTTTTTTTGTTCTCTAAGGTTTATTGTTCCCATCTCTATTGTGATCTGCAATGACATCATGGCCTACCTGTTTGGCTTCTTTTTTGGAAGAACTCCACTGATTAAGGTGAACTTGTGAAAGTTACATGGTAGATGTTTCATCTCATAACAATTAAATACTTGTTTTCTTTTATTATTTAATGCACAATTATTCAGTTAATCCATCTAAAAAAATGTAGAAAATTGACTTTTTTGTTTTCTCAAACCTCTTCACTTTCTTGCAGCTCTCCCCAAAGAAGACCTGGGAAGGATTTATTGGGGGATTCTTTGCAACAGTGGTTTTGAGTTTTTTTGTAAGTCATCAATAGACCTTTAGGCGACACCAAATGCTAGATTTATGCAAATTCGTGTGAGATCACAATCCTAGAAAAGTGCCGATGGCAGTGGGACATTCTGTGGATGTTTCTACTGAGAGTGATTGAATTTTAAACACTGATGCTACCAGCTCATTTACATAGAAAACAATACAATCTACCAAGTGCAGTGTTAAGTAGGGTTTTGTAGGATGTTAAATGTTAAGATGTTGCAAATACCAGTAAATTGACTATCATAAACATTATGACGATTGCTTAATTTAACAATTAATATCGCTAAACTATAAATAATTTAATAAATACATCAAACATTTTTTTATCCTTAACAGTCACATTACTATAGAAAGGTCTGACACCCACAGTTACATATTTGTTGTTGTATTTTTTATGGTTGAAGTGATTTTGGGATTGAAATGTATCAATTTGTGAGAGAAGAATACAGATTACTGATTTAAGAAAGGACATTGAACCTTATTTTTTTGTGAAATCAACTTCAGATTTGGTTAGACCTTTGGCTTTGATTTTATAGCAGTTTTAGATTTCATAATATCTCATTCATTCATTCATTTTCCTTCGGCTTAGTCTCTATTTCAAAGGTTGCCACAGCCGAATAAACCGCCAACTTATCCAGCATATGTTTTACACAGCAGAAGACCTTCCAACTGCAACCCAGTACTGGGAAACACCCATACACTCTCACATTCACACAGATACACTACAGACAATTTAGGTTATTCAATTCACCTGCACCGCATGTCTTTGGAATGTGGGGAACCGGAGCACCCAGAGGAAACCCACACTAACACAGGGAGAACATGCAAACTCAACACAGATACGGCAACTGACCCAGTCGGGTCTCGAATCAGCAACCTTCTTGCTGTGAAGCGACAGTGCTAACCACTGAGCCACCATGCCACCTTCATAATATCTATATAAGTAAAAATATATATCTATATTAAGTAAAAACATTTAGTACAGGACTTTTTTTACATTAAACTTGACTTCTGAACTTTAATTTGCTTTCCTTTAATCTTTAACATGTTTTTACTCGAGAGATTATCTGCAAATTTACTTGTAAAAAGCTCAATCTTATGTCTGTGTTCTGAAACGTTCATGAATTATAAACCTTTAAGTTGGGATAACTTAAAATGAAAATGGGCCAGAGACGGGTAACAGGTTGAATTCTTGTCTCCCATAAATGTTGCTTCTGAAGCCATGTGCAGTAATGTCATCAGCCACACCTGCCATTGCCTTTAGTAAATCCTGACAGTAGTTAGTAATACAAGGAGATTTAATAAGTCTGTCCTAAATGTCATTTTACCACTTGACTATCTTCATGACCTGACAACTCAAACTTTGATGTCTTTCTCTTATTCCAGTTTGCGTACCTGCTCTCTCAGTACCAGTACTTTGTTTGTCCTGTGGAATATGACAGTGAGACAAACCGCTTTGCAGTAGAGTGTGAGCCCTCAAATCTGTTCATGATCCAGGAATACACACTTCCCGCAATGGTGCAGAATGCACTAAGATGGGTAAGTACTGAACGCGGTAAAACTTTAACAGCTCATGGACTAATAAAGCTCGGATTCATGTGTAATAGCTGGGAGGAAGGGGCATCAAACAAGGGGTAATAGTGTAACTGAGGGGTTCTTGGCGAGGGGGGTCATGATTTAATGATAATCTAAAACATGACAAAATGAAATCGATATATAATAAGTATTTATTATGCTACTAGGAATTATACTTTTAAGACAATTTATCAGGTGTAAAAAAAGTAAAATGTTTTTTATTTGTCTAGGCAAGGCAATTTTATTTATATAGTGTTTATTTATACACAGTTGAAGTCAGAATTATTAGCCCCCCTTTGAATTTTTTTTTTTTATATTACCCAAATTATGTTTAACAGAGCAAGGAAATTTTCACAGTATGTCTGATAGTATTTTTTCTTCTGAAGCAAGTCTTATTTGTTTTATTTCGGCTAGAATAAAAGCAGTTTTATTTTTTTTATTAAAATTTTAAGGTCTAAATTATTAGCCTCTTTAAGCTATATATTTTTTAAATCATCTACAGAACACATCATCGTTATACAATAACTTGCCTAATTACCCTAACCTGCCTAGTTAATCTAATTAGCCTAGTTAAGCCTTTAAATGTCACTTTAAGCTGTATAGAAGTGTCTTGAAAAATATCTAGTAAAATATTATTTACTGTCATCATGGCAAATATAAAACAAATCAGTTATTAGAAAGGAGTGATTAAAACTATTATGATTAGAAAAGTGATGGAAAAAATCTGCTCTCTGTTAAACAGAAATTGGGGAAAAAAGAGTGTGCGAGCTAATTTCTTAATGGTGCGACTAAAAAAATCAGAAGCAGAAAGTGTGAGTATGTCTGCGGTCTGGAGGAATTATAAAGTTAAGACAACATTGCCATAGCAAAATGTAAAATATGTAAACTTGGAAAGGCCTGCTGGGTATTTTAAGTTGAGGTGCTATGTGTTTTTATATTAGATTTCTTTAATATTTACTGTTGCACTAAAGTCCAAAAGTGAAGAATTTATATTATTTACTACTTGATTTTTCAAGCTACCTCACAGAAGTGCTCTGTTTATTAACAGAGTTGTTGTTAAAATAAGGTGAATCGAATAAAAAATAAGGATATCCTGGATCTGTTTTCTCGCTCTTTATTCATTTTTCTGTATTATCGGTAGATACTCCAAATCAATTGACTTGGAATCAGACTTGAGGCCAAAAAAATCTGATCGGGACATCCCTATAAAAGTGTGATCTATTGGACGTAGCACAGTGCTCATTCAGTAAAAGCACAATTAAGCAGATGTCTCAGCAGCTTGTGCCCTCTTATGTTGGAGGTCTCCTATTGAAAAGGAAAATACACTTCATTGAACACCTACACATAGACATCACCTATATACTTATTAGAACTTAGTTGTTAATTCAATTATTACCAAGAATGTTATAGTAACTAAGAACCTTCACTTTTCTGATTTTGATTGTAATGCTATAATGTATTGTAAAGCTGCTTTGAAACAATAATTACTGTGAAAAGCCATATACAAATAATCATGAATTGAATTTAAAATGGTTTGATCTTGTAGTTTATTATCGCTACTTAAATTCAGCTTGTGACAGAAAAAAGCCCTTGGTGCAAAGTAGATAATATGTGAATGCACAAAATTGTCTTTCCATTATTCTGTGCTGAAAGTGAAGTGATATTGATGTGTTAACCATAACAGAATAAAACCTATAGAATTAGTTTTGGATTATTGACTTTTAACTTTATATTTTTAAAACAATGATTGATTAAAAGTGTATATAAAGGTAAGGTGTAATATGTTAAAGTCATATTAATATCCCGCTATGGTAATAGTTTAAAAATAGACTGATGAATAAATAAAGTCTTTGAAAACTGTGAAAATCAATCAAATATACTAATAATGACAATAAATTAGTCTTGGCTGTTTGATGAGGTGTGAGGGACTCAACATATGGTACTGTTTTTGCTGACAGGGGTTGTTTCATTCCTGAAACATTTGAAAAGATCCTAATTTTCCAACAGTAATGCTTCTTTATGCTATACTGGCTACTAATGATGTCTGTGCCTTTCTTCTGTCTGCAGAAAACAGTGAACCTTTACCCGTTTCAGATCCACAGTATTGCGCTCTCTTCATTCGCCTCTCTAATCGGGCCATTTGGCGGATTCTTTGCCAGTGGCTTCAAACGAGCTTTCAAGATCAAAGTTAGTTCCCATTGAGCAGAAATATGTATCAGTTTCATCTTCATGCAGATATTACCTGCGTGGAGTGACAGTTACACTGTGAGCTTGTGTTTTTTTTTTTATTTTGTAGGACTTTGCAGACACCATTCCTGGTCATGGTGGAATAATGGATCGTTTTGACTGTCAGTATCTGATGGCGACGTTCGTTCATGTTTACATAGCAAGTTTTATCAGGTGAGGAAATCAGGTTACTCTTAACATCATCCGTCCAAATACATCAAACAAATAGATCTGCTCATCATTAAAAGGGTAGTTCACACACAAAAAAAGAAAATTAACTCAATTGGTTCCAGACCTGTAGGAGTTTCTTTTTTGCTGGTTGATACTTTTTAATTCAATAGTTTAATTAAAATCCATTTAAATTACAATTAGACACATGACCCAAAAGAGAGAATGTGCCAAAGTGTCAAATTAGGCTTTAACTTGTCAGTCATCTGTAATTTTATAAATAACATTATAGATGGTTATTTTGAAAAGTCAAACTGTTATGATAATATAATCTTCCTTAATTCCTTAAGAAACACAGGCAGTTAAGAGAAATGCAAACAGACATGTCTATATTCATTTTTAGACAACACAATACCAATGTTTTACCATTCAGAAAGTAGTGTTTACTGGAAAAACAAATAAAAATATTTATTATTTTGAGCAATTATTATTTTATGAAAGAAAAGAAATGCTCTAATATTCTCTTTAATATTTTTTATATATGAAAATGTTTTGTGAAGTTTATTTCTAAACTAATTTCGAGAGGATCACGTGCTTATTATTGACCATGGCTGGTCTCGCATTAGCTAACACATGATTCACTAATCAGACGAGTCCTAGCTCACCATAAATAAGTTTCTTATCTCCGTTATCTTCATCTTGAAGAATCTCCCCCTTCCACACCCACTCCTCCCTTTTCTTAGATAGGGTGGCACAGCGGCCCAGTGGTTAGCACTGTTTCTAACAGCAAAAACATTACTGGTTCAAGTCCTTACCAGGCCAGTCAACATTTCTGTGCAGAGTTTACATGTTCTCCCCATGCTTGCGTGGGTTTCCCCCAAGTTCCCCGGTTTCCTACCACAGTCCAAAGACATGCGACATAAGTGAATTGACCAAACTAAATTGGCACCATAGATAAGCTCAGTAGTATACTGTATCTCTCCATAGCAATCCCTAAATCGTTATTAGCCATAAATAAGCAGGGGAGTTCTCCAGATCTATCTTCTGAGCTCAGGACTCTCTCCCGAGACAGCATGCCAAACACGCTTTATAATAAAGCTAAGTGTGAATTCTTAATTCTTAATGGTTTTACTTTTATTGTGTTCAGTATCTTATGTTAAATTAGTTTCAAGGTTTTTATTGCATTGTGAGATGAGGAAATGTTCATAATGTGTAATAAAAAAGCTCATACGTATTTTAAGTATGTTTTCACTTCTGATGTGTTGCAAAAATAGTAATTGTTCAACATTTTATCCACACCTGCGTGTTTGTCCATCCTACACCCTAAAGCATGTTTGATTATTTGATTTTTTGTAGTAATTCGTTTATTTATTTTTTCCCTCAGGGGGCCGAACCCCAGTAAGGTCTTACAGCAGTTACTTTACCTGCAACCAGAACAGCAGCTTGGCATCTTCAACACACTGCGCAACCACTTGCGAGAAAAGGGCCTGCTGCCACCTGCTGTAGAGGAAGCCCAATGACAGATGAAAACAGCTCAAGTGCTGTTAAAACTCTGTTAGCATTCGCCTATGACTGTGATCACACACTCCTAACTCTCCGCAGCAGCTCCTTGGACAAGAGACAGTGACGTCTACCGCAAAACAAACCCGCACAATCAACCTAACAGAAGCATAACAAACACTGGAGGAAAAAATGACCACAAGAGGGCGACGCGTTTCAGATTAAAAACACATCTACAAACATTTAAAACAAAAGCATCCTATCCCGTGGTAAGTGAAAGTATAACACTACAGCAAGGACGCTTCATTTGGAGTGACATCATTGATTTTGATGGTGATTCTGGCTCATGGTGGCAGCTTCAGATTTTTTAAATAATTATGATGGGTAACATTTAAATGTTTAAGGTAAGACACTGCAGGTGAATTTGGTCAAATAAAGTTATTACTAAAAGATTTTATTAGTAAAAACTACTGATCAACATGATTCTCCAGTTGATTGATTACATGATGCAAAAATGCTTTCTTACTTTGAGGTTTTGTCTTGTTTCTAGTCCAAATATCGAAACACTCTTAAATCAAGAAGCTTTTTCTAGACCAATGATACCCAAAGTAGGGCCTGCGAGCCAAAGTTGGCCCATGGTAACCTTTGATTTGGCCCACCGTCCCATTTGAAAAGAAAGGGAGAATGTTGGGAAGGTGGTTGTGGCGAATGCCTTTGACAGAGATTCATTTTAAAATGATACTGCATTCGTTAATATGATTTAAAAGCAACATTTTCTAGTTGTTTTGAAATATTTACAAATAAATTAGGAAGTTACCCATGGCAAATTTGGTGTGATATATTAGGTTTTGTATATATTCAGCCCACATCCCTCAATCAAGTTTGGTTTTGGCTCCTTTTCAGAAAGGGTTTGGGCACCCCTGTTCTAGACTAACACAAATATTGTTTTGTTTTCAGAAATAATAAGTCAAAATGAAGTTTTTCCTAAATCAAATAATCTGCCAGTGGGCTAAGTCAAATAATATTATTTCAAACTGAAAACAAGATTATTTTTTCTAAACTCACTGGCAGATTATTTAGCTTGTTTTAAGGAAAAAGTCTTGTCTAGAAAATGCTTCTTAATTGAAGAGATTTTTTTAATATTTGGACTAGGAACAAGACAAAAAAATGTATGTAGAAAAAGCTTTTTTGCAGTATAAGAATTTCATTAGCATTTTAATATATTGCATTTTTATTATTTTAATAATTTAGTATTCAAATGTAACATTTACATATGCAAATGATGGATTATTTATTTAAATATGCACTAATTTGCATACGTTTCTGTTCAAATCTGAACAATGAAGTCAGGTTTATATTTACCCACTACATAATTTTGGAAATACTGCAGAAAAAAAATGACACATAAAATAAGTCAAGTTTGGTGAATATAGGTGCTGCTGAAGTGGAGATTTATGTCTACAATTTAGATCTCCACATTTTTAGAGAAGATACTTTAAAATGATGAAGTATAACTGAAATCTGTAGACACAAATCAATACAATGCAACACAAGAAGTAGCACTTGAAAGTGTATATTGTATTTATTTTTCTTAATATTACACTTAAGAATTACTTTATACAAACCCAAAAAGCCCAACTTCTTAAAGTTGGAACTTTATTAACTACTTTTGCCTAAAGTGTCTCACCTTAGAGGGATAGTTCAGTCAAAAATGAACATTTTCTCATTATTTACTTACCCTCAAGTGCTTCTTTCTTCTGTTGAACTCAAAATAAGATATTGTGAAGAATGTGGGAAACCAGCAGCCACTGACATGCATAGTAGGCAAATGTGTTTTTTCCAACATGCTTCAGAATATCTTCCTTTGTGTTCAACAGGAGAAAGAAAATCAAACAGGTTGGAAACAGCTGGAAGATGAGTGAATGATGATTTTCATTTTTGGTTGAATTATCTCTACAACGTCTCTGTGGGTCCTACACTCAAAGCATAACACAGCTAAACAGAAGCATGTCTGTAAGCTCTACTGTTACTGCCTGAAATAGCCATGCTCTCTTCCCCTTTCACATTACTGAGTGTGTTTGCGTGAGCGCTAGAATAACTCATTTCCGTCTGTACATATCATCACGTGCGTTATTGTACATAGATAAGATATACTAGATCATATATATATATATGGAGATTATACAGTTATTAAAGTAATATATAAATAAGGCTTAAGTCTATATTATAGGATGTTATAAAATATGCAAAAAGACCTAGACATGTCTTATTTTCTTAAATCTGGCATGACTAAACCCCTCTCTGAGTGAAGAAATACTTGAGAAGATAGTTTTTAGGGGTTGGGGGTGGGGGTGATTTGCTGTGTTCCCCTTTATGACCATTGATTTTAGTTGCACTGTCGAAAGATTCAGCTCTGATTTATTTTTGTGATTTCATATTACAGTTTTTCTCCATTGGTTTGGCTCAGTTCTTGAAACAGGAAATACATTCTCAATACTCTAAGATTGTTTTGCAAAACAGTCTTACAGTTCAGCACAACACTATAGCTCACTCACAAAAGCTCATATCTTTCCCAAAACTGTTTGTTCATATGTCAAAACTATATTTCCTTCTCATTTAAACAATCAGTGCCCCCAAAATCCTTTGTCATAGTGACAAAACATCTAAACATTTTGACTTGCAGTGCTTATGCAATGCCAAAAGGACAGAGGACCATTGAAATATCCCTCATGTCCACCTTTCTGTCATGTCCACCTTTCTGTCTTAGCCCAGATTTTGAAAATGGTTACTGAACTGCGTTTGTCTTTTGACAGAATGCAATCGTGTAAAAAAGCTCAAATTAAGTTGATACGATTAAAAAAATTATAAGAAATAAAGATTTTCAGTCTGATCTCACGAGGAAATGTAATTATTTGACATTTTTTCAGTTCAGTGGCTAATTCCTACGTGTTCAGTCGTACGAAAAAGGAGGCGTGGCACCTAACCACACCCCTAAACCTAACTATCATTACGGGATAAGCAAATCATACTAAATTGTATTAATAAACACTGTATGTGTGAAAAAATTAATTTGAATTAGCCACTAAATCAAAAAGTTACGAATTGCCATGAGATAGTGTTGGGGTTTTAGGTTAAGAGTAGCCTCCAAGGTTTGACATCATACTGTACATTCCACTCATACTGCCAATGAAATTGTAACTATTATCAATCACACACATAAAGTAATAAACATACATCAGAATAAAAACTGTACAGCATAATATACTGTAATATAAACACACAAACAAAAAACTATGAAAATGATATGCAGCCTACAGTGCTTGATTGGTCATCTGAGATGTGTGAAATTCCTCCTTTGTTAAAGTTCTAGTGTCACCTGACTGACAGTTGCTGTAATTAATATATCAAATGTCCCACAGATTCATATATGTTATTCATAGTATTATGTGCTTGATTAATTTTGACAATTGAACAGACTATTGTGCATGTGATGACTTATACAATGAAATGATGCTGACACATTTTGGAGCGAACAACCATTGAACTGAGAATCAACAATCAGTTCAGATCAACTAGATCTATTCACTTGGAAATTGTGCTAAATGTAGGCTACCTGAACTTAATCATTTGCAATTTGATGAAATGAATGAGAAAAATCGATTCTGTTGTGAACAATTGTCAAGTGGTTTGGAGGTTTGTCCCTGTTGTTTTGAGAATGTAATTCCAGTTTCAAGAAATGAGCCAAACCAATGGAGAAAAACTGTAATAAAGCAACAACACTGGTGCTTTGAAGAGAGAAACTAGATTTGAACAGGAGGCTGTGTATATGCTTTTGGGTTTATTTTTTAAATCTCCTTTCTGCAATCTTGATTTTAGCTGCTTTTTACACGTGAATTTTCATGTTCATTTTAATCTTTCTTAATTATTTACCAAACAAACGTGTACCAAAGTACTGTCAATTTTACTGTGAAAAAAACAGCAACATCACACCGCAGTTAATTCCAAGACTTTACAAAACAGAAGATTTGAAATACTGTATCAGACTGATCAGCACTTATATGAGGAAAAGTAACCTTTAGTCCTGGTTATCATCACACATCATTATCTTATTTATATTTTTTATTCGAGATCCAGCAAGTGGATTTGCAATAAGCGTTTAAGTTTGGGACCAGTTGAAAGTGAAATATGACTTGATTCATTCCCGTCTGCAATAGGTTTACACCTTTTCTCCTTCCTTCACGTCTGCTGTATGTAGAATGTTGTGTTTGTAGTCATCTGAATCCTGTCAGACCAAAAAGCTAATAGCTTGTTTTGTGGATGTCAAAAATGTATATTATTAGCAATTTAGGTTTGTACGGTTTAATTTATAACATTGCCCAATATATTATATTGTAGCGTGGCAGAAAATGGGGTTTAATTACTTGCTCATCATGGTTTGTTTTTTAATATGGGAACATTTATTTATGTGTATGTCTGATGTTCAATGAAAAAAAACTTAATATTAAGTTTTCAGTGACAAATTATGGGCAATACTGGGAAAAAAAAGAGAGAATTACTATTACTATTATTATTGCAATGCTATTTGGTGAATAAACTTCACTTTTGATTTATGATTTCAAGCAGTTTATTCTCAAAATTGAGTGTTTGTTTTTAATCAGTACCATCTCATCTGACAGCGCTAATTCCCAAAAAGCAGAACTTAACATTTTGACAACTCAAAAATGTTGAAGTGCAATCATGTACATACAACGTTTGAGTCAGTTTAGTCATATCACAGATTAAATACAAACAATATACAACAAAACACCTCTTATAATGGCTTCTGCATCTTGATTTTCTTTACATGCTCCATCAAGATGATGATAAAGTGTCTAAGGTGTATCGACAGTTTCATTGTTGCATTAAATGAACAGTAGATTTCTACAAAACATTACACAAGCAGCACTCTACAAAGCATTTGTCGCAAGACAGAAAAGTAGGCTGTGATCACGTTGTCACTACATGAGCTTAAACACAAATCATATTAATGCACCAAAATAACAGTAATACTAAAACTGGCTGTAAGTGTAAAACTTTCATGTAGTTATTTTTATTGACATTTAATTATGAACACAAACCCGTAAAGACGATGCTAATGAAAACTGTAAAGGGCCCATTCACAGTAAGATAACTATAACTACAGCATCCACATTAACTCATGATAACATTCTGTTTATTATAGGCACACTGTCATTTGGTGGTGTGCTGCTTTAGATGTGCTTTTTAAAGCAGATTCTGATTGGCTGGGAATGTTTCTATCAGCTGGGGAGAAATTGGACTTGACTCCATTTTGTAATTATTTTTAGAAATATATTTTTTAATTGTTATAGTTATCTTTCTTTGTGTAAACAGGCCTTAAAATAAAAGTAATATAAAAGTAATAAAATAAAAATATATAAATAAACCTTTTAGTGCATGTAAAGAAAAAAAAAACTTCTTCCACTGTCCATGGACCACTGCTTTAGAAAGTGAAACCAATCAGTGTGTCCCAATTCAGAGGCTGCACTCTTCAAAGACTGCAATTCAAGATTTAATGTCAAAAGTGCATGATGAAATCTAACCTATTGTGAAACTCTTTCAAATGTTGCCTTGATAAAAGGGTGTCAAACTCAGTTCCCGGAGAACCGCAGCCCTGCACAGTTTAGTTTCAACTCTGCTTCACCACACTTACCTGTGGGTTTCAAACAGGCCTGAAGGACTAAGTTAGTTTGTGATCAGATGTGTTTAATGTGTTTAGTCCTAACTAAAGGATAACCAAATCAGTAACAAAATCAGGCACATCATTTAAATAGGAAAATAGCTAAATATTTCAAATTGGCAACATGAACTGCCTCTTAAAGCATGCATTTCTGGTTGGTCCAGACAATTTGCATGTACAGTCTTAAAAGGGTAGTTCACCCAAAAATTTAAATTCTCTCATCATTTATTCATCTTTTACTTGTTCCAAACCTGTTTCAGTTTATTTCTACTGTTGCATTAGCTGTTTCCATCCACCTATTTGTATGTGCATTTTGGATTATTACACAAAAAATGCTTGATGGAAATGCCAAGATGCACATAAATTCCAAATATAAACAGTTTCTTTGTTTGTTTCCCCGTTTCTTTTTTTCCCCCAATTTCTGTTTAACAGAGATTTTTTTTCAACACTTTTCTAAACATAATAGTTTTAATAACTCATTTCTAATAACTGATTTCTTTTATCTTTGCCATGATGACAGTAAATAATATTTGACTAGATATTTTTCAAGACACTTCTATACAGCTTAAAGAGACATTTAAAGGCTTAACTAGGTTAACTGGGCAGGTTAGGGTAATTAGGCAAGTTATTGTATAACCATGATTTGTTCTGTAGACTATTGGAAAAAATATATAGCTTAAAAGAGCTAATAATTTTGATCTTTTAAAATAGTAAAAAAAATAAAAACTACTTTTATTCTAGCCGAAATAAAACAAATAAGACTTTCTCCAGAAGAAAAAATATTATCAGACATACTGTAAACATCATTTGAAAAATTCTGACTTCAACTGTGTGTGTGCGTGCGTGCGTGCGTGCGTGTAGCATCAGTTTATTAGGAGGTAACAATTTTAGTTCTCTTTGACTCATTGGATGGAAACACTGCATTATTAACAAAACTTCTAAGTGATGTTTCAGTACATGCGCATACATTTAATTTATGATTTTGGATTGAAACTATTGACATCCATAGTATTTACTTTTACATTTTTATATTCTACTATATATCCTACTATGGATGTCAAAAGCAGTTTTTTTTTTAAAGTTTAGAACCACTTGAATATGCATAAATGTTGAGAAAATGTTCTTTTTTTTTGCATAAACTACTCCTTTAAATGTGTGTCTCAGAGCTTCAAACGGCAGCTGAAGTGACACATTTTCCAGCTGGTGATTGGCTGTGTTACTCTGAGTTTTTTTTTTTCACCAGTTTCTCCCTTTTAAAGTAATAAGACTGAACCATCTCAATAAATCTATAGTCTTTGGTTAATCCTTTAAAGTGTGCAACCTCTGAATTGAGCCACATCTTCAATCAAAGACATCCACAGAGAGATTTGACTGATATGGATGGTTTATACAGCAAGAAGCTGTCAGTTGCAGCATTAATCATAAATAACTGCGCTAGAAAGCTAGCTTAACCTTGATCTTAGATCAAATGTTGAGGCGTTTTCTTCTTCTTCGTTCACTGCTAAGTCACAATATCATTAATGGGCAGCCGTGATTCCTCTTCTTCAACTGGAATGCGTTCTAAATCGTTCCTGGCAGAACAGAAGAGCCATCTGAGCAGCGCCAGCGCCACACGCACGAGCAGCCTCAGTAAAAGAAAAGCAAATGGTATGCAGATTTCCATCATGTGGAAGATCGGCGCGCTGAAGCGGCTCAAGATGCAGGTGATGAAGAAGGTCCCGAGTGCTACACAGGGGTACAGCGAGAGCTTGGCCAGCATAAAGGTGTGCTCTCGACCTCCGTATCGCACGTACGGGTGCAACGTCTCGCGCTCCGTAAAAAGTGCTGTCACCCATATTGCTAACTGGAAGAGACTGGCGAAAAAAATGATGACGCAGCTGATCTGCACGGCCTCCAGCTCATTTCGGGAGCCTCTGGGAGACTCGTGTGTAAGCTGGTAAGCGAGTGGCAGGCCACCAACAAAGGCCAGGGAGAACGTGTTGAAGAGGCCCATGAGACGAGTGGCCTTGGTCACATGGAGGAAGAGAGAGTGATGGACGAACCAAAGCAGCCCCACGGTGACGAAGGAGCCAAAGTAGGCCAGATACTCAGGACCGTACTCTTGAAGAGCAGCGATGAGACTGTTGTCAAACTTCTTCTTCACCACTGACGGATCGGGCACATTACCTTCACTGTGGAGGAAGACGTTTATTACTAATCTGCTTATCATGTTTAAAAGAACTTTTGTCAAATGATCTAGAAGACAAACCAAATGTCTAAGATGAGCAGCGTGGCTACGATAGCGTACACTCCATCACTGAACGCCTCTACTCGCTCTTTACTCAACGGCTCACTGGGGTGGTAAGTGTAGAAGGGCATTGAATCGGGACTGTCGTCCGTCTGACCTGAGTTCAAAATGATAGTGAATAATGCTGATTATTCCACCGCTCTCTGGAATAACTGATTCTGATTGGTCAATCACAAAATGTCAAAGTGTGTTCCCTGAGAACTAATCACACAGACTCGTCTGGGTACTGTTTGGCAGCATACAGCTTAGATCAATGTTTTGTGTCTAATTGTTTATTTTTGTGGCAATAGCCATGTCATAAGGAGGAGAATGTACATCTACATTATCATCTACAGTTATGCTGTAGGTTGTTTTCACAGAATAAATTCTTTCAGTCTTTTACAATAAGACTGATAAACCTCAGTCATTATCCTGTGAGAACCACCATTCATAAGATTGGCTTCTATACGATTGTTTGTAAAGCAATGATGCATTAACTTGACTTAAAATTACAGGAAATACAGGCCCAGTTTCACAAACCAGGCTTAGCTTAAGCCAGGACTAGACCTTAGTTAAATTAGGCTATTTAAGCCACATTTATAAAAACGGCCTTAGAAAAATACATTACTGGTGTGCACCTGGAGACAAAAAAACGACACTGCCATATTTTAAGACATCTCACTGCAAGTTATTTTCATTTGAGAGGGCTCAAACATGCAATTTAATCCAAAACTAGACTTAAACCTTGTTTGTGAAACCAGGGGAAAGTGTGATAAATATGTAAATATATTTTAAATGAATGAAATGCTGCTCTTTTGAGTCCTTTAGTGTGTTAAAGTATGACACTTGTTATTTCTAATGTAAGTAAAATTGACCTTTAACCGCAGGGATAAAATAACCTCTACAAATATTACTGCTTTACCTTATTATTGATTAAATGAAATCTGTAAATCTATCAAAACTTGCTTTTTTGAATAATTTGCTTCGCTAATTATTGTGACGGAAATGTTTAATATTGATGATCATATATTGATGATTGACGATAATATATTGATTTTAAGTTTTTGCTAAAGTAAAGATTAATTGCATTATAATCATTGTGCTATTACAGCCATGTGTAGTCTACTGGTTGTTTAAGAGTTACGGAGCTGTAGAGAAATTCCGCCCCTTTAATGCATTTTGTTGAATTTAAGTTACATTGCATCTACATGCCAACTAATTCTCATTAGATTATAAGCATGCTGTTAGGTTGGGGCTAGGATTAGGATTAAAGTTTCTTGTAGTCAGTTAAATGTCTGTTGATGGAGCATATCAACAGATATTAAGCAGACAGTCTACTGATCCTCAAATGAGAATTAATCGGCATGTAGTTGCAATGCACGTTTGAGTCAACAGATATGTGCAATAGGGACCATCAAAATAAAGTCTTACCAGAAATTATTTTCTAAAACATCGTAACATTGTCTTTAAAAACGCCTGTAAGGCCATCCTTGGGATCCTTTTGCTCATAGAGGCTGTCTGTGTGTAAACTGATCATTCTACGGAAAATTAAAGCAGTTGAAAGACAAACTTTGTCTGACTTTAATCAATTTCAGTCTTCACATTAAAATGTGTTCCTTGTGAAGGGGAAGAAAATGATTTGCCATTACAGCATTTTTTTGGAACTTTCAGATTTCAGATTTTCCAAAAATTGTGTCTTGGCCAGATATTGTCCTAACCTAACAGGTTTATTGATTCAGCTTTCAGATGACAAATAAATCTCACATTTCACATTTATCTAATATAAGAATAGAAAGTAAAGTATAGGAACAATGTGCTCTTACCACCAATGGCTTTACTCCGGATCCATTGTAAACACTGAGAGATGTAGGGCAGGAATATAACAATAGCCAAAAGGACGTAGGACTACCAGGAAAAAATATATATTAAAAAAACAAGTAAGAAATGTTCATTGACTGATTGATTAGTTGCTCAAAATACAGTTGCTATTAGAATTGAAGCAAGCAAATCCTCGCAAAGCTTCTTTTAATTCTACACTATAAAAGTCACGTAAAGAAGCTGTAAAATGTAATACACAACATTTCAAGTTTATAATGCCGTTGTTCACTTATGGTGCTACTAAACAATATCTACATACAATGATTCGTTTTCACATGTTATAACAGTATATAATACAGTATAATAAAGTGATAAAATTGCTGGAAAATAAACCTTTTCCATTACATTACATTCTAAAAAGAACAACTATTGACAATTAAAAATATAAAAATCATCAAATACAGTTGATTTAAGTGAGTTTAAAACACAGCGAACAGATTGAAGCATTATAAAGTACCATGTCTATCATTAAAGGTCCCATGAAATAAATAAATATATATATATATATATAATTCAATATACATTTAAAATATTTAATATATATATATACATTTTATGTTAGTATCAGTTATGTTAGTTTATCAACTCATACTTCAGTTTCTCATCAATTCATAACCAATCAAATGCTCTCTAGTATCTTACATGCCCTGCTCCTTTCAAGACGTTTCTCATTTACTTTTCATTTGATGCACTTGAGCTCAACCACTCTCACTGGTAGAGCTGTGATAAAAACAAAACGCTATTGGCTGTTTTTAAAAAGGGGAGGAGCTACACTGTTTCACCCTCTCTTTGTGTTTCGTTGAGATTACGTCAAACATTGAATAAAAATGCATATTTCAAAGCACTTCATGGGACCCTTTTTTTGAGATAAAATATTATTTTATATATTATAAGTAGGCCCACACTGAATCTGCACGCTCAGAAATCCGCAGATTTCCACAGATTTTTAGCCCATCGTGTCTGTAATTACTTGAGTAAACGTGTGTACATTTATATTTATTAATATATATTAATATATAATTAATTAATTTAACTAATATTATTGACTAATATGAAAATGTTCATTTGATTTATTTACAATACAGTTTGTAAAGTAATATTTTCTGTCTATTAGTAGATATATTATATGAGAGACTTGCTTTGTTTACCAAATAAGTGGATCTAATTGTATTTGCCCTGTAAACATTAAACAAAAGTTAAAAAAGTATTACTTTTTATTTCATATATTAAGCTTTTTGTGATGATACTCTTAAAATCATTCCACATAAATCCACAGATTTTTTACAAAACTCTGCGCAGAAATAGCAAAAAATGTACAGTTTCTGTCTAGCCCCAATTATAGGTAATGTGGAGTCAGTCAAGTTCCACTTATCATACTTATAACAAATCAGTTGTGTAACATTTTACACAATTAAGAGTTTCTTTTTATTTTTTAAAGTATGTTTTTAGCATTATTTTGTTTTCTGTGTATGTATATGTTGTATATGTATATGAGTATGTGTTTTTGTGTGCAGCTGCATAAACACTGCAGATAATGAGCAATGTTTCTATACAAAAGTAGTTTTTTTGAAGAACGCTTGTTGCTGGGACCCATTAGCCATGTTTCCATTATCACGCCTAAAGCGAGCGTGCCAGGGCAAGCCAAGGCCAGTCACGTTTCCACTATGCACGGGTTGGTATAAGATTCTGACGGTATGATAACCTTGGATAAAAATGTCACGGTTTTATGGTATTGTGCTCACTGCTCTAAAATATATTCTTTTTAAATGTCTGGGTAAAAAAAAACTTTTTCCCATTCGATAACAATAGATTTAATTTTTTGAAAGAGTTATAATATTTTGGCGAAGTAAACATATCAGGCTAAATAATTCAAATGATTTATTGACTTCTGCTGTCATTATTTGTTTCAAAACAAAGATTTCTTTACAATTTAAAACGGCATCTTTGGATATTTTTTCGCTGAAGATACTGTTGTCCTAAAAACAAAACTAAACAAAAAGTAAATAAAAAAATCGTACACATACCTTAGGAACGGTATTACAAAAAATTTTGGTGGTTTTAAAACCTTGACTTTTTCAAACCGCGTTATACCTTGAAAATGCTTATCGTCCCATGCCTAGTTTCCACGGTCACTTCCAAGGCCTGATCGGACCAAAGCGAGACTTGCTCGGGGCCAGCAGCGGGCCTTTTTCGGCCCTCTGAATACCTTGGGCCAAAGAGGGCCAGCTGGGGCTTCAGGGCAGAGTCAAAGGAGTTTGCCCAAGTCTGGTAGAGATGGCGTGCTGCCATTACACTAGTTTTCCGATCGCACAGGAGTACATGTGCCAAAAAATACAAAAATAAGGGAAATTCATTTATAAGTGATATTTCTTTGCTGCGCCCTCCTTAATGTTTCAATAAAGCATAATAATTTTTACACCATATTAAAGACACAGCAGCCAGTAACTTCAGTTGTCAAGAGTTTTTGTCAATTTTAAAAGGTGTTTGTGCATGAATTGTGTGCATTTAGATGAATGCATGTAATACCTAATGGACGCATTTTTTTCATCAGCTAATAAGAAATTGTATAATACATAAACCTTTGCCACCAGAAAAAATATTTTACTTCATTGAATTAGTGATAAATCTCCATCACTTAAAGGTTGGCACAAGATAATTTTTTAGTTAATTCCCCTGGAACATCTTAACTTAGATTTTTTTCAAAGCTTGAACTCCATATTTGGAACCTGGTCCTTGCCCTAACATGCTAAAAGGAATATTTCAAGTGTATTATTATCTGAAAAATAAGCAATGTTTTTATCCCTTTTCTGATCTGTTTTATGTGGGGTAGTCCTGTTTTTATATGTAATCTGAGCTTTTTTCTTTTACCCTTGTTTTGTGTTGTTATTTTTCTTTGCATATCTTTTGAAGATGTTTTGTTATGTCTGTATTGTTGTGAAAATCCAGTAAACATAATAGAGAGCACTCGCTTCACAGCTCTGTTGATGCCACAAGCTGCTGGGTTTCTTTCTTTATTTTGGAGATAATACAAAATATGAATACAAGATATAAAACTTTACAAATTACGTGTCCACTTTTGTAGGCTCAACACAATAGTTTAATATCTAGATAAAATAGCCTAAGCTATATTGAAATCGTTTAAAGAATTACAAATATCGGATATAATAAAATCACATTAAAGGGCACCTAGGTTACCACTTTTTCCAGATTTAAGATACGTCTTTTGTGTCTCCAGAATGTGTCTGTAAAGTTTCAGCTCAAAACACCCATCAGATTTTTTATTATACCTTTTAGAAGTATCTATTTTTATAGATCTGAGCATCAGGTAGTGGTTTTTGTGTACTAGGCCTTTAAGGCTATTCCTTCACACCCACCATTTCCACGTGCCTGTCAGTGTGCCTTAATCTCCTCCCTCAGCTGCCTCAGACAACAGACAGACAAGCAGGAAGCCGACCTCACGTAACGTGTGTGAGAAATACTACAGTAAGAACTTTGCCAATGATTATTTGATGCATTTGTTGTAGAGCTGCAACGATGAGTCACACACAATATCGTAGGGATGCAGCGATCCCGATACTTGGATCGGATATCGGTTCGATATTGCATATTTTTGCTGGATCAGGTATCGGCCAGCTGGTACCGATCCAAATCAGATCTTGCGTGTGCGCTGTATTCTGTGTAATTTATAAGCCAACAAAAGCTATGAAAGAAGCCTATTATAAGGCACTAGAAAGTTGTCAAGCAGACCTACTATATCATAAATGTTTTGAAGCCATTCTTTAGTTTAATGTGAAGTACAGATGAATATTCACGTGGTTAAATTCATGTTCACTTCAGCGCTTCCCGCCGCTGCGCCTGTCAATCATTCTCCATTCATTCACAATTCAAGCTGCTTCATGACAGCACTTTCTCCAATACTATTTGTTCCTGTTAGTTTAAACAATCAGTGTGGAAATGCATTTAGTTTTGCATTAAATGGGTTCATTTTAACCTGCAACATGGAGATCATTGCTGTTTCTAAATCACGCGCTGTGTCTGTTAGATCAGCAGATCGCATTCACAACACTGGAGTAGGGTTAGGCTATTACCTGCGCTGCACACACAAAGTAGGCCTACCTGAAACTTTAAAGGACACCTATGGTGAAAAATCTACTTTTCAAGCTGTTTGGACAGACATATGTGTAGGTATAGTGTATAGACCGTCATATTGGGGTGATATAAACACACCCAGTCCTTTTTTTTTAATTTAACATCATAAAAACGGCGGACCAATTGGAGCCGTTTTGAGACCGACCGCAACTTGACGTAGGAGTTCGGTCCCCCCGCCCACCAATATTGATTGACAGCTGCGTATTAACATGTCTCCGTAGTAACGTTTCATATCCACAAGACAGGACGTGCGCAAATCAACCCTAAATAAAAAGTCTGTTCAGTTTAGGATCATCAATCATCATCAAATGTGATCAAGAGTGAGTTTGACAAGTTTAAAATGTTTTAAAACAGTGCATGTGTGTAATGAATTACAGAGATTTACTTCAGCTTTACTTCATCAACACAGCCGCGTGTCAGAACAATAATAAAAGACGCTTCAATCCCGGTTTGTGGACGTTAAATCAGGTTTATTTTGTACATTATAGTAACAGATATCCATACAGCAGTGGATATTAACCTGTATCCTGTCACATTTGCGTGCAAAGACAGTGCAAAGCTAAACGCGCGCGCTGTATGTATGTGTGTGTGTCTGTGTGTGCGTGAACTTTGTAACGACATCGCGTGTGATTCATCCTGCAGCTCCACACAACAAATGCACTAAATAATTATTGATAAAGCTTTTACTGTAGTATTTGTCACAAACGTTATGTGAGATCTGCTTCCTTCATGTCTGTCTGTTGTCTGAGGCAGCAGAGGGCAGAGACTGAGGCACGCGCGGCAGGCAAGTGGAAACGGTGAGCGGGGAGGACTAGCCTTAAAGGCACAGTACACAAAAACAGCAAAAATCTGTTGAGACCTATAAAACACCTTCTAGTGAAAGCTATAATAAATAATCTGATGGTAGTTTTGAGCTGAAACTTTACAGACACATTCTGGGGACACAAAAGACTTATATTAAATCTGGAAAAAGGGGTAACCTAGGTGCCCTTTAAATTAGAAAAGGCTCAATAATACATTGGACATCCTCAAAGCACTGATTTCTCCCCTTTGTGCTGCTGTTTTGGAAGTGTCCGTATAACGGAGGGCTGCGCGCGCTGTGTTTCAGTGATGCAAGCGCTTCATTCAGGCACCGGCTGCGCAGTTGAGACATGCGTCGCTCAGTAAGATTATTCTCATAATAGGCCAAGTTTATGTTATTATGTTCCTTCCGTGAATGTTTGTTCCTTCTTATATTTGTGCCGCAAAAAGTTAGTAAAACCTGGCTCATTGTGGTTTAGTTGATTAAATTATTAAAAGTGAAAATAACGGCCCGGCGCATATAAATTGTCATTAACAGAAAATGATTTAGCCTAATATAGGCTTCTCTGAAACTGTGAATATTTTACTGTAATTTTATATATATTAACATTTTATTTAACAGACCAGTTTGTCAGATTGTGCGCTGAAGCATATAAGCGGACCTTGTTTTGAACTTTACCTCAAATATTCTTGTTTATTTTGTAGATAACTGACCAACAAAAATACATTAAAATAACCAGCAAATTATACCAAACGAAATTCGTCTCAAAAAGATAATTTTTCAAACAAAAAATTATTTTACAGACATGCTTTCAGTTTCTCCATCTCACCTGCGGCGAGTTTAGGTGAGGGAATGTTTATTAAGTAAAACTGGCCTCAGACGGTTTAGTTAAGTCTGCTTCAAACCTGCAGGAAAATATCAGGCTTTGCTAAAAGGCCGATTGTTTTACCAACGATTAGGGTCAATAGTGGTAGCCTATTACAGATTTCAAAGAAAAATCTGAATATTAAAAAAGAAACATATGGCTGGACCACAACAGATCAGATCAATGTCATAATGAATGCTCAAATAATGTAGCCCATAGTTTATAGCAAGCATCATGTTTAGGTAAATTGTAGGTTTAGGTCTGTTATTTTTTACTAAAGAAGATATATTATTTGAGTTTATCACCAGAACTAGAAACCGTATTATGTTATTAATAAAAAAAATAATAATAAAAAACAGCACAATATCGGATCGGTATCGGTCGATACTCAGAATTTTAGTATCGAGGGATCGGTTTAAAAAAAAATTGTATCGGTGCATCCCTGCAATATCGTTACAAAGTTCACGCACACACACAGAGCAGACATGCACACACACAGACAGTGCGCCACATTTAGCTTTGCACTCTTTTTGCCCGCAAATGTGACAGGATACAGGTTAATATCCACTGCTGTATGGATATCTGTAACGTTAATGTCCAAAATAAACCTGATTTAACATCCACAAACTGGGATTGAAGCGTCTTCTTCTACTAACATGCGGCTGTGCTGATGAAGAAAATCGCTGTAATTTATTACAAATATGCACTGTTTTAAAACATTTTAAACTTGTAAAACTCACTCTTGATCACATTTGATGATGATTGATGATCCTAGCAAACTGAACAGACCTTTTATTTATAGTTGCTTTGCGCACGTCCTGTCGTGTTAATATGATCATACACGTTACTACGGAGGCATGTTAATATGCAGCTGTCAATTAATTCAGTGGGCGGGGGGACCGCACTCCTATGTCAAGTTGCGGTCGATCTCAAAACCGATTTAATTGGTCCAGCATTTTTATGTTGTTAAATAAAAAAAAAGACTGGGTGTGTTTATATCACTCCAATCTGACGATCTTAACACCTTACCTACACATTTGTCTGTCCAAACAGCTTGAAAAGTAGGTTTTTCACCATAGGTGCCCTTTAAATAAATTAACCAATAATAACAAACAAATGCTAGCTATAACAATGTAGATATATACAATACAAATAAATTAAACCATTTCAAGCCATTTTAAACTTTCATTTTACAAAGGCCTTTTTAAAAAAAAAAGATTTTAGATATTTTCTAAAAACAATAAAACACGGGGGAGTTTTGAAATATTATTCATAAAGTATTTGGATTCGATGATATGAATCGAATCATGCAAACAGAGCAGATTTGGGTAAGTGAAACCATCGGAAACTACCTTTCTTTTCTTTTCTTTTCTGTCATTCAGTCCTGCGCAGCGCTGCTTTTCAAACGGATTGGGAAAAACTGCCCGTAAAAAATGTGTTCTATGTCCTCAAACAAGTGTTTATGTTTTTACTTGATGTGGTAAAATTTAAAAATGAAATTTTAAATGTAGAGCTTTATTAGTGGATAGCTGCTGAGAGCAACAAAATATAGGCTATAGCCTATATTTTTTCACTTGCTCTTATGTCCTGAAACACTTAACAGTTTTCTTTACTTAAAATGACAGAATAATATGCAACATCCAAGGAGAATTACCTATTAAATGTCATATAGCCTATGGAAATATTGAAATGTTTTAGGTCTCTCCAGAGCATTTGGGCTGAATGCTTGACAGCTTCTGTCAAAATGAGGATGTTATAAAATACATTTTATACAGAGTCATTACCGGAAAATTTCTGTGGTTTTATATTATGAATGGTGCGCTGGGTCATCCCTCCGTTAGTAGTGACCACACTCAATGCACTATGTCAACAGTCGGTCAGCGAGTCAACAAATGTAATGAATGAAAATACATAGGCCTGTGCGTATAGACATAATGTACAGTGTACAGTAACGTGTCACTTGTTTGTTTCAGTTGTCTCCATTTTATTCGTTTTGTGATGATGCGATGGTGTGCTTTATCTGCTCGCCTGATTCCCGCTGAACTGGGCGGGTTGTGTGACCTTTGATTCGGGGGACGTTCTGGGGGCGGGGTTTGCGTGACACACTGTGAGCTACTAGCCCGACAATGGAAACACGACATGATTTCAACCTCACTTGGCTATTGGCATGGCCCTGCCCGATAATAGTCCTAGCTCGCACTGGCCCGACAGTGGAAATGCGGCTAATGACTTCTATAGTAGGAAACCAATACTATGGAATTCAATGGGTGTCAGTAAATTTTTTTAGATCTTTTTTTTTTGTTGAACAGAATAAAGAAACACTGTAGTTTCTGAACAAGAAATTTCATTTTTGGCTTAACTATTCTTTTAAATATTTGTCTATTTAAAGGTCCAGTGAAATTAAAATAACGTTTTAGATGTTAGTATTAGTATTTTAGTCTTCAAGGATATCTATAAGCTAGTGTGGTACAAAACAATGACAAACTTCATGTTTAGAAGACATAAAATCGATACAAACATGTAAAGCTTGTAGTTTGTCACTTCCTCCTAAATAGATTTTTTTTTTTTTTTCGCGTCACCTTATACTTTTAACCAAATCACTCCAGCAACTTTTTTTGGCCAGTCAGCCTATATATGTATATACTGTATGAATATGAACTATGACATGCATTTCGGTAAATAAGTAAATTCACCAACCAGCTGGAAGAAGATGAATGAAAAGATGCTGGCAAAGAGGCACATGATAGGGACCCTCATGATGACTTTGAGAATGTGCTGCTTGTAATAGACCTGATTCTCAGACATCTGGATTTGGTCGTTGAGGAGGAAAGGATGGCTGAATCCATACAAGACAATCAAGGCCTGAGGACACAGAGAAAATCGTTATAGTGTTCCAGATCATGAAGAGGGCATCGACTTAAAACGCTGACAATGCAAACAATCTCACCTGGATTAAACCAATCACCATCACACATGCACAGAACAGCAAGATCCCAAGAATATTGTTCGGAAATGTGGCCATCAGAGAGAACTATGAGATGACAATGAATAAAATAAACATTGAAAGTAAATCACAAACAGCTGAAATCTTGAGATCCTTCTTGAATATAAAAAACAAGAACAAGTAATCTTTCAAAACATGTGTGATAGGATTATTACTCACTGTGTATGGGAGAAAGGTTATAAGCATCATACATGCCTGAAAGAATAATGTTCAAGTCGTTAAACTTTCATTAATCTGACTGTCAAGATGAATAGATATATTTTGTTGGCGCTCTCACCAAGTTAAGCAGTGCAAGAGTGTCATCGATGCGCTCGATGACTTGAAACAACCTAAAGGCAAATGTTTCAATGAAATCTCTGTGCAAATAAACCAAAGGAGTAGTTAAATAAAGGTAATGTTTGACACTGTAGAGATTCAGTGCTCTCACCGGATATGAGCAGCCCAGGCAACAGTGACTATCAGAAATGTCATCAAGTAGACAGCAATCTTAGTGGTGAGCAAAGCCTGAATACTCTGTTTCAGTTCCTGAATACAGAAGATAAACAGTCATTCACTCATGCTTTAAAAATATCTTGATCTACCCACAAGTCATTGTACATCTGTAGTTCTCAACCACAATGACGCCTGCTGTCTCTGATACTAGGCATGGGACGATAACCGTTCTCAAGGTATACCACGGTTTGGAAAAGTCAAGGTTTTAAAACCGTCAAAATTTTCTGTAATACCGTTTCTAAGGTATGTAAAATATTTTTTATTAACTTTTTTTTTTTTTTTTAAATAACTACCTCCAGCAGAAAAAAATATCTAAAGATGTCTTTTTAAGATGTAAAGAAATCTGTGTTTTAGAAACTAATGAAGAAAGCAGAAGTCAATGATTCAATTGACTTATTTAGCCTGACATGTTTACTGCTCCAAAATATCAAATTTCAATTTCAAAGAGGAAAAAAAAGTTTAGTTTTTTACCCAGACATTTAAAAATAATATATTTTAGAGCAGTAATCACAATACCGTAATAACGTGAAACCGTGATATTATTATCCAAAGTTATCATACCGTCAGAATCTTATACCGGCCCATGCCTATCTGATACTATGACAAAACTGCTTATTTTTTAAGGTCCCTTGAAATTAAAATAACAAAAGATTTAGATGTTAGTTTCAGTCAGTTAGTTTTAATGATATCTATTAGCTAGTGTGTTTCAAAACAATGACAAAATGTGCATTTAGAAGATATCGAACTGATATAAACATCCAAAGCCTGCAGTTTCTCGCTTCGGCCTAACTGTGCGTTTACACCGAAAGTGGTAAGAACGTCAAAGTAGTTGGAAGTCATTCATTTTCAATGGGAGTTGGTGGCGACAAGCGGTGAGGAGCGGCGCAGTGCGTCTTTACCGGTGTGGGTGTCAAAGAGAATTAAAATCAAGTCAACTTTATGGTAATAATCTATGATGCGGTTCGGCGGCAAGCAATCGAATTGTATAAGTCCACCGCTTAAGAGGATTCCAGAAAACAGTCCTGTGAACTTTGGTTTTGACCACAGTTGTTCCCAATGGTTTGATTATTGTGGTCGCCGGATTTCCAATTATTTACGATGTTTCTACAGAGACATACATTAAAAAGTTACTGGCGAGTTACTGATGTGCATTAATGATATATATATATATATATATATATATATATACATATATATATATATACATATATATATACATACATATATATATATATATTTTTTTTTTTTTCTCCTTTAAAAATTAAGTGGGGATCTTAAGCTATCTATAACAATTTCAGAATATTTCAGACATAAGAACACATTGGATAAGTGGAAGCCACACCACACACAACAACTTAATCTTGCATTGTTACACAAATTTGAGAAAAAGCGTGCAAGATTTTCACGCTAGAAAGCATGTTTTTTGTGGGAATGTAACTGATTTGCAGATATGCTGCAACAGCTCCTTTAAATATGTGATCAATTTAGCAAATTTTTTATGCTCTCGCCGCCGGAACTGTGAAGGCAGAAAGCATCACCAGGGCAGCCAGAGCAAACTTTGATGCTCTCGCCACCTTCTGTGTGAACGCAGTTAGTCAATCAATGATTTTTTTCATGTCACCTCATACTTTAATTTCTAATCAAATCTTGACCAATCAAATGCTCTCTAGTATCTGACATGCCCCGCCCCTTTTAAGACGCTTTTCATTTTGCTTTACATTTGATGCGCTTAAGCTCAACCACTCTCACTGGCAGAACTGTGATAAAAACGAAACACTTGAGATTAACAAGGTGAGATTACGTCAAACATTGAATAAAAAAGCACATTTTTGTACTTCATGGGACCTTTAAAATTTACTTACAAAAACTAAGAGTGGATTGTATATTCAAATAATACTATTTTTGTGCGGAGTAAAGTAAATTAATAGAATATGTTTGTTCAATCTTTTCAAACCGTTTTTGCTGAATCACTACAGTGAGCCTGTAACATAAGGCTGAACAAAAAATTTGATATTGGGATATTTTATTTTTCTGCCATAAATATTCAGATATGAATACCATTTCACAAGATGTTTTAAGTCTAACTGTATCCAGATACAGCAATTGAGTAATCACCATGCAAAAAATGCTTTTCTTACTTTGCTTTGTCTCATTTCACGTCAAAATATATAAAAATTCTTAGATCAGGTAAAAATATTGTTTTGTTTTCAACTTCAGAAGAAATAAGAGTTTAGAGGCAAGAAAATAAGCAAAAAACAAACAAAGTTACCAACCAAAAACTTTTTTTGCATAAATCATAAAAATTCTGTATAAATAGAGTAATTTAATACAATTATTTAACTCCTGTTCCACTATAATCCAAACTCAACATTTCATATCTTACGATGTGACAATTGTAGATGCACACACTGCGATATCGATGCTGAAACGATATATTGTGCAGCCCCATTGTAATATGTGCTTATCCTATTTAAAACACTGGGTGACTTGTCATATCCATAATAAACAAAGAGGAGCTCCAGTGACAATGTTTTATCACAAGAAGTATGCGGTTTTATTGATTAAAGACAGTCACTTTTGCGTCTACAGGGCGTGTATTCATAACAAACAAATGACTATTTTGATGACACCATGAACATGGGTGGAATTATAAGGTATTTAATACATCCTAAAGAATCCTGGAGAAATTATGTTCATGGATGAGCTAAAGTATTCCTGTGGTTTTTAACATTCAGTTTTATCATGCTAAACACATTTCAGTCTTCCGTCTGCTTTGTGCAGTCTAATAAAACACACAACATATTAAAGTGTCAAGGGTGTATGACATCATTGGTCTGACGACAATGGACATGATCCACGTCACTAAAAAAAAGAGTGCTTTTTGTATATTTTAATGAAAAACATCTTATATATTTGATCTTTCAAACCACTAGAGCTGAAATACATACAAAAATTAAGTTACTAAAAAAATAAAGATGCTAAGTAAATAAATTATAGCAGTTAACAAGATTTCAGCCTACAGTGAATATTGATTTCCATCGGTTTTGGCTAATATCATATCTGTTTATTTAAAATAATTTACAAGTCATCTTGTGGGTGTGTGCTGGTGCCCATTAATGAGTGCTAATCACCACCACCAACCCCAACCCAGTTGAGAAACGCTGATTTAAATTCATACGACTTTCTTTTCTTCAAGTAACACATACTGTATGTACATATGCAAATGAAGATAAAATACATTTCTGTTCGGTGTTCACAGTCACAAAGGTTTCGCTCAACATAAAGGTGCGTAAATGACCGAATTGTCTTTTTTTTAGGTTGAACTGTCACTTTAAGATGATATAAAGATAGGTTTACCTCATCTTCCTGAATTTTTGTATGTGCAACAGGCAAAATCTGTAAACACAAAAAGCAGGCTATTCTTAAAATTCATAAACATACATGTACTTCATAGGAAAAGCTTTTGAATGGAGCTCAAAAAACATGCGAGTCATAGGGAATAACAAGGAATTGTCGTTATGCACCCTGTCACGTGGACGACAGTTTACGTATTTTATAAAGAAGTAAGATGTCCCAGAGGCTGAGTGTGAGTTTTCCCTCACCATGACAGTGGCGATGATGGAGATGAGCGCATCACTGTAGGCGAGCAGGCGGTGTGAGGACTGAGTGCTGCTGTGTCCCTCCTTCACCGACGACGCCACGCTCTCCAGAAACGACTGCGCGTGAGTCCGCGGCGGCCGTCTCTTCTCCATCTCCTCGTCGTCGTGATGCTCAATTATCTCGCTTTCGTCGTTTTCCCCCATGGCCGCGGTGGAGAGTGCTGTCTGTCAGTGGACGGAGCGGGCATGAGCACACAGTAGTTTTGTTTGCAAACACCGACTGCGTAGTGTCAGCTGACCGGAAGTTTGAGATGTCTGCTTCTTAAGCGAATCGTTCATTTGAGTCGGATCTTTTGAATGCATTAGTTGAACTGATTCGTCGACTTGAAATAACTTTTTGTTAAAACGTTTTCGATGCACATAACATAGTAAGTGTTAAATAAAACGACAAACTGAAATGATGCATACTTAGGATGGTTTGAGTATTATTTTTCGTAATGATAAGGTAAACGGTGCTTCTGCGTGATTGATTTGTCAGATAGACCGTTTAAGCTACTAACAGCCAGATGTAATTTCTAAATAAGAGAGTGTATTAGCAAAATCGTGAATAAAACAAGCTGACGATGCAAGTGTAGAAGAAACGTACGTAAAAGTATCACTGAATCCGTTGATCGGTTCTTTATTTTGGTTTACTTTAGTTCGGACCTCCTACCACTAAATACATTGGTGAGTGGATCAAATAAAGAAAGAACCGCCTTCCTTGAAATTAGTCTTTGATCAGATCAGATCTATTGTGTCAGTTCAGTTATACATAAAATGTTTAATACTTTAAGCATTAAAAAAATATGACATAAATGTAAATAATTTAACTATTTTTTTATTTTAACACTAATAATAACCTACCTTTTTATAAGAATTTTTTTAATTAACATTTTATTTAACAAGGATATTTAAACTGAACAAAAGTGACAATAAAGCAGGGCTGCCAACTTTTGGCTTTAGCTTGGAGTGAGAATTTAAGCCACGCCCCCACAACCAAGCCATGCCCCGTTTACTTCTAAATATATGAAATGATAAATTAATTATTTTAATAAATACTTTTTAAAGTATTTATTACAAATTAAAGTATCATTACTATTATACAATTATTCTATTATAAATAAATAAAAGAAAAAAATATTCTAAATGTAACTGGAAAAAAATGTAAAGATACAACTGAAGTGATATGCAAAGATCATTTAAGAATTTTTTTGCGTAAATATATTAATTTCAGGACAGCATGGTGGCTCAGTGGTTAGCACTGTTGCCTCACAGCAAGAAGGTCACTGGTTCGAGTCCCGACTGGGTCAGTTGGCATTTCTGTGTGGCATTTCCGTGTGGAGTTTGAATGTTCTCCACGTGTTGGCGTGGGTTTCCTCCGGGTGCTCCGGTTTCCCCCACAGTCCAAACACATGCACTATAAGGGAATTGATGAACTAAATTGGTTGTACTGTATCAGCATGTGTGAATGAGTGTGTATGGGTGTTTCCCAGTACTGGGTTGCGACCGGAAGGGGTCCACTGCGTAAAACATATGCCAGAACAGTTGGCTGTTCAATCCACTGTGGCGACCTCTGAAATAGAGACTAAGCTGAAGGAAAATGAATGAATGAATATTCATTTCATTAAAACGAAAATCTATAGACCAGTGGTTCTCAAACTGTGGTACGTGGAGGAATCGCTGAATAATTAAAGAAAAAAAATGTACACACTTTTAACCCTTTGATGCGTACGATGTGATTAGTAAACTGATTTTAATAGGCCAAACCTTTTTTTTTTTCAACATTTTAATTGTTTGTTATGTATTCTATCATTTGAAGCTAATTTCCTTCCCATATTGTAACGGTTGTTGGGGCGTATCCCGTATTTTTATATCCCAATGTTGACAGGTATAGTTTAATCACTTTCTTTTCTGACACAAATAGCCTACTCTAACGCACAGTAAGCAGATCTAATTTCTAATTTAAATATGTAAATTCAAATTATATATTTAAGATACAAGTTAATATTTAGATTTCAAAGATACACAAATATGTCATAGCTATGTACATGCCACATATATTTCACAATTTATCAAAAAGTTTATATATGAATATGATGACATATAGCCTGTATTTACGAGGTCCAATGAACATTTCCAGGTATTGATAAATAGGCTACTATATGTTAATACTTTACATTTAAGTACAGGAGTTTTCTTTTTACTATTTAAGAACAGGGCCATTTTTAATTTACTTTTGAAAGCAAATTTTTATTTAAACATTGGCAATTTATTTATTTTTTTACCTGTAAGCACAGTACAGTATTAATGTTAGAACTATTTATAATGTTTAAGGTGTCTGACAATAATAAATATTCTTAATAATAGGATTTAATCTGCCTTGTTTTTGAACTACAGTGCTGTAGCTGCTTAATTAGCCCTACTACGCTACTGTATTACTGGTCATTATGGTGGTATATTTGGAGAGACAATTTTTTTTCTGAGGTGGTACTTGGTGAAAAAAGTTTGACTCCTATGAAAAATAACCACTGCTATTGTCCTATAGACATTGTATAGAACACAAAAAATATGTTTTATAGAATTATCTGTTGTGTGTTGTCTTAGACCTGACTTATGGCCAAGAATTAGGTTTATTGAGTCTAAACTCCCTGACGTCATCCCTCCTTTCTGCTTCATACAAAAAAATCTATCAGGAGATATGCTAGTCAAAATAAGATCAACATCATATTAGTTAAACTTTAATTTTGTCGATTTCTAAAACTCACTGCGCGCTGACACCTGCCATAAAACGCAGCCCCTCTGAAATGTGCATCGATTAACTTAAATTGATAATTTTTTAATAACATCATGACGTCAGGCCAAGGAGGCTGCTTACAGGAATGGGGAGAGGGCCTTGTATAAGCAGGCCAAATACACACTGGAAAAGGAGATCAGAGTCGCAAAAAGGAACTATTCTGAGAAACTAAGGAGTCAGTTCTCTTCCAGCGACTCAGCATCTGTGTGGAAAAGTTTGAAAACCATACAAACCACAAAACACCATGCCCCAGCACTGTAGACAACCAACGACTTGCAAACGACCTGAATGAGTTTTACTGCCGCTTTGAGAAAACCCCCCAAACCCACTCTGAACTGCTGTTTACATCACCATTATCACCTCCACCACCCCCGCCTCCCCCATACCTGCACTTCAGTTTAATGAAGATGATGTGCGCCAGGTCTTCCGGAAACAGAGGAGGAAAAAAAGTTCCAGGCCCAGATCTTATAACACCAGCCTGTTTAAAGTCCTGTGCTGACCAACTGGCCCCCATCTTCACCCTAATCTTCAACAGATCACTGGAGCTGTTTGAAGTGCCCTCCTGTTTCAAACGCTCCATGATCATTCCCATACCAAAGAAACCCAAACTTACAGGACTAAATGACTACAGACCGGTGGCGCTGACATCTGTGGTCATGAAGTCTTTTGAAAAACTGGTGCTGGCCCACCTGAAGGACATCACTGAACCCTCACTGGACTCTCTTCAGTTTGCCTACAGAGCAAACAGGTCTGTGGATGATGCAGTCAATATGGGACTGCATTATGTTCTGCAACACCTAGACAGTCCTCGAGATCGGCCTCATTCAGGACGGTGACGAGTCTGCTTACAGACAGGAGTTAAGGAGTTGGCTGTCTGGTGCAGTCACAACAACCTGGAGCTGAGCACGCTCAAAACAGTGGAGATGATAGTGGACTTCAGGAGAAACCCCCCTGCTCTCCCCCCACTGACCATCATGAACAGCATTGTGGCAGCAGTGGAGTCATTCAGGTTCCTGAGCACCACCATCTCTCAGGACCTGAAGTGGGACACTCACATTGACTCTATTGTCAAAAAAGCTCAACAGAGGCTGTACTTTCTTCATCCGCTGAGGAAGTTCAACCTCCCAAAGGAGCTGCTGAAACAGTTCTACACCTCCATCAGTGAATCAGTCCTCTGCACTTCAATAACTGTCTGGTTTAGCTCCGCTAACAAATCCGACCTCCGAAGACTACATCGAATAGTTCAGACTGCTGAGCGAATCATTGGTACAACCCTCCCTACCCTCCAAGAACTGTACAGTTTCTTCCCTCAGGCAATCCATCTCATGAACACTTAATAATAATTGTGGAACCAACATCACTACCTGCTATACACTTTTTTTATACACACATACACTTATTTAACAACACACTACACATGCCAATTTGCACAAAACAGCTGCACATATTATGTTGTATATAGTAATACACCTGTACATACACTTGTCAATTTGTATATTGCATTCACTACTTTTAAAAATATATTTATTATCTGTTTTTTAGTCCTGTCTCTGTAATTCTGTTGCACTGAAGAAACTGTCATGAAAACAAATTCCTTGTATGTGTGAACATACCTGGCAATAAAGCTCTTTCTGATGACACTAATGAGTGAACCCTTCCCTTATACAGTAGATTACAGATTTGTTATTACATTTATTTGTAAACCTATTGCGTTTTAAAATGCGTTTAACTTATTGTTTTTGCTTTAGGCTATCTATCAAGATAATAATCATATTACATTTTAATCAATTATGGCCTTTGGTTTTCATGTAGACTGAGAATCCCAATGAAAGCCTATGAAAGGGGTGCATTTTACGGCAGGGGTGCATTTCTCGGCACAACACTTGTTGTACAACGCATAAGCGGCGCGTGAGCAGCGCCTGTTTATTTCGGCATGCATGCCCACAACCGGGATTCATACCGGGAGCGGCAACGCGAGCAGCGCATCAGCTTCAAGCAGGGTCGTGCAAGAGGCGCGCGGGTATGTTTGTGTTAAATTGTTAAAATAAAAGGAGCAGATCGCTTTTTTACTGTACAAGGGAAATACCTTCACACTGCCGGTGCTAATTAGACTTAAGTCATTTGCCGTCGCGCAGAGGAGTAATCTGCGCTCAGGCTGCAGATGGGAGACTGTTGTATGAGGACTGACTGGGCTGCCTGTCAGTGCTCTGAGGCGGAAGAGGGGCCGACGGCATCACCCGCAGCTCGTTGAGAAGAGAAGTGTAGGGACGGTACAGTACGGACAAACGACAGTCTATAAAAACTTTGTCGCTAGGGGAGTCTGAAAAAGTTGGCAACACTGGTTCGATGTTGAAACTTGAAGGACTCGGTTCTTCTGCGCATGCTCATTATTGGAATCGAATAACGGACACAAGGCAACGGACAGAACGGTAATCTGAAGGTAAGTACGTTATATTCGACGTTTCACATGTTTTATTTGTCGTTTTTCCTAGAATTTATGTTAAATGTAACTTTAGATGTGTAACGTTTTACATTTTTTTATTAACACTTTACCACTTCCTAATTTATAAGCCTACATGTCGCCTTGTAACTTTAAGTGCCCAGGCCCATAACAGACCACAGCTAATCTATGAAGGTAACGTAAACGAAAAGCTGTTTTGGTTATTTAATTGGCGATTCTAACACGATTAACTTCACTTTATGACTTCAATGCTTTCTAATATGTAAAAATATAAGATGATCTTTCAAATAGACTTGGAATGAACATAAACAACATATTGCTCCAGCGATGTTATAGGCTAACGTTATGAGAAACGGTTAGCAAATAACATTAACGTTACGTGTTATCGAGCTAACGTTAAACGACATTTTTTACAGGTAATAATGCTTACGAAGTGAATCGCTGTCGGTTCACTGTTTTGTTGTTCTGTTTCTGTCTACATTTAGTGATGAACTCCTCACCAGAGACGCTCCACAGTGTTGAATGGGAAAAGCTTTGCCATTTTGTAAGTTGCCCACTCGATTTGTCGCTAGTCAAGTTAGTTCTTTGTGTTTTCATTGGTTCTGTTCTTGTTTTCTATGTTCACAGTCAATGCTTGTCTGTTTTTTCTGATTGTTGTGGTATGTTCTGGTGTGCTTTTTTGTGTTCCTGTTTATTAAAATTAATTTTGTCTACATGCTTCTCTTTTGATTCACGTTACTGCAGTTTACTCATAACACTACGTTATCTAAACAAATGTTTCTAAACGCATTGCTTTTTAAATATATATATATTTTTATATCATTAAGCTTTTTAGAATTTTACAAGGAAATGAAGATCATTGAATTTCTCAAAAAAAAAAAAAACTATTTAACTTAATATTCTGAGTGAGGAGTCAAAAGATACTGATACAGATACTGTGGATTGAACTTAGAATATACCTTTGGATTGTACTTTGTGATAGTAGATACCAGGTGAGATTTCCTACTGATTAACATGTTTTTTTGTAAAATTTTTTGCCAGTTTTTCTGGAATCTCCAGTTGAATACATCAATATCTTTAACCTGTGTCAGCCTGGACAGATGTCTATTCCAGTTCTGCCTACACCACCTTAATCTCTCTGCTTATGTATGGATCACTGTCTACTATGTTCTCTGAAGGTATTACTGAAGCAAAACAACAGCACCCATGACTGAAGTTTCTGTTAGTGACCAGAATATTTGACGTCTGAGAAAGTTTTTGTGTTTTTTCGGAGTTGCAAATGTTTTTTTCTCTCTCTCTCTCTCTCTCTCTCACAAACTACTGGTTGTGCTTACAGTACAGTGTATTGATAAACTTTTTGCCTTTTTTTTATGGTTTTATACATTTTTATTATTACAGAAATCTTAAGTAATTATCACAAGACGATAGGGTTACACGGTTTACTGGTACTAGGGTAGCACCACGATACTATGGCTCCAAAATACTGGTAGTGCCACTGTAGTTTGTAAACGGTAGTATCATTAACGGTTCTACAATAAGCACTCAAAAAATTATAATTTTTTTACTTGTTCAAACTACTTAATTAAAATGAGCTGAAACAACACAATTCCTGATATATTTCATTGGCACAACTTATTTTTTTATGTTTAATTTACATAAATTTGTTAAAAATGTTAAGTTAACTGAATCAATTTGTGTTGGGACAACATGAATGAATTGTGTGGAACCCTGCATTTTTTACAGTGTGTTGTATGTGGAAAAATCACTAAAATGTTCAAATATTTGTGCCAGCAAATAATCAATCAACCACTTTATTTTACTTTAATTTGAACTATCTGCATACGGGTCATAGTTTGCTGCAGTCATGACAGATCATATGGCGTGATTATTTATTTATTTATTTATTTATTTATTTAATTATTATTATTATTATTGCAATAACAACAAATGTGTCAGTAACAACAAATGAGTCACAGAATTTAAGTATTATGACATATAAAATATAGTATTTCTGACAATTTGCTTTATTTCATAGATTTGAGTTATGAATTAATACAGTATTGCAATACTACTTGGTATCGTGATACTTCAGCTGGTATAGTATCGTGGCCAGAATTGATGGTATCGTGACAACCCTACAACACAATTTGAGTTTTAATGACACTGAGAATTACTCAACAGGGCTCAACATTAAGGATTTTTTCTACTGGCCTGCTGTGGCCAGTGGAAAAGATTTTTACTTGTCCTGCCAAATTTCTCTGGCCCACCAAAACAAAAATTAAGATAATGATTTCTTAGCCACATATTTAAAATTATGTGTCAAAAGAAGACAAATGTACAGTAGTTATGTATATATTTACACCTTTTATTAAATAATCTAACTTTTAAAACAATTGATATTTTAATGAAGGTACTTCATTAATTTAGATGTGGCTGCAAATTGTGGCTAACAGAGTGGGGTCATGTGACTCCATACGCGGTAGGGAAAGTAATTGAAAAAGAAATGTCCTGCAAATATTTTATCAATTATTATTATTTATTTATTATTATTTTTATTGACTTCAATAACAAACATACAAAATCCGATCTTACACAAAAAAAACAATAATAGTAACAATGATAATAACTTTGCAGATCAGGTTAAATAATATTATAAACACATATAAAACAGTTAAAAAAAAGAAACAAAAGAGAAACAAAATGAAACAGAGATACATAAATAACACAAATACAGCAAGTGGAAAGAATGACTCATGTATCTTATGATATTTCCAAAATAACTATCATAATAATCCAAGAATCTATCACTTTTCTTGTTTTTAACCAGTCTAAGAAATTTAATAAAAACATCAATTTCAAATCAAAATGTGAAAAAGAATTTGAGAATATTTGTCTGTAATCCCATTTAAGTTCAGCTCTAGTTCTTTAATAACATTTTTATAAACAATTAAATGAGATTTCATAAGTTGACTTAGGAACAGCATTAAATTCTTTAAAAGGTAATAAAATTTATAATTAGACATAAATTGTTCATAAGACAAGAAGTTGCCAGACTTATATAAA
Source organism: Danio tinwini (assembly GCA_903798205.1). Classification (NCBI taxonomy): domain Eukaryota; kingdom Metazoa; phylum Chordata; class Actinopteri; order Cypriniformes; family Danionidae; genus Danio; species Danio tinwini. The sequence continues at coordinate 8,909 of CAIGQZ010032912.1, read as the reverse complement.
AGAATTGAGAGAATTCCAATTATATTTTTGTTAAAACACATGGATAGAGAAATAGATTTATTTAGGAGCTGCACTAACGATTAATTTAATAATTGATTAATCTGTCCATTATTTTTCAGATTATTCAATAAATTAGACAAAAAAAAAAGAAAAGCATTCATTTCCAACTCTTTATTCAAAAACAGAACTAAAATCTTTAGAAAGTGCACAAACATGTTGTCCTTGAACATCCCTGAGTAATAATAATAATAATAATAATAATAACAATAATAATAAAATAAAAAACTAACTTAGTAGTTTTGTCCTGTTTTCAATCCAAATATCTAAAAAAAATCCTAAATCAAGATGCATGCTAGACAGATGAAATTGCACAAGAAATTATGTCTTGTTTTTTTGAAAAAAACCTCCTCAAAATTAAGTGATTATTTGCTTAAAACAAGCTAAATTATTTGCCAATGGGGCAAGAAAAACAATCTTAATGAGATATAATCTCAAACAGAAGTTTTAAGCATCACTTCATTTTCTCATGCCGTTTTTGTTGTCTAGTAATCTTGATATTGTTGTCTAGTAATTTTTTTTGGGATATTTGGACTGGAAACGAGTGAAATTACTAAGTAAGAAAAGCTTTTTTTTGCAGTGTAGCTATGACAACAGATGTAAAATGAATGATCCTGAAAAGGCGAGTAAATAAAAACATGTCTGAGTAACTGAGTAAAAAAGTGCAAAGTAACTTTTCCAGCGCTGCTTTACTACTGTTATTAACCTTTTCGCTGGTGAGTTTTTTTAAATATTCTATCTGGCCTCGGGAGTGAGTTTTGTTAGGCACTCATTATTTTAGAATATTCACCCTTAATGTTTCCGTGGCGACGCATCATGTTTGTCACGTGGCACACCTCAGCCATGACAACACCCCAAAATGCATGCAAGCAAGTGGCTGGCCAGTTGGGAGAAGAATAGATTGAACTTTATTGTTTCTTTCACTACGTGTATCTGATATAAATAATACACATCGGCAAACTATATTTGAATGGCTTTTTAGACTTCCATAGACTTTCTTGTTTTACAAACTCTAAATGTATTGTTTTACTAGTACTTGCATGTATTTGCATGTCTAAAACATAAAATAAGCATTGGGTGGTTAAAAACACTGCATAATTGTGATAATATGACACGTCTTTCTCTGGCTAAGCACCAGCCAAAACACGCCAAAGCTCAGTTTGAATTTTTCATGTCATGCTGCTTTTGTTTGCTCGTTTTTTGCTCTGTCCTCTCTATGAGGCGCCAAATTCTGCTGGCATCAGTGCGCGAGACAGGTAGACTCAACTAAAGTTTTTTTATAATCAAACGTCTCCGTGTCGAGTGACACGACAAATCGATTATGAAATTCGTTGCCAACGCTTTTAGTAATCGATTTTAATCAGTTCGTTGTTGCAGCCCTTATTTATTTCTAATTCTAATATCAGAGTTGTTCTATAAAATGCATTTATGTGGTGAAAAATTGTGGGAATAACACAATTTCCAGGAAAAAAGAAACTGCTGGTGAAATTTTGACAGTGCAATTGGCAATTTATAAGGGTAGATAATTACATTTTAAAATAAAAGGAAGGTCTCCAATTTTTGTAAAAATATACAGGCCTTAAAGTATTCCGGCACCGTGCCGGATCTCTAGCGTGCGGCCGTGAGGGGAAAAAATTTTTTTTAGAGCAGTGGTTTTTAAACTGTGGTACGCGAAAGAAACGATGAATATTAAAAGAATCAAATGAACGTTTAACCTTTTGACACAGACAATAACACTCATGTGACTCATGTTATCAGACAGCATTGGCTGTTCCCTGAAGTGTACAATTATGCTAGTGTGCTTTGAATGTTTACTTTAGGGCATCGTGTTAACAGATGTTAAAAATTAGTCCGCTTGGCACAGAGCCAGAGGAAGATGCGTGCGGTGCTTACAGAGCAGATACACTCGCGCTAGAGAAGCCCTTCTGCAGACCTGTGCTGTTGTGTTGCCGTTTTAGTTACTGCAAACCCAGGATTTTCCCCATGCTGCATCACTGGCAAAATAATGAATACAAATGTGTTAAATGTGTGCTCGTAGTTGTGTAAAATAATGTGTGTTTTCTAGAGATGCTCCGATCAGCATTTTTGGGGCCGATCACCAATTACCGATCACCAAAATCATGATCTGCCGATTGCCGATCACTGCCGATCACAGAATGGCAGGGGAATGGCCATTCAAAAAAGTCAATAAGTCAATAAAGTGTGCCATCTTTCCCAAATAAGGCAGAGTAACTTAAAATTATTCCAAACAAAAAGGGGTCAGGCAGACCAACACACATCAGATCAGCTTAATGGGATGTAGCCTCTTAATACACTGATTACATTTTATTATTGGCAGCAAAATGTAAAACTTATTACACCAAAACTGGCAAATGCCACAAAGAACAATATGGCAAATGTTTTTGTCATTTATTATTATAAACGTCTGATGTAGTTGAGGAACCAAGTGCATCAGATCCAAAAAAAATGTAGTAAGCCACTGTAAGCCAATGCCGTCCTTCATAAATAACAAGGCAGAGAAACAAGGAGAAACAACCAGATAAACTAGTATCTAATAAAGGAGTACTAGTACATGAAATAGATACTAGTATGTAACTATTAAGTACTAGTACCTTATGAATAAGTACTAGTATCTAATTAATAAGTACCAGTACTTAATGATTAACTAGCAGTACATAAATGTACTAGTCCCAGTTGGAATACACACTAGTCAAAACTGAACAGTTGATATCTCAATGACAGATCCCATAGAAATCTATGAAAAAAATTAAAATGTGTTACTAGTAACAACAGAATAGTTACTAGTGACTTTTAAAATACGTACTATCTAATAAATAAAAACTAGTATCTATTTGATAAGTACTATATAATGAATAAGTACTAGTATCTAATAAAATAAACTAGTGTCTAATGAGTAAGCACTAGTATATTTTTAAAAAGCACTAGTATCTAATGAATAAGCATTTAAAAAGCACTAGTATCTAATGAGTAAGTATTTAATGGAAAAGATACTAGTATCTAAAAAATAAGCACATGTAACATGAAAATTGATACTAGTACGGGTTATAGATTAAATGTAAAAACGGCTTGCCATACATGCACAGCAAGCTGGAGAGTTTGCCACACACACACACATACATTGGGGACAGGCGTCTGCACTCCATATATTACAGGTTGTTCGTAGAGGCAAATGAATTCCATAATTCTAAACGCGATGTCTTTCCAACTTGTACTATCCTTGCTGTATGGTTCACGTCGTTTAAATGCATCACTCACAGTCGGCTGGTTGAGGGATTCTCGTACGCGGCTTATTAAGTTGTGTGGCATGTTCCAAGATGCCTAATCATGTTAGTGCTGTTAAAATGCCATTGCTTGCTTGAGGGATTTCATCACGACATACATTGCAAACGGCTAACTTTACGTCTTTATTAGACACTTTGAAAAAGATGAACTCATGTTGCCAATGGTAAGCTCCGCTCTGCTGTTGTTTACCTGTGCGCCTTGCATGCACATGTGAAAAGTCATGCGAGTCAAAAAAAAAGTCAAATGGCGCAAGACACAGAACGTAGACTCAAGCAACTTTGCCATGTTTGAAGCTTAGAGGTAGAATATAGTTAAAGTTATTCTTCGTGTGCACAGACGGAGGGACCACAAACCGTACCCAAGTCTGCTTGAAAACAATGGTCGGTCCGCAATTAACGCAAACCTCACGGTTCACTACAGGGCTTGACGCTTACTTTTTTCAGGAGTAGCACATGCGCTCCTAAGTTGAAAAATTTAGGAGCACATTAAAGAATTTTAGGAGCGCAGTGAAAATATATAAAATAAATAACATAAAAGTGTTTTTGCCTAATAAATGTACACAAGAAGATGTTTAGAAGCAAAGCAGTTTCATTCATTTGAATACAATAAGTACAACATGTTTATTTTACTGTATAACAGCTTAAATAGTATTTAATAATTTTTAATAATTTAAGCTGTGGCGACGTGGTGGTGCAGTGGGTAGCACGTTCACCTCACAGCAAGAAGGTCACTGGTTCAAGCCTCGGCTGGGTCAGTTGGCGTTTCTGTGTGGAGTTTGCATGTTCTCCTTGTGTTGGCGTGGGTTTCCTCCGGGTGCTCCGGTTTATTCCACAGTCTAAACACATGCGCTACAGGGGAATTGGGTAAGCTAAATTGTCCGTAGTGTGAATGTGTGAATGAGTGTGTATGGATGTTTTCCAGTGATGGGTTGTGGCTGGAAGGGCATCTGCTGCGTAAAACATTTGCTGGATAAGCTGGTGGTTCATTCCACTGTGATGACCCCTAATTAATAAAGGGACTAAGAAAATAAATGAATGAATTTAAGCTGAATGGAGTTTAGCTAGCGGTCCACAGCAGGACTGGGATCAAATTGCTGTAATGAAGGCCTCTCTAAACTGATCTAAATCAAGTCTTCAGTTGTGGATATGCCTATAGGCAGCTTCTTGTTCAATTTTTGATCCAGTTTCGAGCTGAAAAATCTTCTTCACACTGGGCAGCAGAAAAAGCAAGTTATTATTAAGTTATTGTTAAGTTAATAAAAAATAACATATTCAACCGATTCCACCTTACTTCCCACAACAAACAAAAAAAAATGTGTTTCTTTTCAGTGTGCACCCCTGACAGGTCAAATCTGCTCTCTTTCTCTCTCTCTCTCTCTCTCTCTCTCTCTCTCTCTCTCTCTCTCTCTCGCTCTCTCTCTCTCTCTGTGTGCGTTCGCGCATGTGTGAGAACTGTGGAGTTGTTTGGCATTAGTGAGAGCGACCTTGAGTGAGTTTTTTTCCTTTTTCTTATTTCTTTTTCTTGATTAGGTTAGTTAAAACATTGTGAACAAAAGTGTGCAAAGTGTTAGCTGACTTTTAGTCGGCGTGCTCCCAAACATGAAGAAGAATTTAGAGTTTTTGTGGAAGACTGTTAAGCATGGTTGCAAGTGTATGCCTGATGCCTCCGTTTCGTTAGAGGATTGTTTGTTAGCCGTGAGTTCATCAATCGGAGGCGCAAACATTAAGTCTGCGTCATGCATGAATAAGGCTATAGTTAGGCATGGGCCGGTATAAGACTCTGACGATATGATAACCTTGGATAAAAATATCACGGTATTGTGATTACTGCTCTAAAATATATATATTTTTAAATGTCTGTGTAAAAAAACAAAAAGTTTTTTCCCCTTTGAACACAATATATTTTATTTTGAGAAACATTTATAATATTTTGGAGCAGTAAATGCGCCAGGCCAAATAAAAAAAATGAATCATTGACGACAAATTGATGAGTCCTATTAAGATGATTCCACTCGGTTGTAAGAGTGTTGAGCTTAAGCACATAATGTCTTTCAGATGCCAAGCGATTATGATTTTAAATTCACAGAATGAACCACTGAACCTGTCAGTCAAACTCAGTATTGATGGTAAAGATTACACAATCTTTAATAGTTCAGAGACCATGAAATGTTTTCTGTGCGGGGAATTTGGTCATGGTCGGCAGTCGTGTCCAAATAGAAATGTCAACAATAATTTTACGGATGTTGTTAATGAGGAGAACAGGCAGACAAATAATGTTAGCGGTTTTCATACGACTAATGTAGTATCGGACAAGACAGTCGCTGAAAGTGCTAACGTTGTTCCATGTGGGGTTTTAGGAACTTTAACAGAGGCTTCTGTTGAAGTTGCTAAGGAGACTGTAACAACTGAATGTGATGAGAACACGGGTCTTCAGTCAGAGTCGTGTTTAAGTGAAGTGCAAATGGACCATGATGATCAGGATACACTTAGCGGAATAAAGCCAGTAAAAACTACTAAAACAACTACTGAAGAGCACACCATTAGCCAGTGTGTAGAAGGTGAAAGCTCTCAGGAATTTAGTGGATATTTACAAACGGAAGAGTCTGACAATGATAATGATATTGAGGGCGTCCTGGATGAGAATAGTGATTTAAGTGTACAGACACACCTTGCTATTGATGGTTGCAGGCGCAAACTTTATTCACTTAAACAAATTAATGACTTTCTAGATTGTACTAAAGGACTCCGTAAACCTAAGATTAAGACTTTTTTCCCCGATTTTAATCTGTTTCTAACATCCTGCACAATAGCAATGAGGAAAGCTTCTTTACAGGAGCTTGATAAGCCAAAAAGATATCGCCTCTGGAAGATTTTGAGCAATGTGAGAAGTTCCTTGCAAGGTAAAAAATTTATAATCTAGTGAAGTCAGAATTAGTATTTTTATTTATTTTTGTTAAATTTTTTACTTAATTTTTTTCATTTAGCATTATGACACCTTTGTGCATTGCCTCTTTAAATATAAATGGGTGTGGCGATGCATTAAAAAGAGCTTCTCTTTTTGATTATATTGTTATGAAAAATGGTAGTGTAATCTTTTTACAAGAAACTCACACAGATGTTATTAATCAAGTACATACAGAATGGAATGGAAAAGCTTTTTTAAGTCTTGGATCTTATAACAGTGCAGGAGTGGCTATTCTTTTTGAAGCTATGTTTAAAGAAGAGATTGTAAGTGTGATTGATATTCTACCATGCAAAATGCTGAGAGTAGATGTTACACTGTATGGGGTAATTTTTTCTTTCTTTAACATATATGCCCCAAACATTGGGAAAGAATGTATGTTTTTCTTTGAAAAGCTTCATACGGCCTTAAGTAGTGTTCCACAAGGTAGGATTATTGTATTGGCTGGAGATTTTAATTGCACACTTGGTCATAATTTAGGCCGGAATCATGAAGAACCACATATCCTGTCTGCAGATGTTTTAAAAAGAAAGCTGGTTATGTATTATGATCTAATGTATTATGATCTTGTGCAGCACTGCACAAGACGTTTGGCCATAGGAGAAATGGTCGTGCCCAACTGAGCCTGGTTTCTCTCGAGGTTTTTTAAATTCTTCACTTTCGCCAATTGGTGAAGTTTTTTTTTCGGCTCCGCGGCTGTTTCGGTCGTGGGTCTGGAGATGGTTTATACCCCAGCCCCGCGGCCGGGCCGACTAGATGGGTGTATGTGGAGGATTAAAAGGCAAGACCTTCCAGCCTCCCATCCCTTTCTTCCCTGAAGTGCACAGTGGGCTCACCCAGTCTTGAGGGCACCTTTCTCTGCCTGATCTACGTGCGCCTCCGCCTCACCACCCTTGATGGTGGAGCGGCCAGGGAATACGAGTCGATTCCCTAGATTGAGAGTGCCATCACGGGCCCGCGTGGTGCCTTTTTCTGCTGGAATCAGCCTCAACTCCCGTCCAAGGCGTGTTGGTCCTCTGCCTCCCGAGCCAGAGCCTACACAGCCGGGGGCCACGCTGCTTCCACCCTGCACGCCAGGGTCCATGCACGCGCGCTGGCCCAGCTGCACGAGGGTGGTTCCGACCCAGGCTTGTTACAAGCCCCGCACCGCACCCGACTGAGCTCCACAGACCTCAAGTCCGCTGCGTGTGCCCCAGGAAGGACGATGGCCACGTTAGTGGTCCAGGAGCGCCACCTCGGGCTAAACCTGGCAGAAATATGCGCAGTCGACAAAGTTAACTTTCTTGACTACCCCATATACCAGTCTGGCCTGTTCGGCGACACCATTGGTGGATTCACCCAGGAATTCACGGCGGTGCAGTCGGATACGATGGACCATCCATTGGCAGGGATGCAAGACCACTCCACCCCGCCAAACCATCCACATCCACTGCTTGTCGCTAAGAGCGCCCATCTACGAGTGCTGCTCCGCCCCCGCCTGCACCTCCGGCCAGCGGCAGTGCCGAGCACCTCACAGGCAACCAGCGTTCCCCGTCCCAGGGTGCCGTTAAGTCCGGTTAACGGACCACGAATCGCTCCTGAGACGGGCCATCCGGAGAACAGGGAACCTACTCTCTCCCCGGTGGGGGGCCGGGCTCCTCAGAGAGAGCATTTTTCCCTTCCCTGGATGTGATAGCCCGAATACTGCCAGTCTGAGATGCGATGAAAAGCCTGGCGAAGGATGCAATCTAACCGATCCCTCCATCCGAGATGGAGAGCATGTTTACAGCCTGTACTTCATCGTACCAAAAGAGCGGTGGACTATGGCCAATTCTAGTTCTGCGTGTTTTGAATCGCTATCTGCACGAGCTGCCGTTCAAAATGCTTATGCAGAAGCGCATCCTCCGGTGCGTTCGTCCTCGGGATTGGTCTGCAGCAATAGACCTGAAGGACGCGTACTTCAAGTCTCCATACTCCACGCCACCATCAGTTTCTGCGGTCTGTGTTAAGGTTGAGCTTGGCAGTACAAGTCCTCCCCTTCAGGTTCTCTCTGTCTCCGCGGGTCTTCACCAAGCTTGCGGAGGGTACACTAGCGCCCCTTTGGCTCACGGGCATCCGCATACTCAATTATCCTGGTGACTGGCTGATTTTAGCCCTCTCTCGGGAGCAATTGATTATGCACAGAGACAAGGTGTTCCAGCACCTGTGTGAACAGCGCTATTTTGAATTTACCGGTAAAATCGTTCCTGAAATTTTCCGGATATTTACCAGTATCACTGTGTGAAGGGGCTTATATCTACACAATAAATTAAGGTAACAGATTACAAGCAATATTATTAATTAAATTCAACAAGTATGGATTGAGTAAAAATTAATTAAATTTAACTCAAATTAGTAAAGCCTCTTCAGCAGTGTGGAGCCACAAAACAGATTAACAACAATCTCATAATAGACAATACGTCATATATTACACGATAAAAAGTGTACATTTTAAACAAATTGATAATCTTAACAAGGACTTTTATAATGTTTTTTTTAAATGGCATAGTTTCAAACGACTGGACAATAAACAATGTTGTTTATAAACAGTAAACTGAAAGTGAAATTTA
>CAIGQZ010032910.1:67914-81223 GCA_903798205.1 Danio tinwini | reverse complement strand
CTGAGGATAAGCAGAACATAACCAGAATAATTACTTAAGGATAACCAGAGCATAAACAGAATATAACTTGATTATAACCAGAGCATAACCTAAACATAACCTGAGGATAAGCAAAACATAACCAGAATACTTACTTAAGGATAACCAGAGCATAACCTGAACATTAACAAAATATTACCAGTTCATATCCTAAAGGCAACAAAAACATAGCCTGAACATAACCAGAATATATCTTGAGGACAACCAGAGCATAAACATAAACTGAATGTAACCAGAACATAACCTAAACATAGCTTGAACATACCAAAACATAAACAGAACATTACCTGAATGTAATCAGAACACAATTGGAACATAACCAGACCATAACCTGAATACAAATCAAACAAAACTCAGAATGTATCATGAATATAATAAGAACATAACCTGAACATAACCTGAGTTCAATCCAAATATACTCAGAACATAACTGGAACATAATTAGAACTGAATATAATCAGAATATAACCTGAACATAACCAGAATATTATCAGTAAATAACCAGAGCATGACCAGATCATAACCTGAATATAATCCAAATATAATCAGTAAATAAGCAGAGTACAATACAAATATAAACAGAACATAACCTGAGCATAATCCAAACTGAATATAACCAGAACATAATGAGAACATAACCTGAATATAACCTGAACATAACCAGAACATAACTGATCATAAACTGAATATAATCTAAACATCACCAGAATACAACCAGACTATAATCACAACATAACCACAGTTTAACCGGATCATAACCTGAATATAACCTGAACATAACCAGAGTACAATCCAAATATAATCAGTACATAACCTGAACGTAACCAGATTATAATCAGAATATATCCAGAGCATAACTTGATCATAATCTGAACATAACCAAAATACAAACAGAATATAATAAGAACATAACCAGAATATAACCAAAATACAACCATAACATAATCAGTACATAACAAGAACATAAATCAGAACATAACCTGTCTGTTACCATGTTAGTGGTGCAGAATATGATACCATAGTGACAGAGAATGACTAAAGCTAATCGCCCTTTATGCTACCTAAAACCCAAGATTGGTGTAAACTAAACTGAAACATAACTGGATATCCAGCTAATCCTGCTTCATGAAACCATCTGCTGAGCTCTGCAAGCTTACACACACACACACACACACACACACACACATACACACACCTGCTCAGAGTCGCTCTGCTGTTTCAGGTGCAGATCTGCAGTTTGTTCCTTCTTCGTCTCATTATTCTGATGCTCTTTACTGCTCTTGGTTCGTGACTGAGAACAAACCAGAAACAGTTAAAAATCACAGATGGAGCTCAATGCTAGCAAACCTACAAAACAAACATCAACACACCTTCTGCTGCTGGTTTTCTGATGAACTTGACTCCTCGTGTCCATCATGCTGAACTCTGCGGGAAATATTTTAATTTACAAGTTATAAAAAGCATGTCTGCTGTCTCTAGAGTGTGTGTGTGTGTGTGTGTTTGAACTGAAAATAGCACACACATAATGCTGTACAGCTCTCTGAAACTCACTCTTTCAGGCTATAATTCTAATTGTGGTGTTTTGGTGACTGTCGCTTTAAATGCAAATGAAATTGAGCTCTTTTCAGAAGAGGGCGGAGCTACAGATGGCTGTGCGTCCCTATAGTTACAGATGTAAAAAAGCAGTTTGTGTGTGTTGTCAGTGCTGTGTGCATGTTTGCTTCAGTGTGTGTGTGTGTGTGTGTGTGTGTGTGTGTGTGTGTGTGTGTGCTTCATGCTTCTGTCAGTCTATGTCGCTCCTGTCGCTGTTCATCTAAAACTCCACATCTATAATCCTCTTAGTCTATGCTGACATTATCTTCAGCAGCTCAAACACTCTAATGGCTAATGGACAGACGGCTGCTTCTCACTCAGGGCTGCTGTTTATGCTAATGAGATGGAGTGATGGGCACTAGTGGGCGGGGCTTTCCCCCTCTGATGACACATACAAAGGGAGAATGTCAATCAAAGTGTTTCATTTATTGAGTCTGATTATAATAAACACAATTAATTCATGATTATCATCAGAGGCTGCTGGAGATACTCACACACTGCTGACACACAACTGGGTTTAAACCCAGCATAAAAGTGATTTCTGCATAATAGAAGCACTTTAAAACTCATTTGCATAATCAGAAAGTGACCTAAATGTGAATGTTTATCTAGTTTGTTATGTTTTGCAATAAACACAAAGTGAAACTGAGATCTCTTGCCTTTCCTCAGGATCTACTTTGATGTCCTGCAAAAATAATATGCAAAATTACACATTTTCAACACTTAAATTGCCTTTTTAACAAAGATTTATTACTTAAAGTTTGAGATCCCATATAAAAGTCAGAATATCAGTAATTTAATAACAAACACATCCAGATCACCATATTCATGTCACCGTCTCCAGCATCACACTTTAGTCCTCTGCAGAAACAATCAGTAATAAATTAACGTTTTTATTGATGTATTTTTAGAACAGTTCATTCTAAGTTAATTAATTTTTTTAAAAGATGTATTTAAAGATAATAATAATAACATTGTGTATGTATTAAAAGTAAACTGATCATTTTGTGATCCAGTTGTGTGTTTATTTCTTGGTATATAATGTGTTATCAAACCTATGTTCAGGTTTTTGCTTTTATTTATTTATTTTACCCCTCATGACTATATACAGATCAAACTATATGACAATGGTACATTTGACACCTTAAGTTATCAAATTTACTATGTTGGTATTTTAATTACTGTCCTTCATATTAATTACTTGTATAATCTGTAAATTTACAAATATATCCATTACATAAATGTATCTGTTATTAAACATAAAGTTAAACCCTTGTGCATCTGTGAAAAAGCATTAAAAATCCAACAATGAAAATGTAAAAATAAATGAACATTAAACACACCTGTCGAGTTCAGACCCCTGCTGATGCTCATCCGACTGTATCTGAACAACATTTATTACAGTGTTTCTGACCTGTTCTCCGTTCTGCTCCTCTTTAGACGAGTGTTTGGGTTTCTTCTTCTCTCTAAAGGATTAAAAACACTTAATAAAGTAAATTACATCTCTTTATCTCGACTGAAGAAACTCTTTCTGACCTTTTATCGTGTGTTTTACTGCTCTTCTCTCGTCTTTCCTTTTCCAGTTTCATCCTGTCGCTGTAAACACGAATTACTCAACTCAATAAACACGCAAACTAAAGTTTAGATAGAATTAATCTCGAGGGATTGAGAGTGAAATAAACGCTGTGTATCTTCGTGAATCCTGAAGCTCAGGGAATCGGAATGCTGGACACCTGCAACACCTGAAAGAGTTTAAGTTCCTCTTCTAATCAAGTGCGCAAAATCAGCCCGCGCACCACCTGCCGGCTGAGGAGAGCATTACAATACACTTATCAGCTCACAGAGCATAAGAACATATTCAACAGCACAATAAATAGAAAAAGCACATCTGATTATGGATTGCATATGAAATGTATGATATTTTCTTGTGATGGATTCTGTTTGAGGAAAGTGACTTTAAAATAATAGTGAAAATACTTAAGTCACTAAGCTCATGTGAAGCAGAAACCAGGCTGTGTTCTATAAATCCATGAATACAAAGGCTTAATGTGATGTTCTGCAGCTGGATGCATTAACTATATATATATATTTATATTTCAATATTTTAACAGTTGTTCTGGGGGGAAATATGTAGATAAAATTATATTTAAAAATTGCTAGACATGTCACCAATAATTACAAAAAAACAAACAGTGACACATTGGATTAAACATTACATCTACAAAAACTGAAAAAATATTTAGTTTTTCTTCTTTATTAATCTATTGACCTGGTTTTGAATGTACATAAACTATAAACTTTGTGTTTTGACTGGGACTGCTCAATATTAAAAATAAAACAAATAAAACTACTGCAAAACATGCAATTTGTAGGTTACAGTAGTCAACATCTGAAGTGGTTCTTTCAAGGTGTCCTAAAACCAACAACAATTAAACAATATTCATTCTTGCCTTAGGACAATTTTGAAAAACGTTTGATCCACTTTAAATATTGAGTACTGTATATAAAAATATACATCATATTTCATAACCAAAAATATCTGATTATTTAACTATATAAACTAATTACACCAAATAACCATCTGGAAATGATTCATCGTTTAAAGTGATTGCAGTGATTTTGTGGGACAGTATTTCTGCATAAAATATTCATTATGAACACAGATAAACACAATAGAAATAGGCAAACTACATAAACTGCTTTTTTGGAGGAGCCTGAACCTATTGACTCAAAAATTAATTCAAATACCATAAAAATCTACAGAAATTTTTGATTTATATACAGTATTGATTAAAAAACAGGAATGCATATTTTTCAGTCATAAGTCAATCTGTTCAAGCTACAAACATTATTTCTCATCTCCAAATACTTTAACTAGATATGCTTAGACTGTAACAGGCCCTTAAGAAGTGCAAATGATTAACATTAAAATTAAATGTTTAAAATTAATCCACAGATCACACACTATACTCTGACACTGAAGATTATTGCCAACACAGAATATGATATATGACATGATAAGATGTGCAGATTTAGCTTTGCCTGTTGAAGTTAACTGTTACAGTTAAAGACCAAATCATTCACCCTCATGAGAAATGTTTTATTATTTTCAAGGTTTTTTTGAAGAGCTGTTTGAGTTTTGTTTACACGTTTTTAAATGCTTTAATAAAAATTAGTTTGTCTTTATTCATTTTACTGGTTATTATTCAAGATACTAGTATTCGGCTTAAAGTGTAAAAAGGTTAATTAGGCAAGTCATTGCACAACAGTGATTTGTTATTAATAATTCCCACCAGAAGAATATAATTCATAATACATATAAATACGCTTGCTCTGTAAATTGTAATGATGTTTCGTCATGCTGAAAACAAACATCAGAAATGAATGTCTCTGTGTACAGCAAAATGCATGTGTATATTTGAGTGTTTAATCTACAGACACTAAAACATCTGCTGGTTCCCTGCAGGAGAAGAAGAGCTGCAGAAAACAACATCACAAACAACTGATGATGCACCAGTCTTTTATTACAGCAAAAATATCTGGAAGTGTGTGTGTAAAAAATAATAGTAAATTCACCACACCTTTCCTCAAGAACCGGATGGAATGATTGACCGCAGGTTGTTCACATCCAAGACGTGTCCGTTTAAACACTGTACAGCAGCAGAACCAATTCATCGCCTGTCAGCTGCCATAAATACTCAGAAACAAACAAAATGATTAGTGCTGGGCAAAGATTAATCACATCCATAATAAACATTGGTTCTGACATTATATGTGTGTGTGTATTATATATATATAATGTATACGTGATACACACATACATGAAAACAAAATATTGTTACATAGAGAACATTTTATAGATAATAAAATGCACAATTAGAATCAGACATTTTATAGCTAAACATAAATAAACATTCTATCAAAAATATACGCAAGCATGTTCATTTAAATATATATATATATATACACACACACAGTACACACACTTAAATTATGCCAAACCAAACTTTTATTTTGGATGTGGTTAATCACGATTAATTTTTGGCCAGCACTAAAAATAAACATGTTTGAACGGTATGAACTGTACAAAAGAAAAACAAAAAAAAAAGAAATTAAACGTATGCACCATTTACAGATATATAAAAAAGTAGAGCTGGGCAAAGATTGATCGCATTCAAAATAAAAGCTTGGTTTGACATAAGATATGTGTGTATTATATATATGTAATACACACACATATAAAAAAAAATTATGTTTTTGCACATAGATATTTAAATTGATGTTTTTTTAGACATTGTTTTTATCTAAATATAAATAAACATTACCAAATGTATATATGCATGTGTACATTTAAATCGCTTAATAAATATACAAAATACACACACATTATAATCAAGACAAACTTTTATTTTGGATGCAATTAATTTTCTCCCAGCACTAATAATTAAAAAAATTGTATGAACTGTACAATGAGAGAAGAAAAAACAAACACTTGCACCATTTACAATTATATATAAAAATAGTACTGGGCTGATTAATCCACAATAAAAGATTGGTTTGACGTGTGTGTACTAATCTATATATATCTATATATATATATATATCTTTATTATTATGTATATGTAATACACGTACTGAAAATAAAAAACTACACAAATCTTTTTTTGCATAGCAATTTAAATGTATATCATGTATGTATACATATACATACATTATATATATATATATATAGTTTTTTTTTTACATCTAAATATACACAATACACACACATTAAATATCAAAACATACTTTTATTTTAGATAGGATTAATTTTTCCCCAGCACAAAAAAAAAAAATTGGTATGAACTGTACAACAAGAGAGAAAAAACCTCCAAAACATCATTTACAGATCTATAAAAAGTAATGAGTGTAAATAGAGTCTAAAACGCAGACTTGTGTGTGTGTGTGTGTGTGTGTGTGTGTGTGTGTGTGTGTGTGTTATGAGCAGGCAATGGACTCCAGCTGTTGTTCTGCCTCTGCAGCCATGGCTGCGGCCTGGAGCTGCTCGGTCTCGCTCTGCAGGCCGCTGCCGCCGCCGCTCAGCTTGCGCTCGCTGTGCATGTTGTTCTCGTGTCTCTTTAGGTCGGACGCTTTGGCGAAGGCTTTGGTGCAGGAGTTGCAGACGAAGGGCTTCTCCCCACGGTGCCGGCGCTCATGATCCTTCAGGTGAGACTTGTGTTTGAAGGCCTTCTCACACATCTGGCAGGCGAAGGGCCGCTCGTTGCTGTGCACGCGCTCGTGTTTCTTCAGGTCAGGTGCGCGGATGAAGGATTTCCCGCAGGCCTCGCAGCGATACGGCTTGAAGCCCGTGTGGATCTTCAGGTGCTCCTTCAGGTGGGCTTGTGTGGTGAAGGCTTTACTGCAGATCTCACAGATGAAGGGCCGGTCCGCCGAGTGCAGCTTCTCGTGTTTCCTCAGACGATTCTCATCAATGAAGGTTTTTCCACACACCTGTGAGCATGCACAGAACGATTACTCGATTATTCAATATATAGTGGATTTAGAGCTGTGCAATATGATGAGACATATACACATACACTGAAAATAAAAACAGTTTGCTCAAACTACTTAATTTAAATAAGCTAAAACAACACAATTCTTGAGTTTTTTGGGGACAACTTAAATTGATTTATGTTCAATCCACATAAATCTGTAAAAACTAATAGGTTAAATAATATCTTCATGTTGTCCCTATACAAATGGATTGTGTGGAACCCTGCATTTTTGTGTATCATGTGTGTGTGTGTGTGTGGGTATATAATGACTTTGACATTTTTTGTGAACATATAAAGGAAGAGCAAAATTACTAAGGGCATGTCCAAGTATTGCACAATAAGGCGATACATTGATTACTGTGACAGGCCTATCTTTAGAAATGGGCTATAAACACGGCAAGTGTTTTTCAGCCAACAATAAACTTCCAGTGAACAGTTAATGTGACTATTTTCAATTTCATAAGTGTCTTTTTTACAGCTTTGATAAATGTAATTTAATTAAAGTATAATCAGTTAAAAAGATTCCTTTAGTTGTTGAAGTGCAATATAAGACGAAAGACCCTTTAAACAAGCACCATCAGAAGCAGCAGGCTAGTGCACAAACTCTATTATAAATATTGGGGTAAACTACATTTTCACATCCTAAAGACGTGGGGAAGAACAATGGAATATATACATTCACACGTGGTCTGAGACACACTTTATTTAAATATGTCAATCACGCAGTAAAGAGCATTGACTGAAAAAGAGCACTCTTCAGCAGCGAATTAAAGCGAGTGTGACGTGACATAGCAAGTAAACAACTCAATAGGAACACAAAAAGAGGCCTGATGTAATTTTGGTACACTTCTCAAATTTTTGCAAACGATGATAATTATATTATCAGAAATATTAGCAGGGGTGAATCCATCTGTGGTGAGCGATAATTACTGAGATAATGGTACTGTACGATGCTTTCTTTACACTTTGAAAGCAGGCATGGGAAGAGAACCGGTTTCAAGGTTTACCGCAGTTTGGACAAATCAAGTTTTTAAAACCTCTAAAACTTTGTTTTATCATTCCTATGGTATATGTCATTTTTGCTTATTTATTTTTACATGTTTTTTAATGACTGTTTTATTAAGTTTATAGGGCAACAGTATCCCCAGCAAAAAAAAAAAGACCCTTTACATCAAAAATTACTAGTCAGGCCACGCACGATGCAGCAAACATCTGAAAAACAGCTGTAGTGCTGAACAGTGCGGTGGTTTTACTGTGTATCCACAGAAAAGAAAGATAAACAGTTGGGTTTCATCGGTGCTAGTAGTTTAGTGTCAGCTTGGTGCGTACCCTAAATGCTGAGATCTTATAATGGCATGACAGTTCACCAAAAGCACTTAAGTGGGCTTACTGAAAATGATAAGTGCTCATACATTCACTCCATTAATAATAACAAAACACTGTGATGAAGCCTACAGACCTGGCAGGCCAGCTGATCGCGGTGGCCATACAGCAGATACTCAAACTTCATGTCAGCGGTGGCGGTGCTCCACCCGGGCGGCTGTGTGTCCTTCACATCGCCCATGCTGTCTGCGAAGGAGAGCGTCTGTGTGTGCGCCGCCAGCTCTTTGGGCTCCCCGTCCAGGGCCTCCACCTCCTGGTCGTAGCAGCCCACTTTAGGAACGTCCTCCTGCGCCAGCTCCTTCAGGATGGCCTCCTGCACCTGCAGGGCGTTACTGGGTGATTTATCCAGCTCGTGATTGCCCTGTGCCTCTTCCACGATATCATCAGACGGCGTGTCGTCCTGATCTCCGAGCACCTGCACGTCTCCGTCTTGATTCAGCGGAGGATCCTCCATGGGAAGCCCCATTTTAACCATATCATACGGGAATTTTGCATTCCTGGGGTCGCCGTTTTTCTCATCGGGCGACATGTCCCGTTTTTGTGAGCAGAGTTTATCTAGAAAGCGAATGCCGAGTATCTGTCCTGAAGACATCATCAGATTCACATCCTTCTTCTTGACGGAGATCTTAGCAGTGTACATATAGTTCAGCACCTCCTCGAAGATGTCAGAGCGGATGAAGTCGATCTCGATGACCGATGAGCTGTCCACCTCGTGTTTCTTGAACAGTTTCTTGAAGTAGTTGCTGCAGGCTGCTAACACACAGCGATGCGCCCTAAACTTCACATCCTCCACCACCACAGCGATGTCGCAGTGCTCTCCCTCCAGACGCTGCTCGTTCAGTAGCTTCAGAAAGATGGTCCTGTGCTCATCGTCCACATACTTCACAGTTTCGGACATACTGGAGCGAAATCCTGCAGACACACAAGAGGTTATAAATAAACACGCGTATAGTACATTAACATACAGTGACTGACCGATTCATTTTTATTTTATTAGTCAATCTGTTTCTTGCAAAAAAAAAAAAGTTACGTTTTTTCCTTATCTAAAGTTTACAGTGTCTATTTAGCATCTGTATTAGTGCTGACAATATATCGTTTCACCATTGATAACGTGATGTGAGCATTCGCTATAGCCACATGGCAGGTTATGCAATATTGAGTTGATTATAGTGGACCATTACCCACACATATATGCTTGTGTAGTTATAGTTACATTGACTAGTTAAAATAAATGGTGTCAACAAATGGTTCATATTTAAAGGAATTGAAGGCCTATAAAGAGTCACAGAAATTCAATCTCCTAGAACAGATTAAAGTGAAAATGATCATGTCTGAATATAAATGATGAATCAAGCATTTGGTGCTGTGATGAATGATGAACGACCACTGCCTAAACAGTCAGAATATTCTTCAAAAGACACTAAGCTAAATGTTAAAAAATAATATTCAAGGTATAACAAAGTATTTACGGATTCATTATTGTGCATGATCATGGTCACGATATACTGAATTACTGAATAACATCATGCATTTCTGAAGCAAACTCGGTGCTTTGTTTACATTCATCAAGCACAAGGTTCAAGTCACGAACGTTAATCCTGTCTAATATCAACACACTGGCGGTAATAATGCGTCATAAACAGCACATGTGTGGTCATTAATGGTGTTTTGTTGGCTCTGTGATGTACCTTGCTGGACTCCTCATGTTTGCTCTGAGTGGACTCTCCTCACGGGCCACACACGGGAAAACCTACTTCATTCAATCACTGCCGAACACACGACCCGTGTTTTTATGTGATATAAAACGGATTTACTCAATATACACCGTGTTCTGTGAACAAACTGAAGCTTAAACGGGTATTTTGTTGTTTTTCAACGCAAGTCCGCTTTGCCTCAGCCGAAGCTAATATTAGCATTAGCACATAAATCGTCGAAGAATCAACAACATCCGAGAAAAAAGCGCGAATAATACGCGGCGTTTCCCTCCAAACGAGCCCAGAGCGGCAGAGAGCATCGGTCAGCACCGGAGAGCGGCGAAATGTACTCGGTAAACGGGAACCCGGTGAGGACCGCCGCGCGCTGAGGCGGGTTTAGTGTCGCGAGCTGCGCGGGCCATGAAGAACCCTCCCGCGGCGGGCGCGCGCAGCCATCCCGCGCAAAACATTATGCAATAATTCAGCAGCTGCTTCACTGCGCTCCTGAATTCCATTTCTTACCTTTATTGTGCTATTGTGCTCCACTGGGAAAGTGTGTGTTGAATGTCACGCAAGCCAGTGTACAATTTAATACTTTGTTGTTGTGTGAGGCCGAGGACGAGCACAGGAAGGACGCGCTGCGCCAGCACGGAACTGCGGAGAGAGTGGCCGAAGCGCGTGCGTACAGGCGGGCACAGCTACGCAGACAGCGTATGCTAACAAACTCACTGACAGGGCCAAATGCGCAGGCACGCGTACGCAAACAGCGTAGCGCTCTGGAGCGCGAACCGCACTGTGACGCGCGGGAAGAGCGTGTGCACATCCGTTCACGGTACACGTTCACAACAGAGTATAAATGAGAATAACTGCAGACAATTACATAATTTACACTGTAGTAAATAAACAACAAACAAACGCAGTTTTTTATTTTAAAAGTATTTAAATAATTAAATGTGTATTTAAAATAATAATAAATAAGTATACAGTGTTCAGCATAAATGACCGCTCACACAGAGCTCTCTTTTACATCCAGATTTTCCACAGGACTCTTTACAATAATATATTTGTGCAAATACAAAACTGATGACCTAATCTAACAAAAACACTGAAGATCACGCTACTAAAATGAATATGTTGGGGGAAATATTAAATAAATATTAATAAACAGGACCAAAGAAACAATTATTTGCAATAACTTGTTTGAATTTAAATGTATTACCTTTCCTTTTCTAAAGATGCTGCTAAAGAGTCGTGAACAAACTCTTATATTAATGCATAACAGATATATAATGGGTTTAATAAAAGCTAGTAAATTTAAAGTTTAAATGCATCAAAATATATTGACTATATTCACTGTACCTGTCCAAAAACATCATATTACTCAGCTGCAGTTAGATGCGATATAAATGAAAGAGTGTATTATTTTGGATGACCATTCAGTATTTTAAAAATAATTTTATAATAATAACATTTTATAATCATTTGAATGCATTCTGTGGCAAATATCTAACCATTTGTACTCAAAGAAACTTCAACGGTTTAGTGAACTAATCAATATTCGTAAAACACGATTATTATTACATTCTTCAAAACTGCTATATATTATAAAAATGTAAAGTAACGCCATACTGAACGCACACTCACTCCAGGACAGATGAACGCAAACGGCAGAATTACCAGAAATGGAATTGAGCTTTTATTTGAGCTTGTGTGGGAAACAGTCAGCATTGCGGCGACGCTGCACATGAGGATCAAACATGGACACAAACACACACATGTGGGTCGGTCTGGAGGGTTCTGTACAGTTTAAGGCTCAGATGTGGCTCTCTGGCCGAGGATTGATCTCTCAGGATAGCAAAACAGCTCAATTCCTCTAAAATCAACATTCACAGGTGACAAAAACAAACAAACAGGTGCAGAATTCAAGTAAAAACAACAGAACACGATTCTAAGATACATGGCATGTGGAGAAAATGTGTGGCATATTCATATTCTCTCTTTAATATTAATCAACATGAGCAAATCAGAGGCGAGATGATAAAGGGAGACACATGGGGATGGCACATCTTTGCGAGGTTAAATATTGTGCAAAGTTTGTCCTTTGTTTTGTTAAGTGAGCAGTGTAATAAATAAACGTAGATATCTGTAACCGCTATATTCGACAACTCTTCAGTCCCTTTACAGTTTGACTATACACTGCGCTCATATAGGATTTCCTAAAACATCTAAATACTTTTCTCCTCACAAAAAAAGCAGAATTGTTCCCTTGTCATGCAGTAACAGTGTTCAGTGTGGCAGAGGTGCCGGTAAGCGTAAGTGTGTGTGTGTGTGTGTGTGTGTGTGTGTGTTACTCCAGACGTGTTTAGATGAAGTTTGCTGTGATTCAGTCATTAATGCTGATGTTCCCGTGGTTGGTTTCTCTGAAGAATCCTTTATTTTTCACAGCATGAACACACGAGAGTCCTCCAGAATGCATGAAGATAATGTTAATCCTGAAAACACACAAAACAAACAGAGCCTTCAGTCTCAGGAAATAACAGTCACACAGTGAAAAAACTGAAAAAAAGAGCAAAGCATGACCGGATTAGTTGGTGGAACCGATGAATTGACATCATGCATGTTAAAATCACAACTAAAGAAATAACACAGGCCTCAGGAACATGCCTCTATGATATTATATCATATAGTAAAACCGATGGTTTACATTTTCCTCAAGAAAATGTAAGCAGCATTTCCTCACTCTGTGACTCAGAGTGACCTGAGGTAACCACAGCATTGCAATGTGGTTGATAGGGCATTTGGGGTGATTGATATGGTGTTCAGATGCTTGCTAAGGTGTTATGGTGTAGGGGTTGGCTGCTAGGGCATTATCAATGGTTGTTATATTGTGGCTAGGACTTTTTGGGTGGTTGATATGGTGTTCAGATGGTTGCTAGGATTTAGGAGTTGGTTGTTAAGGCTTTATGAGTGGTTGTTATATTGTTGATAGGGTGTTTTGGGTGGTTGATAGGGTGTTCAGATGGTTGCTAGGGTGTTATTGTGTAGGGCTTTGTTGCTAGGGCATTG
>CAIGQZ010032910.1:53178-64198 GCA_903798205.1 Danio tinwini | reverse complement strand
ATCAGCTGTTTTAGACTGTTTGTCTCCATCTAGTGTCTGAATAATGCACAGGTTAGTGTATACTCCATCAGCTGTTTTCATTTCTGTCAGCTTTGCATTTAATTAATGAATTAATAAACGATTAAAGCTCAGAACAGTGTTGTGTGTCAAATTTTTACTTGCTCTACAAACATGTGTGTTCATGACTAAACATAAAAAGTAGAATTATATAATAATAAAATGTCCATGTGTAACATCACACAACAGAAAGAGCAGTTTTTCACGTCTAGAAATCAACGGAAGTGAATGACAGCGGAAGTCTCAAACTAAAAAAGATTCCAATGATTGTGCTCGCTCGTACGTCAAGAAAAAGGTCCATAACTTGAAATGTTGTGATCAACCAATCAGAATCAAGTATTCCAGAGGGCCGTGTGATGAACCAGCTGGATGTACTTTATCCCTTACTTAATAAACAGCAGATTCTGAAACTAATGTGAGCAGGATTATCTAGACTAACAGTGGAGAATCGTCACAAGAGGGCGGATGTTCAGGGGTGGTTCAGGTTTGGAGTCAGAGGTCAGAGGTCACCTCTACACCAGCCATCAGGTCGACCTCGCCGCTGTGACCCTCGGCTACACCCCTCTGCTCAGACGGACTGGTGTTGGGCGATCGATCTCCATCTTCATCATCATCTTCATCATCGGTAGACAGTGTGAAGCTCTCTCCTCCAGACTCACTCTCGCTGGGGGATCCGGCTCTCTGCGGGGCCACACGCTCCAGGGGTCCGTCGAGGTTAGTGGAGTTCACACTGCTGGAGTCACTGGAGTCGCCATCAGACTCTGATTCAGACTCATCGAGTGCTTGCACAGAGCTCAGCGGCTCCACACATGCAACACACGCCTGATAATATACATCGGGCTCCAAGGGGCCCGCTGGAGGTGCAGGTACCTGAGGCTTGTCCAGCGGTTCATCTGCCGGCCGCTCTTCTTCTGACAGGCCCTTTCCCAGATGCTCATCCACACTCTCTGATGGCTGTCGGAGAATACATTACATTATTATATGATCAAACACCCAAACAATTACTTTTGCTGCCTGTTCAAACTACCCATTTAAAATCAAAGATTTATACACTAGATATTTTGCACGGACCCGGAGCATGCGTCAATGCTGCCGCCATATTGGTACAGTGCTCCCAGGACAAAACTCATTCAACTGCACTAGTCAAGACTAAAGCCAATCTGAAGATGCTGGACTAATGTAGAAATGAGCATAGCATAACATTTCATAGGTAAGATAAAGCTGGCTGATAACATAACAGTGCTGCGCCTCAATGTGCATACTCTCCACACTAAGTTATTGAATACTACAAATGTTATATAGCATTTAGATCAGGTGGATATGCACATTGAGATTTATACGACGGGATAGCATCGTTCATAGCAGAGATTTATTCACAAATGAATCGCTCCCTCTGTTAGAATTAAAAGTGAAACAGGAGAGCGGGTGTGTTTTAACAGGGAGGGGGGATAATACATTTCCATGCACACAAACACACACTCTATGAACTCCCGATCATAGATATGTATATATGTGTGTGTATCTCTGGCTCTGGGTGGCCAGTCCTCCACTGCACCTTGGTTCCACATTCATTTCAAAAGAGAGCTACCCTGTACCAAAATGGCAGCTCTATTGACGCATTCCTTCTAATAGACAACAATAGCATAGGTGACATCTAATGGAAATATCTATGATTTAAAATGAGTTGAAACAACACAATTCTTAAAGGTAATCAGTTACATGATCTTGATGTGTCTGAGAAACTCAGAATGCCCTCTTCAGCTCTCAGAACACAGTAAACACAGTGAGTGTATTTCTGCACACACACTCTAATCTGCTGGTTTACTCCACTGAACTCCATATTAAAGACAGAAACTCTTAAACACAGGCCTGTCTAAAGGGTTAATGCTGCACACTGATGATCAGCAGTATAAACGACACTGTCCCTCTTAATCCCAACAGGGGAAACCAGCAGCAGTCAAGAGTGCATGATGATCTGCTGTCATGACTTCACAATCAATAAATGTGATTATAATGGAGGTCAATGGAGCAAAAACACACCAACATCACCAAAGGAGAGTCACTCTGAACACACACAGGGGTTAAAGAGTTCTCAGATCAGATCAGTTTATTGCTTCTCAATATAAATATTGGTTTAAAATACATGTACTAAACAGAATCTCTGAAAAGCTTTTTCATGTTGGAAATACATGAATATTTCCACATATTGTGTGTTTGGAACTGACCTGACTCTGTGGTGTGTGTAAAGCTGCGGGCGCAGGCGTGACCAGAGCAGATGCAGATGCAGAAACAGGCGTCCAGCTGCGTGCAGACTGCAGAAGGGCCGTCAGCTCGGGAGACATCTCCTCAAAACTGGGCTTCGGCTGAACACACACACACACACACACACACACACACACACGCACACACACGCACACACACACAGACACACACAGACACACACACACACACACACAGACACACACACACACACACACAGCGGTAAAAACACACATCATGAGCTCCTGACACACACAGCATTAAAAATACACACAGACAAACAGCATTACACACACACACACATACACACACACACACACACACTGTACACACACACACAAACAGCATTACAAACAAACACATACATCATGAGCTCCTGACACACACACATAGGGTTTATTCATAAGAGATTGGCATGTGAAGGATGAGTGTTTATAATATTTCACCAGTAGGTGGCGCTGAAGATGCATCATTTTGCAGAAATACAGCCTCACTTCACGTCTGATCTGTGTATATGTACAGTGTTGATCTTTAATGAGTGCACCCCTCACAGATCTCTCTTTTACAGTAATGTTCTCTACAGGAGCTTTACAGTAATATATGTGTGTAGATACATCAGATTATTGACGTCTCCTGTGAATAACCCAAACACGCAGCAGCAAAAATAAAGATTCTCATTCATTCAAAGCAGCGCATTC
The DNA here is from genome assembly GCA_903798205.1 of Danio tinwini. Lineage (NCBI taxonomy): Eukaryota > Metazoa > Chordata > Actinopteri > Cypriniformes > Danionidae > Danio > Danio tinwini. The sequence continues at coordinate 61,184 of CAIGQZ010032910.1, read as the reverse complement.
ACAGCAACACCAGGACAAACAGATGCACTTTTTCATGTTCCTACTTTTGGGCTCAGAGGTTCACACAAACAAACAAACAAACAAACAAACAAACAAATAAAGAGTGTGACAGCAAACTCCAATGTGAGGGACTATATTAATACATGCATGTTGACTTAAAGGGCACCTATTATGCAAAAATCACTTTTATGCACATAGCTCCGCCCTCTTCTGAAAATCTCATTTGAATTTAAAGCGGCAGTCATCAAAACGCCATGAATTGGGATCAAAGCCTAAAAGAGTCAGCTTCATAGAGTTACGAAACATTATCTGTGTGCTATTCTCAACTCAAACTCGCACACTCTATCTTGTAAAAAGAGGCATAATAGGTCTCCTTTAAGAATGTTTTGTCAAAGAAAACCCAGAAATACTAAATGTGATCATTTTTGGCAGCGTTATGAAGATGTTAGTGATATAAACCAGCACAAACAAACAAAGACAAACACAAAGACGTGTCGGAGAAAAAAAACAAGGTTCCCGATTTCAAATGAAGAAATAAAATAAGGAAATAAAGAGCGACAGCAAATTCCAGCGTGAGGGATTTGTGTCAAACGCCAAACAGCAAGCAGGAGGTCTGGATCAGATCCTCCGACGGGTAATTTTACCACTTTGGCTGTTGGGGAGGTTCTAAGAAGCGCCGGAGAAATCCATCCCGCCGACAGATCCTCGCTTCTGGGCCGCACTGAAGACGGAGGCGGCACGGAGCTCACAGAGGACAGAAACCTATAACTGGAGCTGTGTTTCTTCTCTGGAACCTTCGGAGGAACTTTAGGAGGAACTTTAGGAGGAACATCTTCACTTTTCTCTAAGTGAATCTTCTCTGGAGTTTTCTTTGGAGGAGCTTCATCTATGATAGCCTTCTCTGGAGGAGCTTCATCTATGGGGGTCTTCTCTGGAGGAGCTTCATCTATGGTGGTCTTCTCTGGAGTTTTCTCTGGAGGAGCTTCATATATGATGGCCTTCTCTGGAGGAGCTTCATCTATGGTGGTCTTCTCTGAAGGAGTTTCATCTATGGTGGTCTTCTCTGGAGTTTTCTCTGGAGGGGTTTCCTCTGCTGGAACACCTTCTGCCAACTCCTTCATCGGTTCGGCTGGAGGAGATGCGTCTTGCACTATGATTTCAGGCTGAATGGAGGATTTTTCTCTAGTTTCTACTGGTGCTTTATGTGCTTCAAATGGAGGAACCTTGTTTATAATGACCCACCCGTCAGACTCCTATGTTTGACACACAGAGATCACGTTAGAGCGGGTCACACACACACACACACGTGTGTTAGAGACGCCTCAGTCATAGAGAAATATGATATATGGAGCTTGATCAACAGATGCAGTTGAAGGCATTTTTAGCTTTTTGAAGGCCTAATATTTTGTTCTTTTGGAGAAAGTGTTGTTTTAGTTTGGCAACAGTAAAATCAGTTTAGGGTCAATATTATTAACCTTCTTTAGGTATGTTTTAGTGTTGGATTGTCTCCAGAACAAACCACTGTTATACAATGACTTGCCTAATTACCCTAACTTTACCCTAATTACCCTAGTTAAGCTTTTAAATGTCACTTTAAGCTGAACACTAGTGTCTTGAAGAATATCTAGTCTAATTTTATGTGCTGTCATCATGGAGAACATCAAATAAATCAGTTATTAGTTAGTATATAATATGTTATTACAGTGCTCAGCATAATTAAGTACAGCCCATTTTGAAAATGAATATAATTGTGAATATAGTCAGTGTATTTTGCTGCACTTAAACAAAACAGATTTATTAATCAGATATATTTATTACAAGAATATTTTAGTCACTAAACATATTTAGAAATGGAAAAATAACACAATTAAATTCAAGCTAAATATTAAAAAAATTAATTACAAACTACAATTATTGAATTGTTTTTCTTCTGTTGATTTTTCCTCTTTTTTAAAATTTATATTGAATATTTTTCTATATCATATAAATGTGGCTGTACTAGTTTTTGGGCCGTTATCTTAAGTTATTTTGTTAGATAAGCTCCAGATTTGGCTTCACTACTGACTAATCTCATGTATATGCACAAATATAATATTGTAGAGCTTTTAAAGAGAGATTTGTGAGGCGTGTACTCACACTGCATGTATAAAATGTGTTGAAAAATCTTCTCTCAGCACACGGAAATATTTTAAAAATTATTAATAAAGTCACAGTAGGTGCATTTTGACTTCATCTGTATATATAATGATACCTACAATATGTGGACAGACTTACGTATTTGTAATTCCAATGGTTGGAAATAATATGTATTTATTGCAAAAATTGTTGCATATATGACATATTGTATATATATATAAATGAAATCCAGGTGTGTAATTTGCATGTATTTCCATATATCATTTTTCTATACGGGGGAATCACACCCAGAACACACACACACACACACACACACACACACACACATAGACGAACACTGTTCACACCACATAAGTAAATCTCATACCTCATCAACCTTCCTGTCGTTCTCCTGCGTATCCAGAGCCGCTGCCACTTCCTGTGTCTCCGCTACTTCCTGTCTCTCCACCACTACTTCCTGTTTGATCTGAGGAAGAAGAAATGGATGGAGCTCAAACTGATGCAAAACAATGAACTAAGGATGCACTTCTTCATACCATATTTCAGGAGTTGAAATAAAAGACTGTAGTAAGTTATAGTAAACACTAAGGTGTTATGAACCACACAACTTGATAGATGCTGTTCTACTGTTGCTATGGAAACACGAGAACTATAGTAAAGTACTTAGATCAATCTGTAGTGGTGATTCTACAGTTGCTATGGTAACAGCTATAGTAACAAACAAAAGAGCATGAAAATATAATCATAATTACTAATAATAATAATAAAGACAATAAGAATATATATATATATATATATATATATATGCATGTGTATAACAGTGCTGAGCATAAACGAGTATAAACACCCCCTTTTAAAAGAGATTATTTATATCCATTTCTCAGTGACTATAGATAATAATGTTTGGTGCATTTAAATAAAATAGTTTTATTAAACAGTTAAATCCATTAAAATAAGAGTTTGCTCACTGAACATCTTTAGGAACAGAAAGATAATGCATTTAAATTATTTTATTACAAAAAAATACAATTACAAAAAATGACCAATTAATTTGATATAACTTTAATGATTTTTCACGTTTTTTATTTTATTTAACAATAATTAGTGTAGTAATGTTTGGACTGTGATCTTCAGTGTTGTTGTTAGATGAGTTGATCTTTGGTTCTGACTAACCTAATCTGCACACATATATTACTGTAAAGCATCCTGGACAGATTATTACTAAAACAGAGAGATCTGAGAGGGGTCAACTCATTCATGCTCAGCACTGTATATATATATATACATGAAAAACCAGATATAAAACCAGAGATATGTGGTGTAAAAGTCGGCCGTTTGCCTGTTCCTCAGATGTATAATTTAGAAGCTGAAGTGTGTTTTGCTCAGAAACGCAGCTGATCAGCAAGAGGATTTCTCTCTCTCTCTGTCTGCTTTATATAAGAGGCACATAATGATTTTCCTGCTCTGAACTGCTTAGTGCTGCTAAACGCCGATCCATGAGAACTCCAGTGTTCCTGCACAGAGATTTTACAGCAGGAACAAAAACTCAATCAATGCCAGACTTTCTGCTGACGGCAAATCATTGGTCACTGAAGCTGCTCTGACAAACGCCATCATCACACACACACACACACACACACACAGCTGGAGGATTACTGACCAGTTACACTCACTTACTGATTATAAACTACATCTACATACATTTTCAGCCTTTCTTACCTTGGCCATGTCTCTGAGTGCTGCACACCTTGTGCTTTTGGGCACTCCAGTGATGTTGCAGCTCTGAAATATGGCAAAACTGGTGGCATTAAGTGTCATCTTGGCAGCTGCACGCTTGACTTTTCTCAGTTCATGGGCAGTTATTTTGCTCCTTGGTTTTCCACACGCTTCTTGCGACCCTGTTGACTATTTTGAATGAAACGCTTGATTGTTGGATGATCACGCTTCAGAAGCTTGGCAATTTTAAGAGTGCTGCATCCCTCTGCAAGATATCTCACTATTTTTGACTTTTCGGAGTCTGTCAAGTCCTTCTTTTGACCCATTTTGCCAAAGCAAAGGAAGTTGCCTGATAATTCTGCACACCTGATATAGGGTGTTGATGTCATTAGACCACACCCCTTCTCATTACAGAGATGCACATCACCTAATATGCTTAATTGATAGTAGGCTTTCCAGCCTATACAGCTTGAAGTAAGACAACATGCATAAAGAGGATGATGTGCTAAAAATACTCATTTGCCTAATAATTCTGTACTCCCTGTCCACACACACACACACACACACACACACACACACACACACACACACTCTCTGTACAATATAACACAGACACTACATATAGTATTTACAAACTCATACCGCACACATACACACACACTATATATTCTACACACAATCCCCCATAATGACAATGTGAAGAAAGAGTTTTTGAAATTGTTGCAAATTTATCACAGATAAAAAAGCTGATAAATCACATGTACATCAGTATTCTCAGCCTTTGCTCAACACTCTGTTGATGCTCCTTTGGCTCGATTACAGCCTCAAGTCTTTCTGAATATGATGCCTCAAGCTCGGCTCACCTGTCTTTGGGAGTTTTTGCCCGTTCCTCTTTGCAGTACCTCTCAAGCTCTATCAGGTTGGATGGGAAGCGACGGTGTACAGCCATTTTCAGATCTCTCCAGAGATGTTTAATAGGATTTAGGTCTGGGCTCTGGCTGGGCCACTCAAGAACATTTACCAAGTTGTTGTGAAGCCGCTCCATTGATATTTTGGCGGTGTGCTTTGGGTCATTGTCCTGCTGGAAGATGAAGCGTCGCCCCAGTCTGAGGTCAAGAGCACTCTGAAGCAGGTCTTCATTCAGGATGTCTCTGTACATTGCTGCATTCATCTTTCCCTCTATCCTGACTAGTCCTCCAGTTCCTGCTGCTGAAGAACATCCCCACAGCATGATGCTGCCACCACCATGCTTCACTGTAGGGATGCTATTAGCCTGGTGATGAGCTCTGCCTGCTTTTCACTCCCAAGAGTTCAATTTGAGTCTCATCAGACCAGAGAGTTTAGTTTCTGATGGTCTGAGAGTCCTTCAGATGCCTTTTGGCAGATTCCAGGCGGGGAGTGTCTTCAGTCTGGCCACTCTACTATACAGGCCTGATTGGTGGATTGCTGCACAGATGGTTGTCCTATTGTAAGGTTCTCCTCTCTCCACAGAAGAATGCTGGAGCTCAGACAGAGTGACCATCAGGTTATTGACCACCTCCCTGACTAAGGCCCTTCTCCCCCGATCACTCAGCTTAGATGGCCGGCCAGCTCTAGGAAGAGTCCTGGTGGTTCTCCATCATCCACTTACGGATGATGGAGGCCGCTGTGCTCATGTGAACTTTCAGAGCAGCAGAAATGTTTCTGTAATCTTCCCCAGCCTTGTGCCTCCAGACAATTCTGTCTCTGAGGTCTACAGACAATTCCTTTGTCTTCATGCTTGGTTTGTGCTTTGACATGCACTGTCAGCCCTGGGCCCTTATAAAGACAGGTGTGTGCCTTTTCAGATCATCAATCAGCTGAATTGAGCACAGGTGAACTCCAATGAAGCTGCTGAAACATCTCCAGAATGATCAGTGGAGACAGAATGAGCCTGAGCTCAATGTAGAGCTTCACGCCAAAGGCCGCAATACTGATGTACATGTGATTTATCAGCTTTTATCTTTAATAAATTTGCAACAATTTCAACTCTATTCCACATTGTCATTATGGGGGATTGTGTGTAGAATGTTGAGGATATATACACAATATAAGTAACACCTCATTCAGCACCAGCGGCTTGATCCTGGGTCCTTCATTTAGATGTGGTGAGCGCAAGAATCTAGTTTTTGTTCTGAATCAACATTATTCTGCTTCCCGCATTGCTTGTTTTCAGAAAAAGTCACTAAATTTTGTCTCTTTATTTCTGGAAACAACACAGTGTTTTGCTCATCTATAAAATGCTTCTTGATATCAGATTTTTCAGATATTTGGACTAGAAACAAGACAAAATCTGTAAGTAAAGCATGATATACAGTGGTATCCCTGACCTCGTCTAGCAGCAGCGGTTCAATCATTGGCGGTTCCTCCCGCCGTGGTGAGCGCAGTGGGGATGAGGACAGACGTTTCTCCCACTCGGTGAGGCCCGCCGGCTCCGCTCCACCCTCCAGGAATGTCCTCTTCAGTTCACTGATATTGGTCTGCGGCTTCAGCTGCTCGTCTGGCGTCAGATCTGCCTCCTGGAGGAACACAACACAACACAACATTATTAATATAACCTGCAGTCTCCAATACAGAGCCTGACATTATTGTGGGGAGTTCAGCAGGTCACAGAAATCACTTTTAAAATCCCTATTGATCACAGGATTGGGATGGGAGCAGAATAAAGTCAGCAGCAGTGGGAATCCTAATAACGCTATGATACACAAACACAGCATTTATATGATAAACTATTCATTCATTTATTTAGCTTAGTCCCTTTATTTATCAGAGATTGCCACAGAGGAATGAACCACCAACTATTCCAGCATATGTTTTACATAGCAGATGCCCTTCCAGTACTGGGAAACAATCATACACACTCATTCACACACACACACACACACACACACACACACTTCCAAATCCCTCCACCACCCCAACTCCACACTTTTACACCCGATATCTACATAAATCATGTTCTGGAGCCGGGCTAGACACTGTGCTCGGACCCCTATCTCTCTCTCCATCCTGATAAGAGGAATAACACAAGATACGATGTCCTTCTGAGCTCAGAGGCCTCTCCCCGGACAGCACGCCAAATACACATAATCTATTCAGTCAAACATCTGTGATTATATCTCTTATAATCAAATAACATTAAAACAAACTACAGGTTTGATTTTTATTCAACTAAACCTGGGCAATGGGCATGCTGTAACCCAGTGTTTCTCAACCACGTTTCTGGAGGACCACCAGCTCTGCACATTTTCTATGTCTCCTTCACCAAACACACCTGATTCAGACCATCAGCTCATTAGCAGAGACTGAGAGACCTGTGACAGACAGACAACCAATACATGCAGTGGTAGTGGTCCTCCAGGAACGTGGCTGAGAAACACTGCTGTAGTCTCTACTGTTCACTGCAACTGACAGATTCCCACTATTCTTGTGCATCACCTTTTTGTTCCTAATTTGATCCTGACTGTAAAGCATTCTTTCTTTAATAAAGCTGCATTTGGAACATTATCTCCGTGTACACACTACTCATTACAATGAGAAGCAGAAGTTCAGAAAGCCTCGGTAATTACACACGCATGCACACACAACATACAAGACACTGAGCAGGATATAATGCGGGATGCTCATGGAGGAGATCTTTCTGGTGTTTTATGCAACTAATATGCTTTATTTATATGTGACCATCTCATGTTTGTCCTATTTATTTGTATAATATTCAGACATATATGTATATATATATATTTATATATATACAGTTGAAGTCAGAATTATTCACCCCCCCCCCCCCCCTTTTTTTTAATACTTTTTAAAATATTTTCCAAATGATGTTTAACAGAGCAAGGACATTTTTCTTCTGGAGAACTTCTTATTTGTTTAATTTCAGCCAGAATAAAAGCAGTTTTTTATTTTTTAAAAGCCATTTTAAGGTCAGTATTATTAGCCCCTTTAAGCTATATATATATTTTCGATAGTCTAAAGAACAAACCATCGTTATACAATAACTTGCCTAACTACCTGCCTAGGTACCCTAATTTACCTAGTTAAGCCTTTAAATGTCACTTTATGCTGTATAGAAGTGTCTTGAAGTGTCTCCTTCGTCAGCTGAGGAAGTTCAACCTGCCACAGGAGCTGCTCGT
>CAIGQZ010032903.1:10040832-10052997 GCA_903798205.1 Danio tinwini | reverse complement strand
TGTGTGTGTGTAAATGAGTGTGTGTGGATGTTTCCCAGTGATAGGTTGCAGCTGGAAGGGCATCCACTGCGTAAAACATATGCTGGATAAGTTGGCGGTTCATTCCGCTGTGGTGACCCCAGATTAATAAAGGGACTAAGCTGAAAAGAAAATGAATGATTTATAATGATTTTTAATGCTTTTGTCACAATAAATGCTAATATGTTTTCATAACACAGCAGTTGGTGATTGATGACTTCAGTGAAATAATATCTGCAGTCAGCCAGTACAGATGCGGATGTCTGATAAGTGCAGATGTGGATGTCTGATGCTGTGTTCACACCAGACGCGGAACACGCAGATAAATCGCACTAATTGCATGTAAATAGACGCGTGAACATTTGAGTTTACTCGCTTTATACGTAAGTGAAATCCGCTTCATTTGTGCGTCAAATTCACTTCATTCGCGCGTCAAATTCACTTCAGAACAGACGCTTCTGTCTGCCCGGTGACTGTAGCTTTGTTGCTAAATAACTAACATGGATTTTATTGATAAAAAAAACGTTATATTGTTTATGTGCTTTATGAAGGCTGAAAAACAGTGTTGATTTGTTTGGAGCCACTAGATATTTTCAGAGGTGCACCCAGCTCTGTGAGCTCATAAACTCCTCCAGAAACTTAACCTGGATGATGGAAGCATTCAGCAGTGCTTCTGACTGAGCCGAGCCCAGTTTGATGAACTGTTGTCGGTGTAGGCAGGAGGATTTTCCCCCGGAGAAAATCACTCGCGCTTGACGCTTCTTTCGCGTCTGGTGTGAACACAGCATGAGGACTGTAGATGTGGACGTCTGATGAGCGTAGATGTTGATGTCTGATGAGTGCAGAAGTGGATGTCTGAGGAGTGTAGATGTGGACATCTGAGGAGTCAATGCAGATGTTTTACACCTGAGTGATCCACCTGTAAGGATAAAATGAAGAGACAGGTGTAAAAATGGTTCTAATTCATATATTTTTTGTATTTTACATATCTTGTGTCCATGTATTTATTATTGTCTTTTGTTAACAACATTCAAATTACTTTACAACTGTTGTATAAGTTTCTCTAAAGATCCATTCATAAATTAATGTTAGTAACACCTAAACAAATTATATAGAGCAGGTCACCTACAAACTGCCCTGTTACTTTTCAAATCAACACCCCAAAACAGAGCTAGTAAAATATTCATGGTTTTAAATAATGTCTAAACAAATGAATTAAGATACTAAATTAACAAAAACTTGTAATATCAGATGATATTTAGATATATATTTACATGAATTTAACATGAACTGATGGGGAACAATGATTTTTACATAAGCTTTTTTTAATGTAACATACTCTTAATAGGATATTTTAATGTATCCCTTTATATTAACAGCTTAATTAATGTTTACTTACACGTACACTTATGTACTTGTTTGTGGGTTAGATAACATGACCAACCAATAAATAACATGTTTATTCAGTAATCGTAAATTTTGGTTAATCTAAACTTATTAATATTGTAATATGTCAGTTACTGCATTAGTTAACATGAACAAATAATGAACAATGACTCAGATTCAGTGCTACACGATGTTCAGCTTGCATGTTATTCATGTTTGTGGGCTCTTTACTAACACAATTTATCACTAACAAAGCATTAGTTAATGGATTTAGAATTCTTTTAATAAATTGTACACTACTTTAACAATAATAAACCAGCTTTGTAATAATGTTACCAGCATTTGTAAACTCTTTACTAGCATGGTTTATCAGTAACAAACCATCTGTTAAAGGAATTAGAAAATTTATTTTAAAGTGTACATCACTTCAACATTATTTGTAACATCTGTAAACTCTTTACTGATATGAATTTCACAAAGCTCTTGTTCTTAATTTTCCCAATTAATTCTCAATTTTTGCTTATTTTTTTATTTAAAAATCTCTTGTTATGTTATGTAGTAAAGAATCTGAAAGAGATGTGTACATGGTTTTCACTGATTTGAGATCCAGTGAAATCATTAATCACTGCTTTGTAATAAACACTTCAGTTATAATGTTGGGTTAGTGGTAAGTGGGCAAAAAGTTTACAAATGTTAAAGTAGTGTAATAAGGTTCCTAATTCCCTTAACTAATGCTTTGCTAGTGCCTAATCATATTAGTAAAAAGTCTACAAACATGAATAACATGCAAGTTGAAGACTGTGGACTGAACCTGAGTCATTGTTCATTATTTGTTCATGTTAACTGCATTAAGTAACACATGTATTAGTTTATGTTAACAACAATTTAGTATTACTGAATAAATGTGTTATTCATTGTTAAGATATTTAATCAATGAACAAATACATTAGTCTATAAGTAAACATTAGCTAATTATGTTAAGCTGTTAATGTAAAGAGATACAATACAACAATGAGAAACACTTTTTAACTAATGCAGATGTTTATTTAACATTAACAAAGATTAATTAACGCTTAACATATGTGTTGTTCATGGTAAATTCGTGTCAACTAATGTATGAACTGACGTTATCTAATGCAATCTTCCTGTATATGTTACGCTATTTAATCTTATGAATGAATGAATTTACTGTCAACAAGCTAGCGATCGCTAAACTGTTTACTTTATCTCAAAACACATGGATGACATCGAGGCCTGTGTGCAGGATATCAGATATCAGACTCATATCATGATCGTTTTTAAAAACATTCACACAATAGTTAAAAACAACACATTTAATAACATTGTGAATGAAATAAATATACTTACAGTACGAGTGAGTGTACGTGTCGTGAAGCATCTGTCTCACAGAAAGCGAAAGCGTGCCCGCTTGCGCATGTGCGGCTGAGTGCTGTCTGATTGTGCATGTCCGGCTGAGATTGCATCACTCTGAATGCGCATGTGTGGCTGAGATTGCACCGGTCTGGGATTGCATCTTGTCTGCAGCCAGACCCTTCTCTAAAATTTAAATTTACCCAACACTCATTTTTTTTTTAATTGCATGAATGAAAGCTTTTTTCCAGTGCATCTGTGCATTGCATGCATATTGTTATGGTGCCTTACTGTTTTAGACCCACCTCACCAGACTATAGACCAGCCCAAAGATGAACCTACTGCCTATCTAATAGAGTTTTTAATAAAGGATATTTTTTAGAATTTAAAATAATAAACACAAGTGAGTAAAATAGTGGCATGGTGGCTCAGTGGTTAGCACTGTCACATGACAGCAAGATGGTCGTTGATTCGAGTCAGTTGGAGTTTGCATGTTCTCTCCGTGTTGGTGTGGGTTTCCTCCGGGTGCTCCGGTTTTCCCCACAGTACATAGCATGCACTATAGGTGAATTGAGTAAACTAAATTTTATGTAGTGTATGTGTGTGAATGAGAGTGTATGGCTGTTTCCCAGTACTAGGTTGCAGCTGTAAGGGCATCCGTTGCATAAAACATATACAGGATAAGTTGGCGGTTCATTCCGCGGTGGCGACCCCTGATAAATGAAGGGACTAAACCAAAGGAAAATGGACGAATGAATGAAGTGATTAAAATGACAACAGCAAATAAAAATCAGTTTATTCCAATGTTTTCAGCCATTTATAATGTTTTTTTTTTAAAAATTAACATTTGCCATTTACTTAGATTTAATCGGATTACAAATATCTCTATCACCTATTTAATTTGGCATATGATCTTTATGTGTTTATTTATTTATTTATTATTTAAGTAGGGCTGGTCTTCCCAAACTTTTCAGCCTATAACTCCTAAAATAGCAATGCCAGTGACTCGTGACTCCCGATGAAACCTTCAGGTTAAGGACTATGGGATTTGACAAGGATGTGACAAAGATGAGTTACAGGCTCCTGACAGCATCTCTTCTTACATGAACCAAATACTTACGATGTTGATGAAGATGATAATGGAAAAACTGTCATGTGAAGAAAGTTATCAGATTAAATAGCCAGATCTGCAGTTGATGTAGTCTCGAAATATGCTTTAATTAAAAACTATAAATAATGCAATTTTAGCTTGTTCAGTCTGTGTAATGCTGACGAATTGTAGAGCTTGTGCAAAGAATATCCATGTCTGATTGTGATCAGATGGTTTCTCTACTGTTGTTTTTTCATTGCTGTCAGATTATTTAGCTGTGTGCTTATTTTGTTTTTGAGAGGAAAGAGAGCAGCACATGTTTACACCTAAACATTGCTCTCATCGGCGTCTGTCTGGTGTTATCAGCATCACTGCAACTGGTAATAATCAAAGAACTAAAAAGAACTTCACCGTGAGCAGATCATGTGAGTGAATATCATGAATCAACCGCCGCCGATTGCCGCCTGCAATTCATTTAACGGCCACAGGTGTCGCTTATAGCAAGGCTTTCTGAATTATACACAGGGCATTTTTAGAATCGTTTTATTTACAGTTTTTCTCCACCGGTTTGGCTCATTTCTTAAAACAGAAATTACATTATCAAAACAACATGGACAAACCTCTAAACCACTTGGCAATTGTTCACAACAGATTTAAATTTCTCATTAATTTCATCAAATTGCAAATGTCTAAGTAGCTACATCTTTGCAAATTATTAAGTACAGGTAGCCTACATTTAGCACAATTTCCAAGTGAATAGATCTCGTTGATCTAAACTGAGCCGCGGTCACACTGGGCTTTTCTCCCCATTTTTTATTTTTATTTATTTTATTATTTTTATTTTTTTATTTTTTATTATGCTTTAAACAACAGATACATGACAATATAGTACACAAAACAATGCCAGTGTTATAGAAAGTAAATAATAACAACAGCACAAAAAATATATAAAACAAACAAAAAACAAGAGTATAAACAATTAATTACAATTCTTACAATTACAAACAAGCAGGACCTTCACATTAATCTAAAATATTGAAACTAAAGCACAGTTGGACCGTTTTAATGGCCTTTCGATTAGTACTATGCTGAATAGTACAAAAGTAATTTTTCAGTTCCTTATAAAACACAGTAAAACAGAGTTTTGTGTTGGAAAATGTACACTTATGAATATGAAACTTAATTAACAGAATGAGTTAATAACAAAAACTTCGTTATTCAAGTTATCATAATTAAAATATCCAAAAAATACGTTTTCAAATTGCAAATTAAAATTGAAGAGTACCTTTTTTTTTTATAAAATCAGAAGCATCATAGCAAAGCTTTTTAACATAACCACAGTGCCAAAAGATGTAGGGTACAGTTTCCAAGTGTGAAGAACAAAAAGAGCAATTTAAATCAATCATCCTTTTTTAATTTACTGAGGAAATGATTAACGGGGTAGAATTTATGAATTAGTTTAAAAGATATTTCTTTTATCTTATTTGTAACCAAATATTTATGAGGTAATGACCAAATACTTTCCCATTTGGGAATTCTTACAAAATTATTCCAAAAGGTAATAGAGCTAGGTTTGGAGACAACTTGGTTTAAAAAAAGGTAAGCGAATAGATTTGTTATTTTTAGATTGTGAGAAACAAATTTTACCACACATTTTATCAACTAGACTGATTAATATTATACATATATTATACAATATAATACAAGTTACACCTCTAAATAAGGAAATAATATTAGAATTAATTGCAAAGAAAACAAGAGAAAAATCTTTGGGAGTTACAGGAAAGTTAAAATGTACAAGAAACTCATATGTCATATGTCATAAGATACCCTTGAGTGTTAAACAATTGACAAACTAAAACAATACCCTTTTCAAACCACCTCTACAAAAAGATACTCTTGTATTTATACAAAATACATCTATTGTTCCAAATAAAATAATGTTGTGGTGAAAAGTTGTGCTTGTAGATCCGTTTCCACGCCAACAAGGCTTGAGCATGAAAAGCAGAAAGCTTTACTGGTAATTTTTCAATCTTATAATCGCATAATAATAGAAAGGAGAGACCTCCAAGTTAGTCAAAAATAAAATTGGGAATAAAATTCCAGAGAGAATGTTTATTCAAACAAAATTTTAACCAATTAATTTTAAGAGTATTAATTAGTAAAGAGAAATCCAAAAAATCAAGTCCCCCATTTTTAAGGGAATTTAAAACAACAGATTTACGGATGTAGTGTACACGATTTTTCCATAAGAAATTAAATAAAATTGTATCAATAGACTTTATTGTTTTATTATCTAGATATATAGTTGAAGCAAAATAGGTTAATCTAGAAATTCCTTCTGCTTTTGAAAGAAGAACTCTGCCCCTTAAGGACAAATCCCTTAATAACCAAAAATTGAATTAACTTTTTATCCTTTTTAAAACAGGGTTAAAGTTTAAGGAAACTCTATCTTGTTCATTTTTTGAAATGACAACACCTAAATACTTAACAGCATCTTTAACTGGCATACCTTCTACAGATAATATAGGGAGAAATTTTTTAAAGCTAATATTTCACATTTTTTGAGATTAAGGTGCAATCCTGAGGCTTTAGAGAACAACTGAATAGATTTGATAGCCAGATGAACCTGGTTTAAGTCTTTTAAAAATAAGGCTGTATCGTCTGCTAACTGATTAATTAAAATATTTCGACCAGCAATTTGGATTCCATCTAGCTTACTTGCCTTAATAAAGTGACAGAAGGCTTGGGCTACTATGAGAAACAGATATACAGAGGCTGGACAGCCTTGCCGAATTCCTATTTCTAATAGAAATCTCTGTGTAGTTTCATGTCCTAATTTTACTGAGCTATTTCCGCCAGCATACAGTGTACTCATCGCATTACAAAAGTAGGGCCCAAAACCAAATTTCTCTAAACAAAAAAAATGAAAGGATGCTCAATGGTGTCAAAAGCTTTGAAAAAATCCAAAAACAAAATTAAACTATCATCCTGAATAAAATCTGAATAATCAATAAGGTCAAAAACAAGTCTAATGTTATTAAAAATGTGACGATTTTTCTTAAAGCCTGACTGATTTTCATCAATAATGGAGTTTAAAACCAACTTATAACGCTTAGAAAAAATAAGGGCAAACAATTTATAATCGTTATTAAGTAGACTGATAGGTCTCCAGTTATCTAAGAGAAGAGTGTCCTTTTTAGGTTTAGGTATCAAACAAATGACACCTTGTTTCATACTAACAGAGAGCTCGGAGCAGTTTAAACTTTCTATAAACACTTAGAGAAGGAATGGTGATACTAATTCAGAATATAGTTTATAAAATTCGTCCGTTATCCCATCACTGCCAGGTGACTTGTTACTTTTAAGATGCAAAATTGCTTCCTTAACCTCATTAATAGTAATTGGTGGGTCACACATATTTTTTTCATCATTACTAATAGAATTGACATTACCAAGAAATGTTGTAAAGGTATCCAGATCAGCTAGATTAAATTTTGATTTATACAAGTTTGAATAAAACTTATAACAATATTGGGAAATTTCTTTGGAATTTTCAGAGACAAGCTCTCCAATTTTTAATTGATAAATAGAGTTATGTTTACACCTATTTTTTCAAGCTTGAAAAAATAGGAAGACATCTGTTCACCATATTCAAGCCATCTTTGCCTTGACCTTATGAAAGCCCCTTTTGCTTTTAACTTATATAAATTATCCAACTTGAATTGTAAATCAATTAAATAGTCCTTCTGACTATCAGAAAGATTTTCAGGTAGGATCCTGGTAATGGATGAAATTTCGCTAACAATATTAGTTTCCTCAAGACGTTTTATTTTAGCCAAATTAGCACTAAATTTTCTGAAGTATTTCCCAATTTCATATTTTAACAGTTCCGAATTTTTACCAAATAAACTTTCCTGTTTAGCTTTATTCCAATAAAACCCTATAAGTCTTTCCAGCTCTATTTTAACCTCATTATGTTCAAGTAAGGAACTGTTCATTTTCCAATAAGAGCAGCCCTTGTTGAATTTCGTATCAGAAAAAAATAAAAGTTTTATAGAAACAGCCGTATGATCTGTTAATGGCATTGTTGAGATATCAATATAAATATTCTCTTTATCAAGGTTTCTGGAGACTAACCAAAAGTCAATTCTTGAAAGTCTAGACGAATTTTTATTGCTCCATGTATAAACTCTATCATTCACATTTTTAATCCTCCATATATCTATAAGCTCTAACCTATCCATAAATGCTTTCAGAGTTGTATTTGAATTTGATGAGCGGCCAGGTGGCCACCTTTCAAGAGATTCATTTAGGACAGTATTAAAATCACCACCAATGACTAAATACGCATATGGGAGTTTTGACTGCCAATAATAAGCTTATCTTTTAAAACAAATAGTAATTAATCATTCTCAGCTCTAGAATTATACCCATAGTAATTAACAAGAATAAGATTCACAGTATAACACTTCAAAATTAACAAAATAAAATGCCCACTTTTATCACAGTAAGTGTGCAACACATCACCTGCAAAATTATTTTTTAAACTTGATACTCCAGCAGAGTGGTTTGTACCATGTGAGAACCATATCTCACTACCCCACTGCGATTTCCAAAAATTAACATCAGTAGTTTCAGAATGAGACTCTTGAAAAAACACAAAATCAGAGTTAAACTGTCTAGAAAACAAAAATAAGGCCTTGCGTTTAACAGCATCTCTTAAACCCCTGGCGTTTAAGGACACAACAGATAGAGACATTTAAAGAACACACGAACACTGGAACAATTAACCTATTTAAGATAAGTTCTGTTAGCTCAGATAACTTTTTTTTGTAATTAAAATATAACCTCCAAAAAAGGTCTCAAAATAGAAAACCTCAAAAGAGCAGCACCATTTTAAACAATAAAAATAAGCAAAAATAACCTTTTTTTTTTTACAAAAAATAATAAGAGGCAGTCTCTTAATTGTATGCAACAATTCCATATCAATGTCTGAAAAGTGCACATGAAAAATCAAGTCAGAACGTTAAACATCTGAAGGCACTTTATGCATGTAGGATGATTTCTCCCTGTCCTTGTATGTAAGCTCTGCCTCCGACAAAAAACGCCGTCTTCCCATCCGCACATGCTTTTTGAACCTCGGGCCACAACTTTTTTCTCCTTTCACGGTCTCCCGCTGAGAAATCTTCCATGAAACGCATACCATTCTCTTTCAAATATGAAGAATTCTTCGCGGCTTTCCAGACAGCATCTCTGAAAGAACGAACTGAGAACTGCATAATGGTCACCCTGGGATGCTCCTTGGGACCGCCTTGTTGCATCTTCCCGAGATGATGGACCACATCAATAACATCTGAAGGCTTATTATTTGCTTTTGGAAGAACATTTTGGCAGATTTTGACCACTTCACGCCGTAAATCTTGCACAGATTCAGGAATCCCAGCTATCCTCAAATTACGTCTTCTCAAATAAGTTTCCATATCATCTATCCTCCGCTGCATTTGAGCCACAGGCCGTTCAACATCATCCATGCGCCTTTCAAGATTAGTAACTTTCTCAGCGACGGCCTTCAGCTCAATGGACATATCTAAGATCTTTTTCTCTATTCCGTCTGATCGGCTATTGATTAGTTGAGTTATGTCTGACAGCTGTGACGAGATATCAGCTCGAGTGTCATCACTTGCTCTTTTCTTTATAACTGGTGATTTACACGGAGTAACAGGCAGTGCAGGAAACTCTTCTTCAGCTAAACAAAAGGCATCTTCGCTCATGCAAGAAACAACATAATCATGGCCACTAGTGACCGATGAGCATGCGTTAAAGCTAACGCTAACGTTAGCCGTCTTAGCATCAGCCGAAGAGTTACCTGAGTGACCACGTTTACGCCCCATGACAACGCGATTCCGGGAAAACGTAGATTTAACAACTAAACAAAACTATATACACTGTGTACGACTAGTCAAAAGTTATTTTGTACTATCTAAATATATATGGTGCAGGAGCTCGTACAGACACGTCTGATCAGGTAGCCATCTTGGCTGGACCATCTTTTCTCCCCATAGACTTCCATTCATACGCACGCGAATGCGTCAGACCGGAAACGCAGGGTCATGCGTCGGAGTTTCGCAGGTTGCTGCGGTGCAAAGTTCAAGCTTGGTTAACTCTGACATGCGAAATCGCATCACTTGACTGCGTGAGACCAATCCAGGATCAAAACATGACCTCTCTGAACAGAAATTTAAAACATGGAGCAATCGCTTGCTTTTTTTTTGTCTATTCATCTTGTTTAATGAGTGCAATATGTGTGATATAAAACCTTGGAGGCTACTCTTACCCTAAAAATCTTTTTTTGTTTGTTTTATACACAATTGTATTCTGTTAGCAAGACAAAAACACTACAGTAACCATTGTCAATGAAGGACTGGGCTAAGACTGTAAGGTGGACATGAGTGATATTTTAGTGGTCCTTTGCCATAGTGACGAAACATCTAAACATTTTGACTTGCAGTGCTTACACAATGCCAAAAGGATGAAGCATTTTGGTGGCACAGACTGTTTAAATGAGAGGGAATTTTAACATTTACAGTTTTTCTCAGTGTCTTTAGTGCATTTCTCACAACACTATTTACATTTGCACAACAGTTAATGCATTTCTCAAAACAATTAGTCATTTGTGCACATCATAGAAGCAGTTTCTCATTCCTTTCAGCAAATTGCAAATGCTTTTGGACATGCATAAATTACTTTCATACAACTCTCTGCTGTTTGTAGCATTATAATTAGCTTATGTCATGTCAGTCAAAATTAACTAAACTTGTGTCTGCTGAATAGTCATTCCAAATAAAACTAATAGTCCTCATTTTATTACTTGAGTCATTACATACAAAAATGTTAAACTAGTTGTCAAAATCTGTCAAGGTCATTTTATTTAAAAAAATTTAAATCATTTTTTTTTCCTGAAAATGTCTTTTAAATTGAACAATTTCTCTCAGGTGAACCTCAGCTCTCACTGATGAGAAGGGGTCTGTAAAGCATTAGTTGCAACCAATGATAAGCCACTTCTCTACAATCACTCAGAACTGAATCCCATAAAACCTCCACTTCACAAGCATATATGAACCGAGCAGGACATAGTGTTTACTGTAATATTTCTACAATACTGTGACAAAGAAATGGAAGGTCAGCCTCGATGAAGAGGGGTGAGGGTGCGGGGAAGTAGGGGAAGAGGACAAAACAGGGGAAGAGGAAGAAAAGGCCAAGTACATAGGCGGATTCCCAATGAAATCAGGGCTACAATTGTGGATCATGTTTTCAATCATGGCCTCACAATGGCTGAGGCTGGTCGAAGGGTGCAGCCAAATGTTGTATACATAACTGGACAGTAATTCAGCGCCAAACAATCTGCACTGCACTATTGTCATTGTGTCATACATGAAGCTTGCAGTGAGACAATAACTTGTCACATTTTACATTTAGACTTACAGCTTCACAGTAATGCATCACAAATTTGGTGTATTGTATTGTTTTTTACTTTTCACCACATAGGACTGCAAGACAACCTTGTAGAGGTGGAAGAGGGCCCCTTTTTACACCACAACAAGAGGTAGCCATTTGTGCAATGGTTATTGCAAACAATGCAATGAGGTTGACAGAGAGACACAAAGTGCTGTTATTCAGGATGAACGTATCTTTGGGAATATTGAATCGGTTTCAATCGCTACAATTGACAGAGTGCACAGGAGAAATGAAATGCGCATAAAACAATTGTACAAAGTGCCATTTGAACAGAACAGTGACAGAGTGAAGGAGATGCGTCACCAGTATGTACAGGTAAAACATGTATGTTTTTGATGCATACTGTAATGTTCAGTGCTGTAAACTGTTTACTTTGTGTAGTGTCATGTACTACACTTACATGACAGTTCTGTGTATGTGTATTTACAGTGTATACTGCACAATTTGTTGTAAAAAATGCATTATGTTACACAGGAAAAGTTGTTATAAGTTTTCTCGCTCACTCTTCTGTAATATAGCGTGTACTGGAGCTGGAGGCCAGGGAACCACTGCACACATTCATATACCTTGATGAGGCGGGTTTCAATCTGGCAAAAGGTAGAAGACGTGGAAGGAATCGCATTGGACAGAGAGCAACCATTGATGTCCCAGGCCAGCGAGGGGGAAATATTACAATGTGTGCAGCCATCTCAGAAAACGACATCCTCACCCATATACCCCGTCTTGGTCCATACAAGCAGACTAAAGAACAGCTTCTTCCCCAGAGCTGTCTCCCTCTTGAA
>CAIGQZ010032903.1:9996985-10015832 GCA_903798205.1 Danio tinwini | reverse complement strand
CAGCTTTTAAAAGAATAATTAGAAAATTCTTTATGCGTTACAAACCTGTTTGTGTTTTGCTCTTCTGTAAATTGAACACACAAAAAAATATGTTTTGAAGAAAGCTAGAAACATGTAACCATTGACTTTCTTAGAAAAACAAATACTGTGGAAGTCAATGGTTACGAGTTTACAGCTTTCTTCAAGATACCTTTTTGTGTGTGTTCATACTGAAGAAAGAAACAGTTTGACAGCTTATTTACAGGTATAATATATAAGGCAGCACAGTGGCACAGTGGTATATATATATATATACAAATCAAATATGCATCAAATAATAAAAAAACAATCATTCATTCATTCATTTTCGGCTTAGTCCCTTTATTAATCAGAGGTCGCCACAGCTGAATGAACCGGCAACTTATCCAGCACATGTTTTATGCAGCGGATGACCTTTCAGCTGCAACCCAACACTGGAAAAAACCCACATACTCTTGCACATGCTCACATACACTACGGCCAATTTAGCTTATTCAATTCACCTATAGTGCATGTCTTTAGACTGTGGGGGAAACCAAAGCCAACACGGGGAGAACATGCAAACTCCACACAGAAACGCCAACTGACCCAGCTGGGGCACAAACCAGCGACCTTCTTGCTTTGAGGCAATTGTGGTACCCACTTCGCCATCGTGCTAACTAATAATATGTATCAGTATATTATTACAATTAAATTTGTTAGTTACAAATTAACATACTTTTAATAATGAAATAAGCATGATTGCTTAATTTAGATTTCAGATACCTGAAATCGAGTTGTTTTTGTAATTTTTTTATTTATTTTGTTCTTTGTTGTTTTTTATTATTCTATTTAGCTTTTAAATTTCTATTTCCAATTTAGTATTTTAATAATTAAACTTTTTTTTATTAGTTTCCAATGCAACATTTGTAATTTTGACTTTAATTTGCAGATTTAGTTTTCAATTTAATTTAATATTGACATTTTATATTAGTTTTATTTCAGTTAATTAAACAAATTATAAACTTAAACAAATTTTAGTTCTGCAGTATTCCTATATAATTACAAAGACTGTATAATTTCAGTTATCATTACAAAAAAGACGAGAAAATGTGTAAAAACAAGTATATGTATCTTTTTAATTACGTTATTTAAAGTAATAAAACAACTTATATCTGTTATTGATAAATTAAGATTTTGTTTCAGAACTAACAAAAACCGTTTATCCAAAAACATGCTATTATACTGCATTATTTAGCTATACTCTATTAACTTAGAACTCTTCTCTAAAACAGAAAAAGAAACATGACTGGGAATCCGAGCCTGTATTAAACCCCACTAAGAAAGTTCCCAGGATGCACTGTCCTTCTCTGGAGTGCTTCAGATCAGATTTCCTGGATCCTAAAAAGCCTGTGATTATAGAGGGAATAACTGACCACTGGCCAGCCTTCACTCAGCATCCATGGAGGTACTTATAAAATAAGCTTTATATGATTTTCTCTTTGAAAACACAGGTGTCAAATCCAGTTCCTGGAAGGCCGCAGCTCTGCACAGTTTAGTTCCAACCCTGCTTCAACACACTTACCCTTAGGTTTCAAACAAGCCTGGAGGACTCAATTAGTTTAATCAAGTGTGTTTAATTATGGATAAAGCTAAATTTTGCAGAGCTGTGGACCTTCAAGAACTGGATTTAACACCTGTGCTTTAAAACATCTGTACACCATTATACTGTGCTTTCTCTCTAAGCATAGACTATTTACGGACTGTCGCTGGCTGCCGAACGGTACCGATTGAAGTGGGATCCAAGTACACAGACGAAGAGTGGTCACAAAAGCTCATTACAGTGAATGACTTCATAGACCGCTACATTACAGGAACCGTAAGGAACTGAAATGCTGTATTTTTTGTTTATCTAAAGTGGCTGTTTTGTCTGTAAAAGCTATTTTAGGTTGTTTTCTTCTAGGCGGAGGATGGAGTGGGATACTTGGCTCAGCATCAGCTGTTTGATCAGGTCAGTCACAATTCCATGTGATGTCACTCGACAAGCAGAAACTACACACTGACCCTATTATGCTTTTTCAGATTTTGCTTTTCATTTTGTGCGTAATTTAGATGCTTGTGAATGTAAAGAGCCTGCAAAGTTGCAAATATCAAAAGACAGGATTAACGGATCTTATTTGTCCCTAAAAGAAAGAAACTACACAGTAACTGCTTGATTTCAGTCTATAGTCTTTATTGACCGACCCTGACCCTCAAACACTACTTGTATCTGAGGCCTGGAAAAGTTTGTTTTGTGTTGAGAAGAGGCTGTTTTCTGTGCTGTGAAAGCAAATCTACTTTTTATGAACTTCTAAAGGATGAGAACTCTGACTCGGATTGATAAATCGACAGCATTGTTAGTGTTCATATCACTGGGTACGTTTACATGGACACCAATAATCCGATTTTAATACGATTAAGACAATGCTCATTAAGAGTCAGAGTCGATTTTTTTATTTCCTTAATCCGACTGAAGTCTTTATCGAACTAAACAGAAATCGAATTAAGAGGTGTAGGATTTTCGCTGCATTTTGCGACAGGATAGTCCATACACACACAGCTGTTTGACACTATTCTCTGCACCTACCAAGGTTTTTTTCCCATAGGACTCTTCCAGCAGTTCATACTCGCATCCAATATCTTGTTTGTCATGGGGCATGCATGAAATGTTGGTGAATAAAAAGTGCCAAACTGCAGTTAAAGTCGACAAATTAATAAGGAAATTACATGAAACTCAATAATACATGGAAGAAATGTGGATAACGTGGTGATGCAATGACTTTAATCGAATTATGTGCTGTAACGTGTAAAACGGGATCATGAAAGGAACATTTAAAAAGCAACTTAAGTAAATGCTGTAATTATATTATTGTGTTATTTAGATTAAGACAAATAATTCGATTACTGATGCCCATGTAAACGTAGTCACTGTGTGGTGAGAGAAGAGCTGAGCTAAGTTTTTGCTTTCTGACACCGTGGTTTAAAGGGCCAGTTCCTCCACTTCATCCTCCACTTGTTCAGAACTTCTTGTTGTTGCACAAAGAAACTAATTTTGAAGAAGGGCTGCACAATATATCGTTTTATAGCATAAAACATCTATATCGCAATGTGCAAATCTGTAGTAGTCCAATCACAGGGAGTATAGTTGACCAGACATTAGTTTACATATTGGATTCATGGCAAATTTTAATCTTAGAGTGAAAGAATGCTTTATCATTTGATTTATATGATTTATTATTATTTTTAAGGCATGTATGCATTTCAAGAAAATTTATGCCATTTGGGCACAATAAATTAGAAGTTTGTAGCTTAAAGATTAATTGTACATTATATGATTATTTACTTTTACATTTTAATGAAAAGATAGTATTATTATTATGTTATATTTAGTGGTGGGCCGTTATCGGCGTTAACGTGCCGCGTTACTGTTAGTTCACACAGAAAGCAGCCAGAGCATCAAATTAGCCGGAATTCATTAATTTTCAATGGGAGCCAGTGGCGAGGAGCAGCGAGGCATGTCTTCGCCGGTGTAGGCATCGAGGAGAGTTATGAAGCAGTTCGGCGACAAGCAATCAGAATGTAGAAGTCCACCGCTTGAGAGGATTTCAGAGAACAGAGTCACTGTGAACTTTGGTTCCGACCACAGTTGTTCCCAAGGCTATGGCTGTGTCCGAAACCGCCTACTACTCAGTAGGTACTACATTTGAATTTAAACGTACTACTCAGTCATTAGAAAAGTACGTTCTATACAGTATGAATGGGAGAAGTATGAATAGAATTCGGACGTACTACATCCACCATTTTGTCATGATCACGTGACCTACCTGCGTCAGTTACGTCGCTTCACTCCCATTTATGATTTCTCTCGTGAATCAAATCAGCAGGATGCCCTTCTGGATTTTTCACTTACTTTGAAACACTACTGACTACGCTTACATGGACATCTGTAATCTAGTTATTTGCCTTAATAGACAATAATATAATTAAGGTGTTTACGTGAAGTGCCCCCATGACAAACTGGCGTATTAGACACAAATAAGGAGTAAGGACTGGTGAGAGTGTTGTGGAATTTAATAACGCACGCCAAATGGAAAAAAAAACGTCCACATTTTGCAATGTGTGTGTGTGTGTGTGTGTTTACGCTCACGGTCCTTTACTGACAGCCGCGTGTGTGGATCTTGTCGTAAAACATGGCAAAAAAGCCTACGTGACAGTAATAGTTTGATTGCGGTGTTTCCTTCAATAATGCCACTAATATATGCATACTTCACGTCTTAATTCCATTTCTGTTTAGTTCAGTTATGACTTTAGTCGGATTAAGGTCATCAAAAATCGCTGTTTAGAGCTTATGTAGGCCTACAGTTTAAAATTCATGTTTAACTGAATAAACAGTTAGTAAATACAAGTACATCTTATTAAACAATTTATTTTCATCACCAATTATCATAGTAGAACAGTTTCTGAAACAGGAGATGTGCCCCTGGTCTAATGCCCCACCTGGCTTGAGAAACCTGTTCTCAAAGACTTTTAGTGTAGCACACATATTCTGAATGCCTTGGGCAGAATTCAAATGAGTCATTTTAATCTAGATTAATTCCAAGATTACAGTGAGATTAATCTAGATAAAAAAATTGTATCTATGCCCACCCATATTTATATTGTGATTATATTTTTTATTTTGTTTTCTGAACACTCTTTAACTCTACAGGAAATCATAAATCATTGTGTGTTTCTAAATCTAAAATTTGTTTAAATAATTTTGCTTGTTAACACAAATTTCTTATCACGAACGTGGCATGGTTGTTAGTGCTAGACCGGCTGGTTTAAGTATTTCAGAAACTACTGGTCTATGGGGATTTTCACCATCTCTAGGAGATAGTTGAGATTTACAAAGAATGATCAAAAAAAGAGAAAAAATCCAGTTAGCAGCAGTTCTGTGGACACGAATGCCTTGTTGATGTCAGAGGAGAAATGATAACTCAAATAACCACTCCTTACAACCAAAGTATGCAGAAGAGCATCTCTGAATGCACAACACGTCGTACCTTGAGGCAGATGGGCTACAGCAGAAAAAGACCACACAAGGTGCCACTCCTGTAAGCTAAGAACCAAAAAATAAGGCTACGTTTCACACAGGCTCACCAAAATTGGACAATAGAATAGACAATAGAAGATTGGAAATGCCTGGTCTGATGAGTCTCGATTTCTGCTGTGACATTTGGATGGTTGCGTCAGAATTTGGCATCAACAACATGAATGCATGGATCCATCCTGCCTTGTAGCAACAGTTTAGGTTGGTTGTGGTGGTGTAATGGTGTGGGGGATATTTTCTTGGCACACTTTGGGTCCATTAGTACCAATTGAGCATTGTGTTAATGCCACAGCCTACCTGAGTATTGTTTCTGACCATGTTTATCCCTTCATGACCACATTTTACCCATCTTCTGATGGCTGCTTCCAGCAGGATAACACGCCATGTCATAAAGTGCGAATCATCTCAGACTGGTTTCTTGAACATGACACAAGCACCTTTGGGGTGTGGTGGAATGGGAGATTTGCATTATGAATGTGCAGGTGACAAATCTGTAACAGCAACTGCATGATGCTATCATGTCAATATGAACCAAAATGTCTGAGGAATATGTCAATTTTTTCAATATCATGCAGTCCTATTCTGAAGAATGCTGGAAAAAAAGCCACTGACTTCCATGGTATTTTTGTTTGTACTATTGATGTCAGTGGCAACAATTTTCAGAACATATTGTTTTGTGTTCAGCCAAAGAAAGAAATTCCAAAAAGTTTGGAACCACTTGAGTGCGAGTACACTACCTGACAAAAGTCTTGTCATTGATCCCAGTTGTAGAAGCAACAAATAATAACTGGACTTCTAGTTGATCATTTGGCTGAAGGTAGATTTTTTAGATGAATCATCTGTTAAACTGCCTCTCAATCATCACAAATACTGCAGAAGACCTATTGGAACCCGCATGGACCCAAAATTCTGGCATAAATCAGCCAAGTTTGGTGAAGGAATAATCATGATTTAGGCCTACATTCAGTGTGGGGATCGGCAGAGTGGATGGCAGCATCAACAGCCTGAGGTGTCAAGACATTTATGCTGTTCATTACATTACAAACCACAGGAGAGGGCAAATTCTTCAGCAGGATAGCGCTCATCATACTTCAGCCTCCACATCAAAGTTCCTGAAAGCAAAGAAGGTCAAGGTGCTCCAGGATTGGCCAGCCCAGTCACCAGACATGAACAGTATTGAGCATGTCTTGGGTAAGATAAAGGAGGAGGCATTGAAGATAAATCCAAGGAATCTTGATGAACTCTGGGAGTCCTGCAGGAACGCTTTCTTTGCCATTCCAGATGACTTTATTAATAAGTTATTTGAGTAATTGCAGATATGTATGATG
Organism: Danio tinwini; assembly: GCA_903798205.1. Classification (NCBI taxonomy): domain Eukaryota; kingdom Metazoa; phylum Chordata; class Actinopteri; order Cypriniformes; family Danionidae; genus Danio; species Danio tinwini. The sequence goes on along the minus strand of CAIGQZ010032903.1, from coordinate 10,009,376 downwards.
CAGTCCTCCAAGCTTGTGGGAGTCATACACAATAATAATGCTTTTTCCACTGCACCATGACTTTATATTCTATACTGTACATTATTTCTGTTAAGTGACAAGACTTTTGTCTAAGAAGAGTCAGACCTTCCTGTCCTAATTAAATAATTAAAAATCAAGGCATGATCATATTTTATTTTGGTAAAATAAGCGTAATCTAAAGGCCTTTGCCTTTCATATAAGCAACTTCTGATACCAAATAATCAACTGGAAGTCAAGTTATTATTTGTTATTCCTAAAACTTGGATAGGCGACAACACTTCTGTCAGGTAGTGCATATGGTGAACTTTCCCTTTAAGCAATCATCCAATCACAACATACTGGGCCATTTGACCAATCAGAGCAGAGTATGCTGTCAAAAAGGAAGAGTTTCGATTGGATCTAATTTAATTTTTATTAATAATAATAATAATAATACATTTTATTTAAAGCGCATTTCAAGAAACCCAAGGTCACTGTACAACATATACACAATTCAATAGTTTAAAATAAACCAATAGTATAAAAATAGAGAAGATGATAAAATACAAAGACATGATACAGAGTGTGGTATGCAGTTATAAAGAGAAAGTTATTTTGAACAGATGAGTTTTAAGTCTGGATTTAAACAGAGGGGAAAGAGTCAATGTTGCGGATGTCAGGAGGAAGAGAATTCCAGAGTTTGGAAGCAGAGCGACTGAAAGCTCTGCTCCCCATTGTGCTGAGACGGGCAGAGGGAACAGAGAGGTGAATGAAGGAGGAGGATCTAAGAGAGCAGGAATGAGTGGTGATATGGAGAAGATCAGACAAGTAAGAAGGTGAGAGGTTATATATGGCCTTGAATGTATGCAGGAGGATTTTATATTCTACTCTGGGTTTGATTGGAAGCCATTGCAGATCTTGTAAAATGGGGGTGATATGGTGAAAAGAAGGAGTTTTGGTGATGATGCGGGCAGCTGAGTTCTGGACCAGTTGAAGCTTATGGAGGGATTTCTGTGGAAGACCATAAAGGAGAGAATTGCAGTAATCAATGTGTGAAGTGACAAGGCTGTGTACGAGAATAGAGGTGGAGTGAGCGGAGATGATTTATATTACGAAGATCAAAATATGCAGACTTGGTAATATTATTAATATGAGACTGGAAAGAGAGTGAGCTGTCAAGGATGACACCCAAACTCTTAACCTGAGGAGAGGGGGAGACTGAAGTGCCATCTATAGTAAGTGAGATGGAGTCAGATTTAGAAAGTGTAGATTTGGTGCCAACAAGAAGAATTTCAGTTTTATCACTGTTAAGTTTTAGGAAATTTGAAGTGAACCAGCATTTTATTTCAGAAAGGCAGTTATTGGGAGTGGGGAGTTGGGCTTGCTAGAGAGGTAGAGCTTGGTGTCATCCGCATAGCAGTGGAAGTGTATATTGAATTTACGAAAAATTTTGCCAAGTGGAAGGAGATAGATTAAGAAGAGTAGGGGCCCCAGGACAGAGCCCTGGGGAACACCTGTGGTAACTGGGGAGGATTGTGACCTGAAGTTTTTGAGTTGAATGAACTGAGTGCGGCCAGAAAGATATGAGTGAAACCAGTCAAGGGGGGTGTGAGTGATACCGATGGAAGATAATCTGTTGAGAAGGATGGAGTGAGATATTGTATCGAAGGCTGCACTCAGATCGAGTAGGATGAGAATAGTGATGGATCCAGAATCAGCTGCCATAAGAAGATCATTAGTGATTTTGATGAGTGCAGTTTCTGTGCTGTGACGGGACCTGAAACCAGACTGAAATTGCTCATAAAGGTTATTATGAACAAGATGGGAGTGAAGTTGGGTAGCAACAATTTTTTTCTAGAATTTTTCAAATGAAGGGTAGGTTAGAAATGGGGCGAAAGTTATTGAAATTATTGGGATCCAGACCAGGTTTTTTTCAGAATAGGAGTAACAGCTGCAGTTTTGAAATGAGAAGGGACAATTCCAGTGGTAAGTGAGGAGTAGATAATGGACGATATGAGGGGGAGCAGAGATGAAAGGCAGGATTTGACCAAACCTGTGGGAATGGGATCGAGCTGACATGTGGAGGATTTGGATTTCAAAATAAGGTCTGCAATCACTGGGGTATTAGGTAGATGAAAGCTGGAAAAATAGAGACATGGTAAAGGTAAATCAGAGTGAGAGAAAGGGGAAGAAACAGATTTAAGGTGTTGGTGAATATTATGAATTTTTCCATTAAAAAACAGCAGTAGAGAATTACAAGTATCAGTGGAGTGCATGTGGGGTAGGGAATCTGGGGGTTGAAGAGTTTTATTAAGTAATGAGAAGAGAGTTTTGGAGTTGCCTTGGTTAGAGCTAATTATACTAGAGAAAAATGTGGATTTGGTTTGAATGATAGAGTCTTTATAAAGCACTACATGAGATTTGTACATTTCTTTGTGGATGGTAAGACCAGTTCTATGATAGAGACGCTTAAGTTGACAACCTTTAGCTTTCAATGAGCGTAATTCAAGGGAGAACCAGGGAGCAGTATGTGAAAAAGTGACAGACAGAGATTTCACTGGAGCAAGAAGATTGAGGATGTTGGATAAGTCATTGTTATACAGAGCAAGCAGATCATCGGGGGTGGATAAATTGTCTGGAATTAAAATGTTATCAGTACAAGAATATTAATGTCCTTAATGTTTCTAAATGAAATAAGACGAGGTGACTTGGTTATGTAGAGACAGAGTGTGGCATTGAATGAGAGAAGAAAGTGATCTGTCATGAGGAGTTCATCAGCTGTACAGGAAGAGGGGATGAGTCCAGAGCAACATATTGAATCCAAAGTATGACCTTTTGTATGAGTGGGGAAATCTGTGTATTGTTTGAGTCCAAAGCTATCTAAACAAGAAGAAAACTCTCTAGTGAGAGAGTGATTAATATTGTCCATATGTATGTTGAAGTCTCCTAAAATTATTACATTGGATGACAGGGTAAAAACATGTGTGAGTAAAGCAGCAGTCATTGATGAAGTCATTGTGGGGCTTAGGAGGACGATACACAGTGGTGATGATGGTGGGAATTGGTCCAGGCAGTTTACACACTAACGATTCAAACGAGGAAAACACGGGATTGGATACCTGCATTACTTTCCACTTCTCGCGATAAATTATCGCGAGACCACCTCAGCGAGAACCGCGAGGTTGACAGATGTAAACAAAACCAGGTGGAGTGGAATCGTTAAGTTGTGAAAAGTCATAAGGCTGCTGCCAAGTTTCAGTTAAACACAGAAAGTCAAACTTACGGTCGCCGAGGAGATCCTGGATTAGATGACCCTTGTTCGTAAGTGAGCGGATGTTAAGTAGACCGAGTTTGACGGACGAGGTATCGTGTAAAGCATTAGGTGAAGTATTAGCTGACCTGGCTAGGATGGCTAATACGCTGTGATCAACGGACCGCTGGCTGGTGCTTTTTGGGGTGCGTCGAACATTGGACCAAAATGAACCAATTACTTTGGAGATGTCATGGTGGTAGTTGCGGTGGAAATTACGGCAAGATCAACGGTGGATGTACTTCTGGTGGGGCAAGAGAGCGATGTCCGGGTGAAGGAGCGCCGCCGGCGGAGTCCCAGTTATTATTACTTGTGTTATTATTACTTGTGTTCATGTTTAACAACGTTCTTCAAAAGTCATAGAAAATGCACTGCGCCTGACGAACTAACAGTTTTTTGATGTGTAGATCAGAGACGATGAATGAAAACAGCAGGATTTAAAAAAACACACGGTTATAAAGGGTTCATAAATACCTCAGAATCTTTCTTGATGGATCATCAGAGGACACAAAAACATGCGAAAGTCCAAAACATATTCATGCAAATGCTCTTCCTCATTGCAAAGTTAAACAGCACACATGCGTTCTAATTACTCAAAGAAATTTAAGTGTGATGAAGAGATCTTTGCTCAAACATTTCGCACTTTCACTCTTTTTGTGGCCTCTGATGACTGAGCCTTTTGAGGTGTTTTTGAACCCTGCATCAACTGTATGTGGATTTTTATTCCTGCTGTTTTTATGTTCTTCAATCAAATTCAATATTGCTAACATTGCACTTAACCGACTGTGCAATAGTCCCTCTTATTATTTTTACGTCTGATATCCGGTGACTTGACAGTATATCATATCAGAAATCATATCAGAAGTACAGAGGCAAGTAGGGAATTTGCATATCTTTCAACACAAGTCTGGTATCATGTTAACTATTCTGTTGTTTACTTTGCTTTCATTTGAATGAAATGAATACATTAACACAATGCAGCTGAACAGTGCTTACAGTTTCATGCTTGTTTCATGGTTATACAATGTGTGATGATGTGTAACCGTATAGTCCTGGTGTCTCATTTCTTTAGGGAATATTTTCACATTTACCCTTTGTCACTCCAATTCAAAAGGCAAGAGGAAGATGAAGAATTCATAAAAGTGCAAAAGTCTTGTAAGAGCCCCAGGGAACCTTCCAGCTTTTTTTTTTTTTTTTTTTTTTTTTTTACAGAGTTCCCTGTAAGAGATTAACTTCCTCGTTATGTTAGAAGTGCATTTAAATAAAATATACACGACGAAAGAATGTTTTACAACCTGAATTGATGTTTCCAAAAGAATAAAACTATTTATGGTGGAAGAATTTATTTATTATTATGGCTTGTTTCCACTGACTGGTACAGTACGTTATGGGTCACCTTTATCAGGCTTGCGTTTCCACTGCTAAATGGGTACCAATGGCACTCTTTTGGTGGCCGTGGTGTATGACAGAAAGTTGTAGTCGACGTTCTTTTTTGCTCAAAAAAAGTCTAAAGTAAAGCTGTACAAGATGCTCACATATCATATGAGAAGCACTTCTCACAAAACAGATGCTTTATACACATAAATACTTCTGTATAAATGTTTATTACTAACTTTACTATGAACATGAGTTGATTATAACTGCAGAGCAATGACAGTGTGAAATAGCGTACTGTAACGTCTGCAATTATATAAAATAATTAAATAAATGCAACATATAGAAACACATACAGACCCTTACAGTCTCAGATATGTTACCAATAACAGAAAAGCTACACACAGCAAACATTTAGTCCTTATTTAGCTTCAAAACAACATGAAATGTAGCCCACAGTCAGTGCAAACCTCTCATGATTAAATGTGTCTTTAATCTTCAGCAGCACGTGTCGCCTCTTGTTAGAAAGTAATTCATTATTCAGAGTTCATAATAGTCCAAAAGGTGATAATAAAAGTTAAACATGGCAGTTTATTCACGTTTTCTTAAAAAAAATAATGTGCTCCTTTTTTTCCGGCTTCTCCTTTTGTTTATTCGCGCGTCAGTCTCGCATTTGTCAGTTTCTGACAGCATCAGGTATCAAAAGCACGTCAATAATCAAGCGCACGTTATTATCATCAGCTCAAGAAGATTGTTATTTCAAATATAGTCGCACAGCGAGCACAAGCAAGAAAGCAAAACCGCTCGCGATTCAGACTGTCTCGTAAAAAACTACGGGACACAGGGTAAAATCTGCTCTTCTTTTTTGCTTTGTGGCTGTTCATCAAGATGACAACAAGGTTCGTTTGAGCCCAAGTCAACCAGGGCTCGTTATTACATGTATATGTAATTATGCTTTAATCTCTCGGCTGTGTATTAAAACATGGCGGCTTCTTTGTTTTCATTCTGGCTTGTTGCGTGAGCGAATGACGTATCTCTGTAAACCAATAGCTCAGCTGCACGTCTAGCTCTGCCTTTTGGTACCCTTTCTCGTGTTTGGTACCTTTTCGAAAGGGTGCTGAAAAGGGGGTACGGTACGCCTTTTGACAGTGGAAACAGCCATAAAAGCGTACAGAATCGTACCACTCAGTGGAATTGTCCATTATCGACACATATTTAAAGGGCACCTATGATCATCATTTGTAAGCTGTTGAGACAGAATTGTGAGTTGGTATAGTGTGTCCACTGTCATTTTGGGGTGACAAACACAAGTCTTTTTTTATTTTCCTGATGTTAAAATAGGATTCAAATCCCTCCCATTTTGAGGCTGACTGCAACGTAAAGTAGGAGATCAGTTTCCCCATCCACCAAATTGATTGACAGCTGCGTATTAACATGTCTCCATAGTAACGCTCATAAGATAGGACATGCGCAAAGCAACCAGGATTAAAAGATCTATTCAGCTCCCTGTGATCATCTGCACCTCAAAAATGAGTTTAAAGTTTAAAACATTACTAAAACAGTGCATGTTTGTGATAAAGAATTGTTACATAAAAATTGCTACATAATTCATCACCACATCCGCATGTCAGTAAAATTATAAAAGACGACGCTTCAATCCCGGTTTGTGGACTTAAATCAGGTTTTTAATTTCCAAAATTACAGTCGGGAAAGTTCTTATAAGGGAGATATTTCATTCTTGTCTGTCGCTATGCTGTTTATCTACGTGAACGCTACATGCATTGCGAGATCTCGGTGGCTCTGACATGCATAATGATGGCCAGGAAGAACCAGCTCTTTTGCATTAAAGTTTCATGCAACAAAAACAGCTACAATGTCCTTACAGCTCAAATTTCCCAGATTTAAAAAGGTATAATAAATAATCCCATGGATATTTTGAGCAGATACATTCTTGAGACACAAAAGACTCTTGAAAAAGGGTTAAAATAGGTGCCCTTTAAGTACACTTTGTGGAAAGGTTCTTATTCAAACCAAAAATGGTTCTTCAATTTTAAAAATGAATGTTTACAATGACTTTTTTTTTAACCATTACAACCATTACGGTTCCAAAAGACCCTAATAACATTTCAACAATCTAAAGATCCTGTTTCCACTGTGAATAACTATTTGTTGAATGGAAAAGTGTGTGGATAAAAAAAAAATCTCCAACAGAGAACTTTTATTTTAGTTTTTACATTCATTTGTAGCATTTGACTTGGACTTTAAACGAATGGATGTAACATCATGCATTCATGGATTTTTCATTCACAGGTTCCAGAGCTGAAAGAAGACATTCGGATCCCAGACTATTGTTGTCTTGGAGAGGGAGATGAGGATGACATTACAATTAATGCCTGGTTTGGGCCTGGAGGGACCGTCTCTCCTCTCCATCAGGATCCTCAACAGAATTTTTTGGCACAGGTAAACATGAGCCAAATGGTTAGTCTGGCATTTGAAAAGCAAGGCAGTTTGACGGTCCCCCTTTGATGGCATTATGGCTTTGTTTTTGAATGTAAGGTGGTTGGACGAAAATACATCCGGCTTTACAGCCTAGAGGAAACAAAAAATCTGTATCCACATGAGTCGCAGCTACTCCACAACACCAGTCAGGTAGATGTTGTTAATATATTGGTTTTAAACATACAAGAACAGACACCAACATTAGAGTAAAAATGATAAAAAGTAATAATGAAAAACAATTAGGCAATCTTTGAGTTTCAAAATTGAGGAATTTAGTTGTGGGTGTTGCATGCAACAGTTTACACAAAAGCTGCCTTTTTACCCGTTAGCGTAACTTACAATATAATTTACAATGTACAATTTTGTACATAATAAAAATAAATAAATAAAAACATGAATTTGTTTTCCCCCACTAGGTGGAGGTGGAGAATCCAGACCTGGTGAAGTTTCCAGATTTCAGTAGAGCCTCTTATAAGGAGTGTGTTCTCTGTCCTGGAGACGTCCTCTTCATCCCTCTACAGCACTGGCATTATGTGCGCTCTCTAGAGCTCAGCTTTTCTGTCAGCTTTTGGTGGTCCTGATATGTACTGAATAAACCAGCACTCTCAGTGGGTGTGTTTTAGTCTTAATTCTAGTTTTTTACTAGGACCGATTTCTCAACACTTGCATCACTTTTTCAAAATACATGCGTAATACAAGTGTAATGTTCTAGTAATATCGTACTGGTGATATGTAATCTACATCTACAAAATGTCGATGTATAACTGCACAGCTCTTTTTTTAATTTCATTAACAAATAGAGCACTATCTCAGAATAATTTTGCAGTAATGTAGTCATGGACCATGCATTAAAAAATACTGCGTATCAATTTAGAATAAGGTTTTAACATGAACTAACGAAACTAATTCTACAGCATTTGTTAATGTTGATCTCAGAATGTTTACATGTTCAGCAAATTTAGTTGACTATATGTTTACTACATGCCAGCTAATTCTCAGAGTATTAGTAGATGGTTAAAAATCTGCTGACACCACACATTACTACACATATTACCGTATTACTAATGAACAAAACTTTGCAAGTACATGTCAACTTACACCATCTCTACTTTAACCCCAAGCTTAAAATAGTATCAAATCATAATAAATCCTGTAAAAACACATTGTCATGATTCTTAATCCACTAATGAATGCTAGCAAATAAGTGAATTTCAAACAATTTACAGATAACAAAAAAGGGAAGACATAATGTGTATGTTGGAATTTCATATTAAGACAACTGAAAAAAATTTGGAGTTCAAATGCAAAAACTTCTAAGTACCCTTTAAAATTCCCATCAAAAATGAAAATTTTTCTCAGCCTCCCTTGTTTTTGTTGTGTTATTTCACTTTAAAGATCATGAAAAGAACTTATCCTTTGCGGTAAAAGTGAACTTACTAAACCTACACACAGGAGCCTGATAAAAATATTCATTTTAGAAGAAAATTTCAGATGGCTTTTAGAGTTTTTTGCATCTAAACCAGAGATAGGGCCGCCATCCCATCTGAGAATGGTTTAGAAATTGCCATTTCAAATTTATTGTAACATTTTATTTGTTTGCTTTATTAAGCTACAAAAAAGCTATCTGAAATTAAATGTTTCAATTGAAATGGTGTATTAATTAGATTTAGTTTAAAATGTACATACAGCGCATAAAGGACAATACATTTCAGTTAAAAAACATTTTTCAACCCCTGAACAAACCTGGGAGAACATGTCAATAATCATTATGATTAAGAGTGGACTACACACATATCATATTCTGTATTTATTCGCGGGGTCTTAAAAAGTCTTAAAGTGTCTTAAATCTCAAAAGGTAAATGTTAGGCATTAAAGAAGTCTTAAATCTACTGAAATATTGTGTTGTAGGTCTTACTTTTTTTTTTTAACCGGTCTTAACTTTCTTTTGTTCATGTATAGCTATCCAATCTGGCTATTAACACTCATACAATCACTAACAATCCATCTCAATAAAATGTTTTTATAATAACTTTTTAATAATAAAAAAAACATTTAATTACTTTTATTACAGTAACATTAGCTTAAAAGTACTCCATTTATTTACTGCTGAGAATACTGACCTGACCGCTATGTTTTGTTCTGTTCTTGATAAAGGTTTAGGGTTTGTAAATGGATATATTTGAAAATTGATAAAAAAAAAAAATTCAAACTAAATTATTATTATTGCATTATTAAATGTATTAAATTTAAATCATTTTTTGATGGGGCAAGTAAAAAAGGATTTGATTTGGTATTAAAATTTAATGCTGTGCCATGCTGATAAATGATTGTAGTGTTTTTTTATTATTAGTAGTATTTAGCATCTAAAAGATTGGGGAACAAGTCCTGTTAAAATGTTCCCTCTAGTATAAATGCTAAATATGAATTCTCCTTATTTAAATTAGATGACATAGATTTAAAGGAACATCCCCCCCTCTCTCTCTTTTTTTTTTACTTTTACAACTACAACCCTTGAGTTAAACTGTTGAGTTGTACCATTTTTTCATCGTTCAGCTTATCTGGATTTACAAGTCGACTGTTAATTTTCCATCAATCTTAGTACACAAAGACGAAGAGGTAAACTTTAAATAGAAAAATTATCCAAAAAAAAAAAAAATATATATATATATATATATATATAATGTACACACATATAGTTATATATAATACAGTTAAAGTCAGAATTATTAGCACCCCTGGATTTATTAGCCCCCATGTTTATTCCCCTCTCAATTTCGGTTTAACAAAGAGATTTTTTTCAACACAATTCTAAACATAATAGTTTTAATAACTCATTTCTAATAACTGATTTATTTTATTTTTGCCTTGATGACAGTAAATATTTTTTGTAAATATATTTTAAAAGGGCTAATAATTTTGACATTAAAATGGTTTATAAAAAACTGCTTTTATTCTAGCTGAAATAAAAAATAAGACTTTCTCCAGAAGAAAAAATATTATCAGAAATACTGTGAAAATGTCCTTGCTTTGTTAAACATAATTTGGGAAATATTTAAAAAAGAAAAAGAAATTCAAAGGGGGGCTAATAATTCTGACTTTAACTGTATGTATATGTATATAGAAAGCATTACTTTTTTACCTGTTCTTAATCTGCTTGCACAAGTCTCTCCTAGTTCCACATATATGAACAGAACTGAGTTGTCACCCACCCAGAATTAGTTGCAACACTTTGATCAAAACTGGAGGAAGCATCTTATTCACAAATTTAGAAAAAGCATTAAGCAATAGTATTAAGCAATTCCTTATTTTTACAACTGAAAACTTCTCAGAAACTTTGCTATCACTTTATTTTGATGGTTCCGAATTGCACATTTTGTTGACCATAATTTAACTACATGCCAACTAATTCTCATTAGAGTATTGGTAGACTGTTAAAAATCTGCTGACACTGCTCCACCAACTACACATATTACCGTATTACTATTACTAATATATAACATTTTCCAAGTATGTGTCAAGTTACACTAACCCTACTTTAACCCCAAGCTTACAGTTTACTAATATTCTAATGAGTTTCAAAATAGTAGACTTAAATGAGCAAAATATGTTAAAGGGACCGTGCAAAATAAAGTGATACCGTAACCTTTTTTATCTTAGCAACTGTACAAAATTTGCTGATTACTTCTTAAATAAATTTGAATAGCATAAATAAAAATGAATTCCAATAAAAACCAATGTGAAATTAATAAAAATCATTTCAATATATATATATATATTTTAATAACAGAAAAATATAACAAAAAATCCTGAACTCTTAAGACAAGCACTTGTGAAAATGCCCAAAGACCAGCAGTAGCATTAAATCAGCTACATTCGTCTTGACCGGCGTGTGTTTGTGGGCGCAGTGTTCTCTTTGGACGAAGAAGGCAGGTTTTGTGAACTCTGTGACTGGGGGGCCTGCATTTCTGCAAATAAGAAGAAGAAAAAATCCCTGAAATCCCTGAAAAATTTGACGTAAACATCTGTGTACTTCATATTAAAGCTAATTTAAAGATGAAACATGAAGATTTTTTTTTTTTATAAAACAAAGCACAAACTAACAAATTTAGGCTGCACAATATATTAAAAAATATAGTAGTGATAAAAGTATATGCGATATTCATATCACAAAGAGGTGTGATAAATAAAATAGAAATTTGTGTTAAGTAATTGTGTGTTGCATTGTTTATCCAAATATGACCAATCAGATGGGGTCTTACTATCTTTATTCTGTCTACCCAGTAGGTGCTGCTAAGCTATAGGCTAGGCTGGCCCAAAGGTGAATCCAGTGTCTCAAAGCAGAGAGCTGAAAAAAATACTAATAACGAGACTAGAGACAAGTGATGAAAATGTCAACAGCAAATAAGAATGACAACATCTGCAGAGATTTTCAATCATGCACAGTGTTTAAAAGTTCAAATGTTACTAATAGCACAATAACACACACAAATGTGCTGGCAGCACACACTTTGTCATTTATAATGATCACATGAAATTCTATTCTACTTACTCAACTGTGATGGCCCATAGCACTTCACTTATAATTTTATTGCAACACAAACTAGATTTGGACAGCTAATGTTCAATGTGTAATCAGTATTAGTAATATTCTTTGAATCTTAAAGTCAGTATAAAAGAAAGTTAAGTTTGTCAAATTTTCTCTATTGTGAAACATCCGATTGAAACGGTTTCTGAGCAAAAAAAAAATGTATGGCAGTGCATTATATAGTTTAGGAAATGACTAAGTCATTGGAAGACAAAATTGTGCTGCAGACAAAATGGAGGAAGTTTCGAATGCCAGTTTGTATTTTTGTGGAGTATTACTGTCCACCGGAGTCACCATCGGCATGCGACCTCTGACGCAGAATGTTTTTACATGCCCATTGATGACAAAAACATGAAGCAAAGTTTACATACCGACTTCCATTAAATTCATTACAACTGCTGCCTATCATGAAGGCAGGGCAGAAATGAGCCACTGCACTGTTAATCCTGCCCTAAACCAATGATAGCCCCGCCCTAAAGAACTAACAGCCCCATCCTAATGCACTAATAGCCCCGCCCTAAAAGCATTTCATGTCATCAGAAGTGAAGAAAAAGGGAAAGTTTCTAAAGGGAAGGTATGGTATTTGATTAAAGATTATGAGGGAAACTAGGGTTGGGCGATGT
>CAIGQZ010032903.1:9963398-9976859 GCA_903798205.1 Danio tinwini | reverse complement strand
GCCCTTCTGGCATTTGCCAGAATTGCCAGATGGCCAATCCACCCCTGGTTGCTAGGGTGTTCAAGGTGCTTGCTAAGCCATTGCTAGGTGGTTGCTAGGGTATTCTAAGTGGTTGTTAAGGCATTGCTAGGTGGTTGCTAGGGTGTTTTAGGTGGTTGCTAAAGTGTGGCTAGGTTGTTGCTAAGGTGTTCTGAATGGTTGCTAAGGTGTTGCTAGGTGGTTGCTAAGGTGTTCTAGGCCATTGCTAAGATGTTGCGAGGTGGTTGCCTAGGTGTTCTAGGTGGTTGCTAAGGCATTGCTGGGCCATTGCTTATGTGTTCTGAGTGGTTGTTAGGCAGTTGCTAGGGTGTTCTAGGTGGTTACTAAAGTGTCGCTAGGTGATTGCTGAGATGTTCTGAGTGGTTGCTGGACATAAATTAACATGGTTCTAGTATGAATTAGCATGTTGCTAGCATGTTTCTAGCATAAATTAACATGTTGTTAGCATGGTTCTAGCCTGTTTCTATTATAAACTAGCATGTTGTTAGCATGACTTCAGTATCAATTAGCATGTTGCTAGTATGTTTATAGTATGAATTAGCATGTTGCTAGTATGCTTGTTAGTATGGATTGGTATATAAACTAGCATGTTGTTAGCATGAATTTAGTATAAATTAGCATGTTGCTAATCTGATTAGTATGCTCGTTAGCATGCTTCTAGTATGGATTGGTATGTTGTTAGCATGAATTGGTATGTTGTTAGTATGCACAATGTAAAGTCAATGGCAGTTTTTTTTACAATGGAAGTCTATGGGATAGTTGCTAAGGTGGTTGCTAGGGTGTGCCTAGTAAGTTAAAAGGTCATCAGTGATTGGCAGATTGGTAGTCTGAGTAAAATGAGCCCAACCTTAAGTCTGTATGACTGTCTGGCGCAAAGCTATGAGGTCACAATTAATGGTCCAACATTAAGTCAATGGAACTTTTCTGAATTTTCCGGGTCAGTTTTCAGAAAACTGTAAGTTTATTATAAATACTCCCCATCCTTGGATACTAATATGATTATTAATAAAATGCTTGATAATTTATTCAAAAATTTTTTTACAAACATTTCCATGCACCTTCTCTTGTAGTACTCCTTCAGACCAGTTTTAAAAACCCCAGTTATAGCTAATAATTCAATATAATAATATATAAGCACAAGAAGTATCTTTCAACCAAAAACTGCCTTGATATGAAACATGACTGTAAACAAACACGTTAAATTCTCAGTAAATTTTTCCTGTCAAGCAAAAGCAAAACAACAAATACTGTATGTACACAGTAAAAAATCCTAGCTACCTTAAATTTTTAAACTGAATCAAATTAACCAGTCTCATATTGTTAAACTGACTTAAAACAGCTTGCGTAACTTATCAAATTAAGTTAGAACGTGATTAACTTAGTTGAAGAAGTTACCAAGACCTAAAAACATATGCTGTCAGGACTAATTAATCAGACATTTTTGTACAGTGTAGTCTTTTGAACACTGCTATCTAGTCCTGCAGCTCAAAAACAGGTTTTGTTTTTCAGGTTTTTCGCAAAGGACTTGTCACACTTTCACTCCTGTCATGTTTGTCACGCTGCAACAAACACTTTCGCCCTTATTTTCTTTATGCAATTAGCACTATAATTCAAGAAATGGCATAGCATTCCTCTCACTAGATCCACCTTCAATATGACTGATGGCACTTCAAATAAAACTATATTTGAGGCCACCCATGTCTGAATAGAGGGAAAGGGAAATCAAGGACAAAATTGCAGAATTTATTGTTTATGAATTTATTGAGAGCGATGCAGTAGGTAGTGCTGTCGCCTCACAGCAAGAAGGCCGCTGGCTCGAGCCTCGGCCGGGTAAGTTGGCGTTTCTGTGTGGAGTTTGCATGTTCTCCCTGTGTTCGCGTGGGTTTCCTCCGGGTGCTCCGGTTTCCCCCACAGTCCAAAGACATGCGGTATAGGTGAATTTGGTAGGCTAAATTGTCCGTAATGTATGAGTGTGAATGAGTGTGCATGAATGTTTCCCAGAGATGGGTTGTGGCTGGAAGGGCATCCGCTGCGTAAAACAAATGCTGGATAAGTTGGCGGTTCATTTCGCTGTGGCGACCCCAGATTAATAAAGGGACTAAGCCAAAAAGAAAATGAATGGATGAATGAATGAATGAATTTACTGATGTGATGCCGGTGAACACTGTGGAAGGCGAAGTTATTATTTATTTTTTTTATTTTTTTAAATAAGAATTAATGCACACATGTAGTTGGGATACACCTTAGCACGTTTAGCTAAAAACACTGCCAGTTTAGCATTATCTGCAGTTTAAATTAGATGTACTTTCGTAAATTAATAGTTTCTGTATTTGTATTTAATTTATTGATTACTCTGTGTTATATTGACCTATTTTTGTTTCACATTTTGAAAAAGTTGCCTGCATTTTTACACACATTTGTTCTGTACCTTACGGCTTGATTGTGAATTATTTTGTTGATTTTGATTTATTAAAAATATGTATCTTCTCTTCAAAGATAATCCTTTAAATTTATTTTCATTGTTCTTTCTGTGCGTTGTCGTTGTGCACCAAACATGACAATATTATTTCTAATGGGAATGGCCTGTATATTTGCAGTATGTCTTTCTGGATGGATCACAATAAAGCAGAGTAATTCAATTCAGTTTATTTTAAATTGTTTCAGTCAGTTTATGTCATGGTTTGAGTTTACAAAAGCCTCTCACGTTTCATTTGTTGTGCTTCTTTGTCTGTAGTTGTCTGTCAATTAATAATGAATTTTTCTATTTAAGACAGCTTTTGTCCATTGTTTTTTATTTGTTTTATTAGTTTTTTATGTCATTGGCACATAACCTCAGTCATTTGTCTTTAAAAGAAAACATTTGTTAGTGTCGTGTGAAGCTTATGTAAAATGTGTTCTGAGAATAGAACTTGTTCCAAAAGTGTACTTAAAGCCTTGCATCACAGAAAAGCTCTTTATGGGTATGTTGTAGTGGCGGTGAATGTGGTGTTTGTTGGCTTTTAAGCGTTCTCTTGGTGATTCAAACCTTTTGCAGTGGTTGAATACCTTAGTTCTTCAGTATTTCAAGGCTGTCCTTATGGTGCATGATCGAAATCCTTAACCCATTCCAGCTGTCCAGCGCTTGCAAACCCTGAACATCAGAATGGTTCCAGGTGAATGCTCAAAACCCTCAACCGAAACCCTATAATTGTTGACCAGTATGATCACACCCCCAACACCGGGTGTCAAAATAGTAACACCGGTTGAGAAAATGGAGGAAGACGGAGTTAGAATAGAGGTCAAGAAGGTCTCTTTCCCCAAAACCTGCAAGATCTCCCTAGCCAGAAAAAAAGTGCAGCAGCTCAAATAAACGCTTATAAATGGCACTTTTTAGTCCTTTTTACATTGTGATATTAATATTCAGGGTTTTCTTGACATAATAACATATTATTTAAAATAACTTGTAAATGTTGGTACAGTATAATAGACAGCTGGTTGAAGGGATGTTTTCCTGAAGAGGCTATAGCTGTCAAGGTTGCGGGGTTAGGAAAAGGAGCGAGGACTCAATTGCAGGGAAAATGGGTATTTATTAATAATAAAATAAAACAAACATCAAAATAACGCGCATGTTTCATCTCAGCGCCAACCGAAACCAAAACCAACCAGACTGAGACGCTGAGAATGAAACAGCGCAATGCCGACAGAAAAAAACACAAACACGAGTACGAGAGCGCGCACGTCACAAGCACATGCAGACCACGCGCATCCGCATCAAACGGGAGCGCGCATGGTCTGCACGCACTCATGACGGCGCGCACACAATGACAGAACACGAGTGCCCGACCCGAGAAAACTCGAGCCGAGCACAACAGGGCATGACAAGACAGAGCTAGTGTCCGGACTCTGCCACCAAAACAAGAATTTACAAGACCGGAGTGGCAGAACCCTGACAATAGCAGGATGTAAATATGAACTATTTATTTATAAGTACTGGCATAATTAGTTCATATGTGGGATATTATTTTATTAGTGGGCTTATCACTGTGCTGCACAGTTCATGAATAGTGTATAAATACATGTGTAAAGGAGAGTGTATGAAAAACACCACAGCAGCTAAGCCTGGTGTGAAGTTTGCCAAGCATAGCATGAGCGCACAAGCATCACCAAGGGCGCAACCTTCCAATGTCCCCAAGGCCCTGGAATTAACATTATATGGAAATAATTTAGTAAACATTTTGATTGTGGGTCATAAATGTGCTTTGCCTAGCGAATTGTAGTCTAGAGATTTTTGAAATACGACAAAAGCGTTGGGAAAGCATGGCAGTCCCCGAAGGGGGAGGACGATATGGAGGCCACCTGCTACCCAAAAGGGGAGACTTGATGGCAATATGAATATATGGACTAGCCCTATCCAGAGGGAGAGCTACATATGATAATCTGGTTAGTGGTAGGAAAGACACGGGTCCGTCTGCTAAGGGGGAACACACCATGGCTAAATAGCACATAGAGCATCGTCACCATGGATTACGCATAGCTGGCACCGAACCCCAGCATACAGGTAGACTTGGCAGGCATACAAAACATCGTATTGGGTGTTGGGAGCCTTGGAGAAACTCTCTAGGATTCGCCAAACTGGGAATTCGCTTTAGCAGAGCGGACTAAGTGCTCGTATCTCCGGGTTAGGTGGCGCAGCAAGCTTTTTTGATACTGAGCTTAGTTTCCTTCCGATTGACCAGGGTTACCCAGTAATTGGGACGAAACTGGCTTCACTCGAATATTATGGAATCTCGTGAATATATTAGGTGTCGCCCAGCCTGCAGCTCTACAGATATCTGCAAGAGAGGTGATGCGTGCTAACACCCAAAAGGAGGTGACACTTCTTGTTGAGTGAGCTTTTACCCCTAGGGGACATGGCTTGCACTGGCATTGAGAGGTGAGGGTGATGGCATTTACTATCCAGTGGGCCGACCTCTGTTTTGATATGGCACTTCCTATCTGTCGACCACCGTAACAGATAAAGAGCTGTTCAGAAGATCTTACATTCTGCATACATTCCATGAAAAGGCGCAGAGTGCGAATGGGACAAAGCAGTAAAAGGTCTGGGTCTGCCTTCTACATGGGCAGTGCTTGCAGGGTCACCACCTGATCTCTAAAGGAGGTGGTAGGTACCTTGGGCACATAGCCAGGCTGGGGTTTCAGGATAACGTGAGAGTAGGCCAGACCGAAAATGCCTCTAGATCCCAGACCCTCTTAATCGATGTCAACAAATCTAGCAGAGCTGTCTTTGTAAAAAGAAATTTTAAGGATACTGAGTCGAGTGCTTCGAACAGATCTCTCTGCAGTCCCATCAGGACTACAGAGAGATCGCAAGAGGGTATGAGAGGGAGGCGTGATGAATTTAATCGCCACGCGCCTCTGAGGAACTAAATGATTAGATTATGTTTTCCAAGCATGCTGCCATCCACTGCATGAGGGTGGAAGGTGACAGCCTATGCTCCAGCTTATCCTGAAGGAAGGATAACATAATGGTAATCTGGCAAGTTTGGGCGTCTTCTCGGCAAGAACGGCACAACTCAGTGAATAGACTCCACTTCCGGGCATAGGCATGCCTTGTAGAGGGTGCTCTAGCCTGAGTGATGGTGTTAACCACCGTCACCGGTAAATCACCTAAGTCTTCTGCGCTTTGTCTATGGACCACATGTAGAGATTTCAGAGATCTGGGCCTCGTCAGGGAATAAAAAATTGGGAATGGATGTTTTCGGGAGAAGCAAACAGGTTGACCTGAGCTTTCCCGAAGCACTCCCATATTAGCTGGACCGCACCGGTGTGCAGTGGTGCCCCCAGAAAAATTTCTTAGGGCTGGCCAGAAGAGGCCGCACCAAATCTTGGGGTGACACAAAAAAAAATTATGAATTCAGTGTAATGTTATATTTTTTGTTTCTGGTAAATGAAATAATGTGTTTTTAACTTATTTAATTAATTACTTTTGAAATATTGAATTTATTCCATGCAATAATTTAAAAACACCAATCAATCTACAATAATTTAGAGGATGCTTTTTATGTATTTATTAAAATATTGTGAATTTACTCAAGTACATTTAAATTAATAATATCAACAGCAAAATCATATTGGAGTGGCCACAGGGGTGGCCAGAGTTCACACACTCTTCTGTAAGGCAAGCCATCATAGTGATCAAGTCCAGCTCCATCCCAAGATAGGAGATGTTCTGCACAGGGGACAATTTTCTCTTCTCTCTGTTGACCCGAAGCCCTAACTGGTCGAGGTGCCGGAACACCCTGTCCCTGTGCATAATCAATTGATTCGAGGACAAAGCTAAAATAAGGCAAAAAGGCTTATATAGCTGTGGCGAGGGGGGCATGGACAAGAGCTGTGGGAGCGAAGCGACAGATGAGATGAGAAAAACCTGTGGCGCGCACCTGCCTCCAATCCCATGGAAGGAGCTCAGGACTATAAGAGGAGGAACTATGGCAGAGGAGAGAGAGAGAGAGGACAGGGCCCGGACATATTGTTTTACTTTTGCTTTCAGTTTGACCTCAGGAGACTGCCGTCCATTTGTTTTGGTTTAGACGGCAGTCTCCGTGAGGAACTGTTGTCCTTTTTATTTATAAATACTTATTTAGAAGTCCGTCGGTTCTCCGCCTCCTTCTTCCTGGCAGCCAGGTGGCCGTGAACTTCATCACAATAGCCAAAAAGGCAAAAATAAGCATTGGAGTATGCACTTCTGTGTAAGCATCCTGAATGACATCCTGTGTAAATAGCAGTCCAGTTTGTACAGATCTACGATTGGTCTTAACCCACCACTCTTTTTGAGCACAATGAAGTACGGGCTGTAAAACCTGCTCTTTATCTCGGTTGGAGGGACCGGCTTGATAGCATCCTTGCCAGGAGGACAGCAATGTCCTCTCGCAAGACAGGGGTGGACACAGAGCTGACCTTCCTAAAATACATGCCCGTGAACTTGGGGGGCCGTGAGGTGAACTAAATTGTATTACGAGTCTGATCGTCCGCATGAGTCACCACGATAGGCTGGGCTGGATGACTTCTATTATCACTTTCGACTGCTCTTTCATCACCGAGAACTCCTGGATAAAGTCCTCGACATTGTCACCGAATAGGCCAACCTGGGATATGGGCTAGTTAACAAAGCGAGCTGTGTCAACATTATGCATATCAGCCAGGTTCAGCCTTCATCTTCTCCAGGGCACGAACAGCTGACTTGGTGGTCATGAGAGCATAGTTGGCCACCGTGCAAAGCTCATGTAATAAGCCTGGGGAAGAACCACCCTCATGCAGCTCAGCCAACTTCTGCTCTTGGTAGTGCTGATAGGTGGCCATAGCGTACAAGGCAAAAGCGGCCTGGCCCACAGCTGTGTAGGCTTGGCCACGAGGGACTCAGATAACCTGCATGCCTTGGACGGGAGTCTAGGTGGACCCCTCCAGGTGGCAGCACCTTGCAGGCAAAGATTGACCGCGATAGCGTGCTCCACCTGGGTAATCATTTTGTACCCCCTGGTGGCTCTATTATCAAGGGCGGTGAGGGTGGGAGCACACAACAACCAAGCAAAGAAAGGTGCCCTCCATGCCTGCATGAGCTTACTGTGCACCACCGGAAAGATGGGGACAGGGGGATAACATGTCCAACTCCAAATCCAAGACGTCACTGACAAGCCCTGGAGGGCAGCAGTGGGTCTGGATTGTCATCAGAACATGCTAGCCCACCCTCCAATGCAGCGATGGAAATCTGATCCCTGGTGTCATCTAATGAGAGCACGGCCATCCTGGGGGATGCATCGCTACTCCCACTTGAAGCTTGGATGAAGCGCAATAATGAGGAGTGAGGGGTCCGTGGGTCCGAGGGCGGCGGATGAGCCCCCACTGTGACCCTCAGGCCTGCCCATGTGCTAACCGACTTGCAGAGAGCAGCAGGGGTGACATGCCCTAAGGCTAGAGCGTGCCACGACCTCAACTGCGTAACAGTTATGCCCTCACAGTAAGGGCATGAGCTGTCCGTGAGCACCTCCTCGAAATGCTGGACAACTAGACATGTAATACAGTGCTCGTGCCTGTCATCCGGAGAGAGGAAACAACCGCATCCAGAAGTGCACGTTCGGAACAACATCTTTAAAAAGACGCATTATTTAAAAGTGTTGCTCTCTTAAGGGATTTTGCTCTTTTAATGGAAACTGCTCTTTTAGCCACCAGCAGAACGCCCAGGTATGGGAAAGGGCAACCAGTTCAACCACTGCTGCACATGTTGTAACCCGCACTGGTGGAATTTCTGCTTGATAACAGCTTGGCAGAAGTCTATTCAGTCTCATGTGATGGTCTGAACTGAAAAAGATCGCTCGATCTGTGTACGTCGCCTATATACTCTACTAATGATTAATCGCTGGCACCTCATTGGCATTCATTGGCACTCTTTAGAGTGATTGGTCGTATTACCGTACTATTAGCGTACTACCAAAGTATCTTTCCAGACACACGTTGAATTTCTCACTGAAGGGGAACCATAAGAGGTGCTAAATGAAACCATAAGAAGGGCTTAATAGCACCAAAAGTGGTTCTTTGACTTGGAACCATAACTAACTAAATAATTAACTAAATAAAAATCTGTTCAAACTAGAGTGAAAACCTTTACAGTGGGAGATATGTGGAAATCTCAAAAATTTGCTCAACCACCATCAAACCGCACTGGAAGAAGAGGAACAAGAAAATATAGCTTTTAGCCCCAAAGGTAGTGCCATTTGTACCCTATAGAGAAGTGAAATTACAATTTTAATGTTGCCTAATTCCACTGATGCATTGGGGCAGAATGTATAGCCTACTGGCATGTTTTAATCTATTAGCTCTTCTTAGTCACATTTTCTTCTCGGTGTGCTCTGCCAGGCACTGGGTTACGGTAAACGTTGATCTTATCTCTGAATTAATAGCTTGATAGAGAAAGAGAGAGAATTAATAGGTTAAGGTTATATGTTGAGCCCCACTTTAGTTAACATTTAGCAATAAATGCAATGATGATTTAGCATATGGTTTAGTTCTTCTGACTAAAACTCAAGAAGTTTACAGTTTAAACTTATAGCAGCTGCTCGTCGTCACATACTAAAAAATATATATATATTTTGAACCGACTTTAAAAAATTACAGTAACTTGTTACACCTCAAATGTGTCGTTTTAAATCGAAGTAACACAGTTACAACTTTTTAAACAAAGTAGATTTACTAGTACTAGTTCTTAATCAAAAAATATATTTTACTTATAGATTGTTTTCTTGTTAATTGTTTACTATAGAGTCCCTTTTGTTACTTTGGTACAACTTAGTGTATTATAGGTATTTAGTTTGGAAAATATTTTTACCCTTACATCAAAGTATAATTTTGCTTTGGGCCAACATAACAAAATACTCTTAATTGTTACAGCCAAATTGATCAATTTTTCTCAAATTATGGTTTTGACATGGCTGAAACTGAAAAATGCCATTTAAAATAAATCAAAATATGTGTTCTGTCCAAAGAAACAAATACAGCAATTTTATCCATTAGGTAAAACACTGCTTTTTCAATAATCCATTAATTAATTGAATTTTGGTTTGACTTTAATATTTATTTTGAATTCTTTATTTCACTATAAAATCAAAGTAAAGTTGCACTTTGTAGTAAACTAAAATACATACAGTACATTTAATGTCAGGCTATGCTATTGCTAGTTCTTTTATTTTCAAGATCAACTGATAAACTGATAAGATCTGATGAGCTGATGCGATAACTGCTGGGGCTTTCAGTATGACTATAAATGTCAGGCAAGATGCTGATTAAACTCAGAAATACATAAAAACTGAAGAACACATAAGCAGTTGGTCAAATAACATGACAACAGCTGCTTTAAAATACTTTGAAAAAAACAAATGCTTTCATTTATCCTATGGTATTTTTTTAAGGCAAATTAAATAAACCAGCTTAAAATCAAACACTTTTTTTTACTTAATCCAATATAAAAATGTGTTTTGAACGAAGAACAAAGTAGATCCACTTTTTTCAGTGCAGAGACATTCAGTCAAACATGTACTGTAAAAAATGCTGGGTTCCACACAATTCATGTTGTCCCACCACAAATCGATAATTCATTTTTTTTGTCGGCTTAGTCCCTTTATTAATCTGGGGTCGCCACAGCCAAATGATCCGCCAACTTATCCAGCACGATTTTACGCAGCGGATGCCCTTCCAGCCGCAACCCATCTCTGGGAAACATCCACACACTCATTCACACTCATACTCATACTACGGACAATTAAGCCTACCCAATTCACCTGTACCGCATGTCTTTGGACTGTGGGGGAAACCGTAGCACCTGGAGGAATCCCACGCGAATGCAGGGAGAACATGCAAACTCCACACAGAAATGCCAACTGGTTCGAACCTGCGACCCAGCGACATTCTTGCTGTGAGGCGACAGCACTACCTACTGCGCCACTGCTTCGCCACAAATCGATTAAGTTAACTTAATCATTTTTACAAATTTAATTGGATTGAACAAAACATTTAAGTAGTTTAAACAAGCATCAAAAGTTATTTTTAAGTGTAAAAAAATCAGATGTGAAATCTAAAAAAAACTAAAATAATTAATTTACAAAGCAGATCCAGCTGTAAAGAAAATAAATACTTTCAGAACAGGAAACCAGGTCCTCCAACACAGCCATAAGTACACATATATGTGTCAAAAATAAGCTCAACAGGAAATATCTCTCTGGCTGTGAATGAACCAAAACCGTGGGTGTTCTACACGATCAAAAATACAATCCAATTCAAACCTGGCTTCAAATCATAAAAGCAATAATCAAACCAATCGTAATACACAGCAGTGAGATAATTAATTGAGAAAAAAACACAAATTTGTAAAAGCATCTGAAGAGTGGTTAGATCAACCTCAAAGGACTTGTGCAAGACTGAATTAGGTCAATAGCCCCTCGATTGCTATTCAGAAGAAAGCTGTGAAGTAATCTTCAGCCACAAACTGAATACATTCTGACAGCAAAAACTAGAATGATCAGAAGATAACCTATACAGAGACCACAGTGAACCAGTTCATTTCACCACCGGCAAGTCTACACTGTAAAAAAAAAAAGAATCTGTTAATTAACATTTGACTGTAGTTTGTGATTCATGGGTGTTTAACTTTTATTTCTTATTTTATTTACCTGCTCTGACAACTTCTGATGTTGAAACATAAGAGACACTATTTTCCCCACTGTATGCACCAGACAATTTCTCATCAATTCCATGTTTCTGGGAAATCATTGTAAAATGTGTTTCAAACAGGCGAGTGTGCTGCCCCTGTTGGAGACACACTCTTTCCTCAGTGTGTGTGTGGGTGTGTTTAATTGTTGTTTAGTTGTTAGAAGTTAAGATCTCAAAATTTGAATTGTAGCCTAAATAAACAGAAAAAGTGAATTGTAAGAATCAGGCTATTAATGCATTTTTCACAATGTATCTATTTGTTCTCACAGTACTGCTTTAGTATTGCTTTATGACCACAGTGTACCCATCTTCTGATGGCTACTTCCAGCAGAAGCACAAATCTAAAGCACAAATCATCTCAGACTGGTTTCTTGAACATGATAATGAGTTCACTGTACTCAAATGGCCTCCACAGTCACCAGAACTCAATCCAATAGAGCACCTTTGGGATGTGGTGGAATGGGAGACTGGTATCATGGATGTGCAGCCGACAAATCTCCAGCAACTGCGTGATGCTATCATGCCAAAATGGAGCAAAATCTTTGAGGAATATTTCCAGTACCTTGTTGAATCTTTGCCATGAAGGATAAAGGCAGTTCTAAAGGCAAAACCCGGTGAGTGTATGCATTCTCAGAAATAAAGGTACACGAGCTGTCACTGGGGTGGTACCTTTTAAAAAGGTACAGATTTGTTCCAAAAGGGTCCATATTGGTACCTCAAAAGTATATATTAGTACCTAAAAAATTTTAAGAGGAACACTTTGTACTTTTAGGTACCAATATGTACCTTTTAGGTACAAATTTGTACCTTTTGAAAAGATACTACCCCAGTGACAGCTCACGTACTTTTATTTCTGAGAGTGTGTACATATTTAGTTCACTTTACCCTTTATTCTACCTTGGAATATTAAGTTATTTTATTTATTAAGGTGGGAAATCATAGCCGTCAGTCATTTTACAATTTCATCAAAATTTGTATCAAAACAAACCCTTATTCATTTTCTCCCTTTATGATGTCCTCTCCAATCATTATAGAAGTTCCAAATTTAGGCTTCCAGAAAGCCATGAATTATACGACTGAATTATGTCATTTTTGCCAAAACACTTTATGATAAGTCAATCTAAATCTGTATACTACCTCAACATGTCTGTGTCTCTGCATGATCTCAGCATTATCTGTAGACACACACACAGTGCTGAAGTATTGCCAAATTATGGCCAGGCTGTCTATGATTTTGGTACAGAAAAGATGAACAACACCAAGATCAACATCCTGACACAGCACTGACCTATAAGCCACATCATTAGTAGTGCTCAAATTTCTGGCTCCTTCTTTGCATACTTTATCCGTTATTCAAATAGACAATTCATATCATGCTGTTTAACTGTAGTGTGAAAACAATGATAAGTAGCCCCACATGCCTGAAATGTTTACAGTACTGGTCAAAAGTTTCAGGTCAGTTTTTTTTCATGCTTTTTTATATTTTTTTAAAGAAAATTATTCTGTTCATCATGGCAGCATTTATTAAATGTAAAAAAGTTCAATTGTTAAATATTTATAAAACAATTAAATAACTGCTTTCTTATTGTATGTAGTTTCAAACTAAACTATTACTCCAGTCATAATTGCTTTTATTACTAGTACCATTAATAATAATAATAATAATAATAATAATAATAATAATAATTAAGGCAGCCCGGTGGTGCAGTGGGTAGCGCTCTTGCCTCACAGCAAGGTTGCTGGTTCTAGCCTTGGCTGGGTCAGTTGGCATTTCTGTGTGGAGTTTGCATGTCCTCCCCATGTTCGCGTGGGTTTTCTCCAGGTGCCCTGAATTCCCCTACAAGTCCAAAGACATGCACTACAGGTGAATTGGTTAAGCTAAATTGTCCGTAGTATATGTGTGTGAATGAAAGTGTATGGGTGTTTCCCAGTGATGGGTTGCGGCTGGAAGGATATCTGCTGCAAAAAACAGATGCTGGATAAGTTGTCGGTTCATTCGGCTGTGGCAACCCATAATTTATAAAGGGACTAAGGCGAAAAGAAAATGAATGAATGAATGATAATTCATTCATAATTCATTTCAGCTTCATTACTCCAGTCTTCAGAGTCACATGATCCTTCAAAAATCACTCTACTATTATAGAGTGATTTTTGAAGGATCATGTGACTCTGAAGACTGGAGTAATG
>CAIGQZ010032903.1:9937953-9948398 GCA_903798205.1 Danio tinwini | reverse complement strand
ATATAGTTGAAGTCAGAATTATTAGCCCCCCTGTTTATTTTTTCCCCAATTTATGTTTAACGGAGAGAAGATTTCTAAGAACACATTTCTAAGCATAATAATTTTAATAACTTATTTCTACATAAAGCAGTACAACACTTTTTCATCATAGGAACCCTTTTGAATTTTTACAATTAATTTCTTTTCCGCTTTGCATCACAGAAATAAACAAAATTGTGTAACATATGCATATAGAAAGTGGTTATTCTACATTTAAAAATGACATTTCCCAATATTACTGTTTGTATTGTATTTGCGAGTAAATAAATGCATTCTTGAGCAATATAGGCTTCTTTCAAAACATTCTAAAAACTGTTTCCAAACTTTTGACGGGTAGGTACATTAAAAAATATCAGCAGGCCTAATTTGTTAATCAGAATTTCTTGGCCTGCCAAAAATGTTTTAGATGCGTGATCTTCTTTCGCTATCATTATGGTTGATTAAATGAATTAGTGGACGAATGAGACGACTTACAAAAATCTGGCTGATAACAGAGACTGGCTTTCTTCTTCAGACAGAGCCTCCTCCAGCTGACGGACCTTCCTCAAGGCAAGGAAACTCAGTGTCCCAAGTACTGAGATTACCAGCAGAGCCGTGAACATAATCTTTCTTTCTCTATCTGTGACACATACACAAAAAAATATATAAAAATGTACAAATGCAGAACAAACTGAAAATGTGCTTGTGTTTGAAATAGTCGTTAAGAGTTAGTACAAAGACAGGATAATTGATTATTTAATGTTAAAATACAAGAGTTACACACACAATCAAGCTGCTTTTAGCAATTTTTTGATTATCACATTACCTGATATTTCAGTTTTTCCTTTCCAATCAAAATAAACGTACAGATTGCCAAACAACATACTGAAAAAAAAAACACAAACAGATCTTTTCATCCAGGAATCATTGACAGAACGTCTGGTAAAATCACAGCTTGTGTTAGTGTTACTGATTTGGTTAGTAGGTTTAACTGTCTTTCTTCAGTGAAATATAATTGATATATCTTAAGCCTAGACATTCTGACATTCTGTCTAATCATTTCTGGGTAACACTTTACAATAAGGTTCATTAGTTAATGCATTTACTAACATAAACTAATCATGAACAATAATTGTACAACATTTATTAATCATGATTCAACATTAACTAATGCATTATTAACATCCAAGTTCATGCTTGTAAACATTAGTTAATGCACCATGAATTAACATGAATTAACAATGAACAACTGTATTTTTATTATCTAACGTTAACTAACATGAACAAATGCTGTAGTAAATGTATTGTTCATTGTTTGTTCATATTAGTAAATGCATTAACTAACATTAAGTAATGAACCTTATTGTAAAGTGTGACCAATTTCTGTGTTCTTTCTCAGAAGAAAAAATGAAGCTCATGCACATAATGAATTATAATAATTATTTATAATCAATGACAACAATTCAATAAATGTACCCATAAAGACTCAACAAAACCTATAATGTCTAATAATAATAGTTATTACTACCTTTATAATAGTGTTATTATTACTAATATGTAGCATTATTATAATACTTCTTCATTTATTTATTCATTTTCCTTCGGCTTTGTCTCTGATTTATTAGGGGTCGCCACAGCGAATTGAAACGGCAACTACTCTGGCATATGTTTTATGCAGTTGATGCCCTTCCAGCTGCAACCCAGTACTGAAATACCCATACACACTCACATTCAAACAAGCACTCATACACTATGGCAATTTAGTTCATATTATTAATATTGACATTCCATAATTGTGTGTGTTGATAATCAGATACCTAAAGGAACACTCCGCTTTAAAAAAGGCTCATTTTACAACTCTCCTAGAGTTTTAGAATTCTTTCAGCCAATTTCCAAGTCTGACAGGAGCACTTTTAACTTAGCTTAGCATAGATTGTTGAGGTAGATAAGAACAGTAGCATCTTACTCATGAAAGAGTTTTAATAATAATCCTATTTAAAACTCAAATCTTCTGTAGTTACATCATGTGCTAAGACCGACGGCAAATGAAAAGTTGCTATTTTTTATAGACCGATATGGCAACTGGAACTATACTCTCATTCTGGAGTAATAATCAAGAAACTTTGCTGCTGTACCATGGCTTTAGCAGGCACACTATTACACAGCACCTTAAACTCGGCTAACTTCTGTCAATATAATCTTGAAAGTTACCTTGCTGACTATTTTCAGGCACTACATAATATCATTGCGGCTGCTTCAGCCATCGTAGCTCTTTGGTTATTTTTGAGTGCAATGCTAATGGTCTTATCTGATTCAATGATCTATGCTAAGCTAAGCTAAAAGTGCTCCTGCCAGACTCTGAGATTGGCTAAGTGGATAAAAAATGCTAGAACTCAACTGTTTACCTTGAGGGTGGTTAAAACATTTATATATTTTGTTTTTCTTTAAGAGCAATTTGTTAATGCGAATCTCAGATTGTAAATTCATGTCAACATCAGAACTCTGAACACTATTGATGTCACTTCTTGTACCTGCACTGCAGTAACGCCCAAAACACTCCTGTGTTCCTGTTGATGGTGGAAGCGTCAGAATTCTCCACTAGAAAGTGTCCTTGAGCCGTCCAAAGCACTGTGGACAGAAAAACGTCAGAATTTACCATTAAAATTAACTTAAAGCAAATAGAAGTCGTGTTAGTTCTAAATTCCAATTTAAATGTTTATAATGGTTTATATAGTGCATCTTACAGAAACACTCCACTTTTTGAGAGAAGTCGAGTTTTCCCATTTTTTAACACCACACAGTCTATCTCTAGGTCTAGAGGAAGCATTTTAGCTTAGCTTAGCTTAGCATAGATCATTAGACTTATCAAATGAGGCAATTTCCAAAAAAAGTTGAGTGTTACTTCATTGTACAAAAACTATAAACAAATTTAGAGACTTAATGATTTAAAGTTATGTGTTTGAGTAACACATTTTTTGTTGTTTATTCTGTAAACTACTGATGACATTTCATCCAAATGAAATAAAACGTCAAGATGATTCCAATGTTTTATCTTCGGAGAAGTTAAGAAATCAATATTTGGTGTGATAACCCTGATTTTCATGACAGCAAATGAAAACATTTGTTATTCTGACCCAAAAAAAAGTTTTAAATTACAGTAATTTTATGAAATTTGTAAGAAATGTTATCAAACGTACATAAATAAAATAAATATCAACATTTTACTCAAACCCACAGCTGATCAATTCAGTAAATCTTTCAAGTGATCTCCTAAAATTATTCCAATAGCTTTATATATATTTTTAAATAACAAGGAGGGTGTCAAATAGTGAATATGAAATATTAGACTAAATTAAATACACGATGAATGTGGCTTTGTGTTTTAAACATGTACTTACTGGCTGCCCCAAAGCCAATGACCACTGATGTGAAATAAAAGGACCATGTGGATGGAATGATGAATACAGCTATATAACCACTGAAAAAAACATGCAGAAGTGAACGATACAGACAACAGCGACACAAAGACTACATGGAAAACAGTCACAAAGACATCTGTGATACTTGCCTATAAAGAATGCCACTCAAGAACATCGTAAACCGAGCTCCAATTACCGCAACGATAGTGGGAGCTAATATATTACAGAAGGAAAAGACTCCATATATTATTCCAAGGCTGTGAAAAGAGAAAAGCAAAATGATTAGATATTACATTTTCAAACATTTTATTTTCACAATATCTTGACTAAGTTTATTAAAGTCTTTAATGAACAGTTTTTTTCTGACATTCAAAATATATAATTATGTTTAATCATATTGAGCTAAATAATGCACTGTGTTAAATACTGCCTCTCATGAATTTGTGCAACTTATCACTGATTAACTCACTTAAATGAAAAATGTAAGTTTAATTGCAACTTTACAGGATGTTCACGCAAAATTAATAATTATTCAGCATTATTGTAAATTTCTACTGTTTGGTAGAATATGCGAAACCAAAACTGTGTTCCCCACAGAAGAAAAAGCCATTCTTCGAAATATCAGGGTTCCCATTCCAACCCAAACATCAAATCTCGACTTTTAATAACAGGTAACACTTTACAATAAGGTTCATTAGTTAATGCATTTACTAACATGAACTAATCATGAACAACACTTGTCCAGCATTTATTAATCAGAATTCAACAATAACTAATGCATTATTAACATCCTAGTTCATGCTTGTTAACATTAGTTAATGCACCGTGAATTAACACGAACTAACAATGAACAACTGTATTTTCGTTAACTTACATGAACAAATACTGTAGTAAATGTATTGTTCATTGTTTGTTCATGTTAGTAAATACATTAACATTAACTAATGAACCTTATTGTAAAGTGTGACTCAATAATTAAAAAGCTGAATATCCATGATTCTACGATCGCTGAATTTTATGCAAAAGTAAGCAAATGGTGCAAAATTTAGGCAAGCCTGCAATTGCTTTAATTGGCACAGATATACTTTTGCCGTCTGCATTATTTTATATTAAATAACATTATATATGATTATAGAAAATGCTCATCCAGTATGTGATACCTCGAGATGTCATAGAGATGACCTTGCAGTGTGTGACTTGCTTTGGATGAGTCATGTGACATTATCACAACACACATTCAGCCAAATTGTACTGGAACAGGGCTACACTGTCAAAAATATCCGGAAATTAGCTGTTTCCCATATTTTGTGATTCATGCTTTTATGTTTTTCCCTGATTATTTATGCTTTTGAACTGCAATATGGGACCTTGATCTCTTTTCCAACAACTTTTAACACTGACAATTTTGAAAAAGTGACTTTTATTAACATTTGTAATAGTTAGAAGGGATATATTGTCATAGTTGGTGTTGTATATTATGGTACAAAAACATTGTAATAAACTGCCAGTACATTTTCTGTCATCTATTACCAATATTATGTTATTTCAAACTACTACAATGTCAATAAAAGTCACTTTGTGAGTTACATTTTTTAACATTACAAGTCAAGAGAGCAGAGATCAAGGTCCCATAATGCAATTCTCAACCAACCACAAATAAATGAAAAACACCTGTGAATGAAAAAAATCCGGTAACTATTATTTAACAGATATTTTTACAGGGTATATGCACTAAAATTTACAATTTGATCATTTTAACATTAAGGATTATGTATTAAATATGATTTAGTAGGCTTTATATGATTAAGAGGTAAACACTTTCTATCTTTGTTTCTCTCAGTGTTTCCTCCCTTCCTTCCTTCTTGAGGTCAAAGAAGTATTGAAGAACTAAGATGTGTACATTTGTGTGTATTCCACAGCAAAACAACACAAGAAATGTTGCAAAAATTGCAGCTAAATCTGTTATTTTTGAAATATGTTCTCATGACTGGTAGAAACTCATATGAGGTGGACAAAAGAATGACTTCTAACCACTTTAAATTGCTTATGGAAAAAAATGAGTTCAAACTATGAAGGTTCGTAAATCAAAGAAAAAGTGACATATTCAGAACACAACTTATGATGACAATTCATGATTTTCTAACACAAATCGATCAAATTCACCTAATTGTTTTTACAAATGTAAGGTAAATGAACATAAAACCATTAAGCTGTTCGAAATTCAGCTCATTCTAAATAAGTAGTTTAAACAAGCAGCAAAATATTAGTGCAACACTGAAATTAGGCTTCATTAATGATTAAAGCATTTCACAGCACACTGTATTATATTTGTATACCTGTCATGAATCTTTAAATATTACATGCACAATGTAGTGAATCTTACCTGTGATACCCACTCCCGGTGAAGTTAGTGCTGTTTAAGCTTTTCACCACTGTTTGCTAAAAGGAAATACATAGAAATTAGGCATGGGCCAGTATAAGATTCTGACACTATGATAACCTTAGATAAAAATAGCACGGTTTTACGGTTTCACAGTATTATGATTACTGCTCTAAAATAAGTTCTGGGTAAAAAAAAATCCACACAATATATTTTATTTTAAGAAACATTTAAAATATTTTGGCTTTTTCTATTTTAAACATTTCAGGATAAACATTTTAAATAAATCACTGACTATCTTCCTCAAAAACACAGATTCCATAACAACTTGAAAAGGCATTTTTGCATATCTTTCTTTTCTTTGGATTTAAAGTAAAGCCACTGCACTGTTCAGGTCTATAGCATGTTTGTATGTTGGTGTATAAGTGACTTGTTTTTCAAACAATTCCTGAATTGTGGGCTGGCCAGTAGCTTTTGATTTGTAGGGTCCTTTTGCTATAGATACTGTTGCCCTAAAAAAACTAAATGAAATAGTCGTGAAAAATAAATAAATAAATAAATCACATAAAAAAGCTTACATATAATTTAAGAACGGTATAACAGAAAATGTTTGAGGTTTCAAAACCTTGATTTTTCCAAACTGCGGTAAACCTTGAAACCAGTTATCGTGCCATGCCTAATATAAATATATCTTCGTCTTTTTTTCAAAAAGCCCTGAAGCATGAAATTTTTTAGTAAAAGAATAACATAAAAATATAATTATAACATCAATATAAATATTTAGTTTGCTAATCAATACGTAGTCATGAAGTCTCCATCTACTAAAAAAATCATGCTGTAGTTACAATACATCCAATAAAATAGTTAGACTGCAAGATACATGCTTGATTACATCACTGAGAATATTTTAAAGATGATTCATGTTGCACACAGACAATGTTTGTAGAGTATTTGTTTAATTTTATAATAAGACATCTCTTTATGGTTAAATTGAGTTTGTGGGTTTTTGTTTCTTTCTTTTTTGGAGTGACTGTGGGGTCAGCAGAAGTCCAGCGTGACATTTGAATTTGTTCCTCGCATTAGTCATGCAGGAAAATTTATTGACTGATGGGAAAATCAAAAACACGAGAAAGCGCCTGACCCGGATTCACTTCAACAATAGACTGTCTCAAAATAAAAAATAAAAACTACTACTAAATGTTTTACAAAGTATATTGAATTAATTAAAAAATAAATGGTTCTGTAGTTGGGTCAAAGACTACAATGTGTGAAAAACATTCTGACCATGACAGTGTAAATTCGATAGGTTTACAAAAATGTATTTTATTCATTCACCTCATTTATTTTTATTTATTTAGGTTCCTAACTGTTGTATAGTGAAGGTTTTAATTGCATTTAATTAAAGCCAAATTGTAACCTCAAGGCCTTAGTGGGGGATGGGATTGTTAACAAGGTAAAAGGTTGATTCTGTACAGACATACTGCTCTCTAATCTGCAATTTGCCTAAGAATCAAACCATTTATCACTAAAAAGTAGTTCAGTAATACAACTATGAATACAAAAACACAAAGATCAAGCTTGAGGGTCTTGTTTCATGATAATGTAACTCATATAAAGCTGCTAAAAATGGTAAAAGACTTCAGCTAGGTTTAAAAGCTAACATTTATGTTACATTTAAATTATAGATTTCAAACTTGACCAAAGCATTCCATTCAGTCATACAGGCCTTATATCTGAATAGCATGCTGAAAGAATGCAAAACAACTTACTTCGATATTCCCACAGGTGGTGAAGGCTGTAAAGATGAGCAAAAATCCTATTCCCAAAACAACAACATTATATGTCCTAATGTCCGCCATCATCAGCTCAGCATGTAAATCCTCATGTAAGATGCCGGAGTTTCAGCGATGGTGGCTTTTGGTCCATGTAAATGTCAACAGCATCCAGGAAAGCAAACTATGGGAAAACAAGCCGATAAGGGGAGTAATTAGTGATTTACTGCATGCATATTAGAGTATTATTGCATTATAGCTGCAGCCGTAGTTGAAGGATGACAAATATAAGTTGTTTGGTGGTCAAAGAGCTGCACGCGCCTCGTGACTGTCAAGCATGAGATGAAAGTTGCTGGAATGCAAAGTCCATGTGACGGTTTCCGTGGAAACTACTTCACACAAAAAGCAGTGGCCCAGAATGAGAACAGACAGACGAACAGACAGAGAGAGAGAGACAGAGAGAGAGAGAGAGTGAGTGAGTGAGTGAGTGAGTGAGTGAGTGTGTGTGTGTGTGTGTGTGTGTGTGTGTGAGTGTGAGTGTGAGTGTGAGTGTGAGAGTGAGTGTGAGTATGAGAGTGAGTGTGTGCCACCGCGGAATGAACCAACAACTATTATCTGTGTGTGTGTGTGTGTGTGTGTGTGTGTGTGTGTGTGTGTGTGTGTGTGTGTGTGTGTTTATGATGAAGGCCAACTTATTAGCCCTCCGGTGATATTTTTATTCATTTTCAGATATCTCCCACATATTTAGCAATAAATATATTCCCCAAGTGCTGTTTATTGACAAGATTTTGTTCAACACATTTATAAATTCTAGTTAATAGTTAGGTAGTTTAATAATAGTTTTAATAGCTAATTTCTAATATCTAATTTCTTTTGTCTTTGCTATGATAAGAGTATATGATATTTTACTAGTTATCTTGCATGATACTAGTATTCAACTTAAAGTGCAATTTAAAGGGGAACAATTATGCATATAACACTTTTATTTAAACACAGTTGTGTGGTGTGTGAATATAGCCAGCCTCTAATGGTAAAAATGAATTCATTCTATTTTTTATAATCACACTTGATAGAAACAGTCTGCAGAAACACTTTGATTGACATTCACCCTTTTGTACATGTCATCGGAGGGGGAAAGCCACACCCATTGGTGATTAGTGATCTCTCCCTCATTAAGCTGCGGTCACACTGGACTTTTCTCCCCATAGACTTATACGCACGCCAATGCGTCAGACCGAAAATGTAAGGTCGTGTGGCAAGTTTTGCAGTTCGCTGCGTTGGAAAGTTCAAGCTTGGTGAACTCTGACCTGCGAAATCACATCACATGATTGCGCGAGAACAGTCGAAAACATGACCTCTCTGAACAGGAATATAAGGGTCACGAAACACCAAAACACATTTCTTGAGCTGTTGACAGTCATATATGTGTCTCACGCTGCTATAAGCACTATTAGGACATATATATTGCACTAAAAAGTGAAAATTGGTTGTTTTTGTGTTATTTTAAACAAATTCGTTCTTCCGGTTTGAAATGAATTTTTGAAGCTGCGTCACGGCCATGAGATACTTGCATGTAAATCCAGCGTGGAAAGTGGATGTCTGTAACTGCGAGTACATTGTGACGTCTCTAAGTGTGCGGCATCAATTCATGAGAAAGACTTTGTTCAAACCAATCAGTGCGCTCTATTGTGTATGCGGTGCGACATCATTAATATGCATGATAGCTTCGGAGACTGTTTTACCTGTTACAGTGTTCAGACGACAGAGAGACGCCACGTTTTGTTGCCAAAACAAGTGAAAGAACAAGAATTTGGAGACATGGGTCGTCAGTGTTGCATTTATTAGTGTGCTGCATTTATTAATGTGATGCAACGAAGGTTTTGTTTGCATTTTCCCGCTATGAGAGCACTGCTAGACTCACATGTGGATTACAGTGCACGCGACAGAAATGCGTTTGTAAGGAACATTTTTTACCCGAGAGCTTTTCGCGTCTGAAAAAAAATGAAATCCGGATTTGCCGCTCGTCTCCTTTTAAAAAAAGACACAGTTCCAGTTTGATTGTCCTGTCGCTACAGATTTGGTAAGTGTGTGTGTGAGAGCAGTGCCCTTTGTTTGATCATTCAGATGGCAAAGTTAGTTTGTATCGTCAGCAGTGCTCTTCCAGTTTTTAAAGACATACTATAGTCAAAATGAGTTACAGTATGTTAATATTACTACAATATTATAGTACAATATTATAGACTGAAAGATCCGCCAAACTGCAGTTAAAGTCGACAAATTAATAATTTGGCAAGTAATTTGATTACTGATGTCCTTGTAAACACAGTCACTCTTTATCCCCTGCGTCTGCGTGCCCAAACGGAAACTCCCATATTTGAAAATACTTCCCTCTTTCCCTCCCCCGACACTCCCACTTAAACAGAGCTGGACACGCCCACTTTCCTGACTTTTTCCAAACTAGAGGTGTGAAAACACCCTGCTGAGACAGGGGGGTTTCATGGCCCTTTAAAACATGGACCGATCGCTCGCTTTTTTTTATGTCTAATCATCTTGTTTAATCCCGCCCCTTTTCTCAGCACCGTACAACAGAATTTCGCACGCACAAACTCTAGTGTGACCACAGCTTTAGCATAGACAGCCCTGATTGAGAAACAGCCGTCCACCATTAGAGTTTTTAATGTGCTGCTATGGTGACACATAGGTGTTTATAGCTCCAGCCTCTTTTGAAGTGAATCTCATTTGAGTTTAAAGCTACAGTCATTTAAATACAAGTCAATTCCAAAGACAATTTGGATAAAATGCTAAAAGTGGCAGTTGCAAAGAGTTATAAACTATTATTTGTGTGGTGTTATGAGC
>CAIGQZ010032903.1:9908235-9932953 GCA_903798205.1 Danio tinwini | reverse complement strand
ATGTCGCCACAGCGGAATGAACCGCCAACTTATCCAGCATATGTTTAACACAGCGGATGCCCTTCCAGCTGCAACCCATCACTGGAAAACATACACACACACACACACACACACACACACACACACACACACAATTTCCACATGCAAATAGGCAGTAAACAACATATTTACAAATATTTAAGATATATTTATTTATATTTATTTAGCTAATGCAGAGTTTAAACAATAAACAAAGCTACACAATATGTGGCTAATTACTTTAACAAAGTGACAAAATTAATGGACTGAATATATGAAACTGTCAATAAACGGTGTACATATATCATAATTATATATGGTAAACCAACATTTTAAATAAATTTACTAACTTTTCCAAGAAATACAAGTTTAAGATCAACGAACTTCTGTAATTATAGTACTCGTTGTACATCAACGAAATTATAAATAGTCGAGTTTTTAGAGTTTAGAAAATGTTTTCTTTTACAAAGTAAGTTTCCAAAAAAAGGTGTGAATAAAATACAATTTATATAAAAATTGTCTATTTTTAGTGCCATCATTTATTTATTTGCTAATACAAAATTAGTAGCCTAAGGTTAGTTCTAAACACTCTGCAGTAAACACAACAGCAAGCATAGCTGAGAAATTCATATTTACATAATCAAATTGATGGCAAAAAACAAAGGGGCTGACATTAAACATATTATTTAATAATTACTAGATACTGGATAACATTTCTGAATATTTTAATAGAAAATTCAACAACATGTCTAGGTTGAAAGAGTGTTTGACTGACCCCTCGGCTCTTTTTAATTCTCTCTCTATATATATATGTTTTTTTATTTTAAAAAGAAACTTTATTCGTACCATGCACTAGATTTTAAAATCGCAAAGTCACTACGGAAAGCCGCGGAGCTCAACCATTGACAGCACGCTCTTTCCCAGAAGCCTTTCCTCATATTGTACACAATCATCATGGCGGCGCAGGATGGTAGGTAGCATGAAAATGTACTTAAATGCAATTTCCACCGTGTTTGCGGTGTTATTAATAACCGTACAACATCAAGTCCTGTCATTTGTGTCTTGTATTATTCTGAATGGACGTTCTTTTAACTTGTCAGGGCAAAACAACAGCTAGAAAATTTGTGATTAAAACAGCCATGTCGAAAACTTCGGCTGTGTCACAAAATCTATTGAGCTTTCTACTTCGACAGCATTCTAGGGGGGCATCGTGAGCTCGCACATAACGTTTGACAATTCCTGAAACGTTCAAAAAGCGTTTATAGTCTTCACGGGAGCGTTTATTACCTTAAAACTAACGTCCCGTTCGAGCTCACAGTGCCCAGAGATGCCTTCTAGATAGGCAGCTCACTGGGTTTGGGACACAATCTTGCGAATATTAGCACAGCGGGATGGCTAAGTTAACGATGAGTCAGTTGTGTAGGATTACAAAACGGTCTCTCTTGAGTCCGCCAGGGTCAGTTATTGGTCTTAGCTCAACAGTTGGGTTCAAATATCGTTTAATTTAATATTGAATTTAATAGATGATTCTGCGCCTTTGGACACCAGCTAGTTCAGTTAGCTTTAAACGTGTACAGTATACTAGACACTAGTAATTAATGTAAACATGCACCATCTCTTTTGTGGAGTACTAAAAACTTAAATTCTGAAAAGATTAGAGTTGTTGTCTAGTTTTCTTCCATAGGAGCTATAAAATTAAGGTGTTGTATATATATTATATTGTTTTGTTTATATAATTTAGAATTTTTATTATATTTAGATATTATACCAATACTTTACCTTAAAACGGGTCAACATAATACAAAAAAAAAAACAGATTTTGATTGATACCTTCTCATCTGTCATTGTTCCCGCAGGAAGTGAGGTAGTAGGAATGGAGGCTGAGGTCATGCAGAAGGTACCAGAAGTGTTGTGTGAAGCTGCCGGACAAGGAGATGAAGCAGGCAGCGAAGCAGCATCTCTTACCGATGGTGAAAGCACATCAGCTGAGCCTGCTGCGGTCAGCAATGGAGAGGAAAGTGACGAGGGGAAAGAGATGGTGGAAGTGAAAATCATTTGGAACAAAAACAAATATGACCTTAAAATCCCTTTAGATGGCACCGGTGCTAAGCTGAAAGAAAAGATTCACGCACTCACTGGTAACGTAACCCCACGTTCATGGAAGTTCTGGGTTTAGCGGGATATTTAATTTAAGTGCTTCCAAATATGCTATTTTGAGGGTTCCTAATTTTGTTTTGGAGTCTCTTGCTATAGGTTTACATGGATCCGAGGTCTAAAAATACTATTGCTTTCTCATGTTCCATTTCGCAACACCTCATTTCTTAGAGTTGCACATGATTTGTTCAAAGATTCAGTCTCTCTAAACTATTGCTGTCCATTACACTTCTTTGCTCTGATTGGTCAGGTGAGCCAGTCTGTTGTTATAAAGTGGTGAATGGATGACTTCAAAACCCAAATTTGCAATGGTGTTTTTTAATAAACCTAACAGCTTTAAAATTCGTGTTTTAGATACGAGTGTGTGAAATTCTCATAGCAAAGATAAATGTTAGAGCATTGTCAAGTTATGTTCACTCTTACAATTTTCTTTCCTGCACCTACTCCATTGGTTTACTACTTAAAGGTCCCATTAAATTGAAATAAAGTTTTTCAGATGTCAGTATTAGTATTTTTACTTTTCAGGATGTCAATAATCTAGTGTGCTCTGAAACGGTGATAAAATTTGTGTTTAGAAGTAGGGCTGGGCGCTAAAATCAGTATCGATATTTATTGACTGAACACCATTTTCAATAACGATAAAAAAAGTTTGGTATTAAATTTTAGTTTGAAGCGCTATAGTTTTATTAAAACGTGGCTGCTGAGCGCATGCCTTTGAAGTAATGCCAGTAAGCTTAGGGTGTAAGTTTGTCATTTCCAAATGAGGCGAGTGACTTGCATGACACTTACATGGTGTGCAGGCAGCGTGCACGTGCATTTTCCAGGTACACCTAGTTGAAAAACATAAAACTTCCAAATTCAGCAAGTGCACCACGATTCATGTGAGTAGAACTAACCAATCTGCTTCACACTTTGTATGGAATATACACATTTCGGTAATAACAGCAGACTTTTTCCCTAAACTTGCATCAGAGCTGCGGCAATGATTTGTCTGTTTGTCATCCTCTGAGAAAAGGGTTGATTAGTTACGAGTTACGAGAGATGCCATAGAACACTGATCATCAACTAACGGCCCACGGGCCAAAACCGGCCCACTGAGCCATTCAATCCGGCCCGTGACTGGATTCCAAAATTGTGAGGATCAAAAAGAAAATAGTGGTTCACACTATTAAAGCAACTTAAAATAACAACAACTCAGTCTCTTGTCAGAATAACCACATTTATGAATATATTTAGGCTACACTTCGAAATGAGGACAGACTCAGACTGTGGCGTTAAGCATTTATTGTTTCAAACTGATTTTAGCGTAAGTGAAGACCGGGTGGGGTGTAGGCGGAGTGCGCGCGACTTGTGTGTGATGAAGAGCAAGGAGGGATGCGGTGGAGAAAGGTGTATTTGAGGAGCAGGAGGAAGATGCGTGATTTCCAGGAGATTATCATTCATTTGCACGCATCCAAGAGTCTGTGCATTTGCGGGAGACTCACAGAACTTCTGGGAGATGGGATGTCTGCCTCAGGACTAAAAAAAGGAAGAAAAAAAATCTGGCACAACTTAAAATAGCATGGTAAATAAATAACCTGGTACCAGAACAAAACAGGTCACAAATAATGTTTGCACATCAAATGAAACGTTAAGTGGGCTTGAATTCAAATCACAATGCTGAAACGGGCTACTCACAGTGCTTAATCAATGGCTAAAGTTATATTTCTCCTTGTTGACTTAGCCTAAAATATCCATCACTCCCAGTGGTTGACTGTGGTATAGGTGATGGGAGCCTGAAGCAAATGCCTTCAGTTTTGTAATGAAATTGAAAAAGTAGAAACATTAAACATTATGTTAAGCCAAAATGAGATTTTTATTAATTTTTTTTCTTGGGGGTCCAGCCCCCAAGGAGACTGTCTAGTAAAACTCGGGCCCTCTGACAAATATAGTTGATGACCCCTGCCATAGAAAATGGTGAAGGAAATCAGGCACTAGCTCTTGTCACCTCAGGTCAGAATAACAACACATGCAAAAATGAGTGCCGTATAGCAGCAGTGAGGAGATTGTAAATAAAAAAAGATGTAAAGATGTCGCCAATCACCACTTATGTTTATTTTATTATAAAAAAGATGAGTTATTTTTAATTGTTTTTGACTATTAAAACAGTTTGCGTTAGTAATGTTGGTAAATTTAAAATAAAGTGGGTAAATATAAAAAATCCTAATATTCCTAAATGTATTTTTAAAAAGTATTCAATAATTATTGATATCAAATGATATGAAACATGATATTGGGATACATTTTGTTTTTCACTATCGTCCAGCCCTATTTAGAAGATATAAAACTGATATTAACATGTAAAGCTTGTAGTTTGTCACTTCTGCCCAAATGAATCAACTGTTTTACTCATGTCACCTCATACTTAAATTTGTCATCAAATCATAACCAATCAAATGCTCTTTAGAATCTGACAAATTCCGCCCCCTTCAAGACTCTTACCATTTTCTTTTCATTTGATGCACTTGAGCTCAACTGCTCTCACTGGCAGAGCTGTGATAAAACACTATTGGCTGTTTTTTAAAAAGGGGAGGAGCTACACTGTTCTACCCTCTCTTCGTGTTTAGGTTGAAATTACATCAAACATCGAATAAAAATGCACATTTCAAAGCACTTTATAGGACCTTTAAAGACAAAACATTTGAAACAAAGTATCTATTATCTTCGTCAACCCTCAGCGATAATGCATACTGTAGGGTAGCAACTAGTATTGATTTTGCAATATAAATTCAACACACAGTTTGATGATGAAACATTGGAAGAACTAGTTGATCCACCCTAACCTCCATCCAAAGCACAAGTTGAGCAGCACTTTTTCAGCGTACACTCAGAGAAAAGTAGCCAAGACACACATTTCTGTTGAGCACATTTCAGTCTGACATAGATTCAATTCAATTAATCTTTATTTCTATAGAGCCTTTAATGTAGATGGTGTGAAAGCAGCTTAACAGATGAAGTTCTAGTCAATTGAAACAGCTTCAGTTCAGTTTCACAGTTGAAGTTCAGTTCAGTGTAATGTAAATGTCACTGCTGGGAGATGAAAATGTTGAAAGTGCTATAGCAATTCGATTCAAGGGGCTATCAAAAATAGGCAAAGTCATAGCATAACAATAAAGGGGCTTTCCTATTTATTCCATTCAATTTCAGAGCTTCAGTGATTATGCAGAAACCACACAATTTTTATTGTTTTGTCTCAACTATTATTGTTAATTCTTGTCTTGTTGTCAGCTACACAAACCGACTAAAGTGTTTAAGATTGCATAAATGTTGGTGTTGTTTGCATGTAGCCAGTGATTAGCCATAGCCTAGCATTCTGTAATTGTGTTATGGGGTTTGTAGATCAGTTACAGAAGTGAAAGTGAAATTGCAGACAACTAACATTTTACAGATCTTTTGTCTTCACAAATAGCTTTACTGCACTACTTGGGTAAAAAAAAACATAATAGGACAGTTCGCGTAAATAATGTCATTTTATTTTTCTCTCGTGTCATTCAAGCATGTTTGACTTTCTTCTGTGAAACATAAAAGATGATGTTTAGCAGACTTGATGATAGCAGTCACTTGTGTTGATTAGGAAAAAAGGTGCAGTGACTATCAGCCTCTAATTTTCTGCCTGACATCTCCTTTTGTGTTTGACTGAAGAAAGTCAGTCATAGAGATAAACCGCTAATGAAACATTTGAACACGCTTGACTGAATCTATGAATTAAGGCATGTTTACACCAAGAACAATAGCTATAAAGACACTTATAATTATAATTATGTTATCGTCCACATGAATGATGATAACATTCGGTTTATAATTAACACAAACTACTAAATTATTATCTGATGCTTTTAACATTTAAGCCCTTTAATATAATTCTTTATACAGTACAGATTGTTTCTTTGCTACTTCACATTAGTAAACAGGATAATAGCTGTAAAAATAAATGATTATAAACACATTCTGCTTTAAACCAGCTCTACAACTCAGTGATCAATGTTGTCATTTACTTCAGTTTATGTTTACTGATTCAGTTCAGTTCACCTACTGTCAGCGTTTGTCAGTTATTAAAACTTTTCATTCACCTAGAGTCACATTGTATGATAAACATTGCCTTGATTTCATCTCTCCATAACAATAATTTACTAAATGATAGGGATACGCCGATCAATCGACTGAAGATCGATATCGGCCGATAATCACATTTCATGTTTCGCTCGGTACTCGCCAATCTGACCAATCTCATGAACTGATTGCAGGCATTTGTTTATGGGTTTACAAGCAGAGGAAGATGCACAAGCGCTCCCATATATTATACATAGCCTAAGCTGAAGTAAAATGAATGAATGACATATTTTCTGTAAAGCTGCTCCTGACCATAACTAGGCATGGGCCGTTATAAGATTCTGACGGTATGATAACCTTGGATAATAATTTGACGGTATTACGGTATTGTTATTACTGCTCTAAAATATGTTCTTTTTAAATGTCTGGGTAAAAAACTAAAACTTTTACCCTTTTAAAATAAAAAAATTGATATTTTGGAGCAGTAAACATGTCAGGCTAAATAATTTAAATAAATCATTGACTTCAGCTGTCTTCATTAGTTTCTAAAACACAGATTTCTTTACATCTTAAAATGACATTTTTAGATATTTTTCTGCTGGAGGTACTGTTGTCTAAAAGACTAAATGAAAAAAAAAGCTAATAAAAAATATTACACACACCTTAGAAACAGTATTACAGAACATTTTGATGGTTTAAAAACATTGACTATTCCAAACCGCGGTATACCTTGAAAACGGTTATCGTCCCATGCCTAACCATAACATGTTCACACCTAAATGGTTATAAGAAATGTGTTTAAGGTATTATATGCAGCACCCTTCATTTATTTTCCTAGGTAAGACGAGATCTCCTCTTAAGGTTTATACTTAAACGGAAAATGTGCTTAATGCATTATAAAGCGTGAAGCATTAGAATCGGTATTACCATGACAAGGAATCTGTACTCGGTATTGGCTGCAAAAATCCTGATCGGAGCATCCCTACTAAATAATAAACCTATAAAGACATGTTGTAAATTGATTGTATTTGCTGCTGTTGAACCGACTTGATCACATTAATGGAGTTTAACATGTTTAAGAGTGCAGTTTGTGCCAAAACAAACTACATTACCCTTCACAGAAAATTACACCAATCAGAGAGATGAAGTGAGCAAAGCAGGCTTAAAGGAGATCTTTAGCTCTGGCCATTCCTGTGAAATATTTATTTGCATATTTTACAATAAACTTGAAATATAAGATGCAACCAACAATTGATATGTTTTTAATCAGTTTTAGTTTGATTGTGTCTTCACAGTGCTTTATATGATTATAAAGGAGTTCTTTCCTTCAGTAAAGTAGTTTAGATGGGCTTACATTTAGTTTTTTTTTATTTAGTTTTTATTTTTTATAAAATATTATATTCATATACTTTGCCTTAAATCAATGTTTGGATGGTTTGGTTCATGGCTGATGACACATAACTTTGAAAAATTTTTAGAAATTTTGACACAGTTCAAAAAAAGAAAAAGAAGAGCATCTAACAAGCAGCTAGCAAATGTGAACATGTTAAATAGTTGAAAAAGCATCCCAGAATGCACCTCCTCCAGTAGTTACTACAATTAAAATATATATATACAATTAGTTGGTGGGTCCGAACATGAGTATTTAATGCATAAAATATTGTTATTTGTGAAAAATAACTACTTTTGCCTGTCTCAATCCACTACTAAAAGATCAACAAAAATGGTAAATGGTTTGAAAGTAAATGGTTTTATAATGTGGAACCATCATATGCTATCAGGATCAGATTAAGAATACAAATATCTGTTTTGTTTTCTGTCATTGTTAGGTCTTCCACCCGCTATGCAGAAAGTGATGTATAAAGGACTGCTACCCGAGGATAAGACGCTTCGAGAAATTAAAGTT
Source organism: Danio tinwini (assembly GCA_903798205.1). Lineage (NCBI taxonomy): Eukaryota > Metazoa > Chordata > Actinopteri > Cypriniformes > Danionidae > Danio > Danio tinwini. The sequence goes on along the minus strand of CAIGQZ010032903.1, from coordinate 9,924,786 downwards.
ACAAATGGTGCAAAGATCATGGTGGTCGGATCCACAATAAATGATGTACTAGCTGTAAATACACCAAAAGAAGTAATTCAGCAAGAAGTTAAAGCCGAGGAGAACAAAAAGGAGCCATTGTGCAGACAAAAGGTAGGAGCCTTTTTTGTCAAATTGACCTTTAAAGTTATAATGGAAAAAAAGTTTTTATTTTTTATAAATATACCTGTGGATGCTTCTTTTTTTTAGCAACACAGAAAAGTTTTGGACAAAGGTAAACCAGATGATGTCATGTCATCAATAAAAGGAGCTAAGGTATGCAGGAAATGAAACGTATGATTTGCAGACACTTTTGTCCAAAGCGACTTACAATGGGGAATATGCACACAGACTTTTATTTTTAGCCAGCCAGTCCCAGGGCTTCCAGTGAATTGTCATCCAATACAAAATCTCTGCGTTTAAGATGTGATTTCTTTAAAATACAGCAATCTTCACTGCCTGGCTGAGATACAATATCAGACCAATCAAGATGCACTGCATTAAATTATATTTTTCCATGCCATGTTTTTAAAATATGGAAATAAATTTTACCCCAGTATATATAATGGAGTTTCTGCGGTAGCCTGCTGCTAATGACTGCACCTACGTCTTTTGTCTGTTTTTATGCTTTAACAACCAAACAGATGCTTACGTCTATTTAACTGATTATATTTAAATTACATTACAATATCAAGGCTGTAAAAGGAACATTATGAAACTGAAAGTCACACAAACCTTTCACCTGAAGTTCATCATTGGCTGAAAAACACTAGCTGTGCATATAGCCCATTGAGGAGGCAATTAGCGATTCAACAAGAAGAGGCAATACACACAAGAAGTGCTAGTTATACAAAATAACGTGTTTGTGTTTAGAGAATTTAGTGCTAGAGTAGAAGTGCTAAAGTTTTTTTTGTTATTTTTAAAAAAAGAGAGAAAGTATTTCTACTGGTGGTTTGTCAAGCCCACTCACCTGTATGAAGCACACTTCAAAAATGCACAGTGTTTGTGTCAGTTAATATGTCAGTGATACGAATGAGTGGGTTTTCTACAGGTGGTTTGGTAAGCCTGCTCACCTGTGTGAGGCACACTCAGAATTGATGGTATTTTGGGTTGGTGTGTGATGAGGTGAGGGAGAGAAGAAGGGTCTTGGATTTATTCATCAGGGTTCAGGTGCTCTCAGAAAAGATGAGTTTTTAGTTGTCATTTAAAGGACACCAGTGAATCAGCAGTTTGTGTGGGAATGGGATCTGATTAGGTCTGACCTGATTAGATTGTGTCAGATCATTGCACACATGTACTGTTTCCCTCTAGACCCTACTGTTTAGATCTGATTAAACGTGTGCAATGCTCTGCTAAAGTTATGTAAAATTAACTTTTTAAACCGCTCTGTTTTGAAGTATTGAAAATAAATAATCCCAGACTTTTAGATTTTACGATGCGCAGTTTTTCACATTGCATTTTGTGTATTCATGTTTCACTTTAAAGCATCGTTTGCATGTCAGTTTATTGTGATCATACTCTTCGTGACCTTGCCGTAACGTTGTTCAAGACACTGAATAAGTTCCTTGTGTGCTCTAATGAAACCCGAGCGTTCTCTTATTTATTAAACAGGAGCGTCTGCCAACAGTGCCTTTATCAGGAATGTACAACAAATCTGGCGGTAAAGTACGACTAACTTTCAAACTGGAACAGGATCAGTTGTGGATCGGAACAAAAGGTGAGTTTATCTTTTCATTTCAAATGTGTTTTCAGTGCTTGCTTTATGCTTGATGTGTATTATTTTCGATCCTCCAGAAAGAACAGAAAAAATCCCTATGGGTTCCATCAAAAATGTTGTAACTGAGCCAATAGAGGGTCACGAGGACTATCATATGATGGTATGTGTTTACTGCTGCATTTTCAACCAAATCTACAATATATCGGCTGTTCTCAATCAAGATTTTTAACATGATAGTGGTTATGAAAAATGAAAGAAGTCTTTTATGCTTCCTAAATCAATGTAGTATCAATAATATAGAAAAACTGCAATATTTGGTTTATTACTGCAATTTCAATATAAACATTTATTTATTATTATTGTATTTTTATTTTTTATTTTTTGTAATATAATGTAATTAATTCATGCATTAGCAAAAATGGTGATTGGGTCAGTGCTGTCGATTAAACACATTAATTTAATTAATTATAAAAAAAAGTATTGCAATATTTTTCAACTAATTTAATGCACCCATTCAAGACTTCCATTCAGTTTTTACAGTTGTTTGTTGCATGATTATGCACTGTGATATTTATAGTGTAGAATGTACAAATATGACCCTAAAGTTCAAGATATGAACATTTGTATTGGATATCATATAAGCAATAACACACAAGTGATTTTGTTTTTTGTTCTGAATGCCATGAGTGCATATGTGAAAGTGATTCTGTTCATCAGTTCAGTGAATACTGTTATCTTTTAGACACAGTATTGTCAGTTTTTGTCAATTTGTCAATGAACAGTTGTGCATCTCTGAACAACAAACAGTGTTGTTTCATTTCTGAATGAACAAATTCACATTTCTGAATGAATCTGGTGAACAAGTAATTCAATAAAAAAAGTGATCTACTTCATTTCTGAATGAATCAGCTATTTGAACGAGTCAAATGACTGAATGAATATCTAAATAGTTATCTAAATACTGACTGCAAGCGTGGAGCCCGATATAGTAGTTAAGTGCTCAATTTTAATTACATTTTTTTAATCCAATTATTGGTAACAAATTAAAATCCGGTCAGGTAAGTTAGCAACATTAGACATTGATTCTATAATTATTAGCATTAATTCTAGTCTTGATCATAAATGACACACTTTGAACTAACCTAAACAAAAATATTTTTATATGTAATATTAACATTCAACATTAAATTAAGTATTTATTAAATTACCTCAAACTTTGAATAGTAGTTTATCAGTTTCTACCAAGACATTAGGCTCCAGAACAGTTTTTAGAATTGATATTAATCAGTGTTTCGCTTGCATCAAAGGCTGGAATGATGCTGATCAGCTTTAATTTAGTTATCATAATAATGCACAATATTACTATTTCTACTGTATTTTTCATTTAATAAATGCAGTCTTGGCGACACAATGCTCAGTGGTTAGCACTGTTACCTCACAGCAAGAAGGTCACTGGTTTAAGTCCCAGCTGGGCCAGCTGGCATTTCTGTGTGGAGTTTGCATTTTCTCCCCGTGTTTACGTGGGTTTCCTCCAGGTGCTCCAGTTTCTCCCACAGTCCAAAGACATGCACTATACTGTAGATGAATTGAATAAACTAAATTGGCCGTAGTGTATGTGTGGGAATGAGTGTATGGATGTTTCCCAGTACTGGGTTGCAGCTGGAAGGGCATTCGCTGCATTAAACATATGCTGGATAAGTTGTCAGTTCATTCCGCTGTGGCGACAACTGATGAATAAAGGGACTAAGCCAAAGGAAAATGAGTGAATTAATGCAATCTTTAAAGAGTTCAAGAGTCGCCTATCAAAAAGACTAAAATCTGAATTATTTATTTTTAAATAAATAATTATTTAAATTTCATTTGAATTTTTTCTAGTTTGGTGCTGCTAGAGATGCATATCACAAAATCACTGCAGTAGAACTTCAACTCATGTGGATGTGTTTATATAATTATTATTTTGTTTTGTTTGTTTGTCACTCCAGGCATTTCAGCTGGGTCCAACAGAAGCCTCACAATATTGGGTCTACTGGGTGCCTGCACAGTTTGTAGATGCAATCAAAGACACAGTTCTGGGAAAATGGCAGTATTTTTAACGTGCCTCTATAGACACTGAAGAATTGGGATTCAGAGAAGAGATTGAAAAATATTAACTGGAGCCAACGCCGTAATCTGAAGAACTGATTTTTTTTTCTGAAGTATATCCAGAGCAAACCGAAGGAATGCTGTTGGACTAAATATTTTGAGGGGGTTTTAAGTGCACTAAGTGTCAGCATCCCGTTTTTCAAACTATTTCACCACTCGTTTTTTTAAAAGCAATCCCAAACATAAACAGAAAAATTGTACAGAACTTGCATATACATTTCTCGTAGTTATTCTGAAAGAAATAAAAATTATTTAAGGAAAACGACTGACGCAGTAGAAAGATTTTATCGAAAATATTCCTCTGTTTACCTTTCAACTCAAACAACCTTGCCAAAGTCGACAGTTCACACACAATTGATTACTTTGCTCTCACTTTTTGTCATTGCACAGATGATAGTTTACAGGTAAATCAGCTGAAATAATGTCTTAATCTAGGTTAAGAGAATATGGTTGTATTCATTTGGATGAAAAATGTATGCATAGTTACAGAACTGTTAATAACGCATATAAAAATCATATAATTTTGCATTGAAAGCAGAGGCTTGATACATTATTACAAGGTTAAAGAGAGTGACACTTTAAAATAAGATTTTGTTTGTTGACATTAGTTAGCAACTTCTTATTATGAAAAAGAAACTCCTCACTTTTTCCAAACCTATATGAGTTTCTTCTGTTAAACACAATAGTAAATTTTTTAAAAAATGCTGCAGTTTGCTGGCACCCATCGGCTTCCATAGTAATTTTCTCCTACTATGGAAGTCAATAAGCGCTGGCAATCTTCATTCTATTTTCTTTTGTGTTCGACAGAATAAAGCAACTCCTAAAGTTTTAAAAACATATGTGAAAGAGTAGATGATGAGGTTAATTTCATGCTTGAGTGAACTATCCCTTAAACTAATGAACAGCTTCAACAGTATTTACTTACTGTAAGTAATCTCAGCATTTACATGCAGTATTTAGGATCAAGTCATCAAAAGAGTTCATATACTGGATAATTAATGAATATTACAATTTGGGTTTTAATAATCCAACATTTTTTAGTGCATGAACATTTGTAATAATAGCAAAACAATTTGCTGTCCGTTCATGCTATATGCAACTAAACTAATGTGAACAAATGAGACCTTATCTTCTAGTGTCTAGTACATTTGCTCTGCCTTTGTGCTTTCAGCCCTCTGATACTTGGAAGGTAGCAAATAAATCACCTTAATATTGTCTTAGTAAACACAGCAAAGCAATATATCCTCTTGAATCAGATATAATGTTAGGGAGAAGAGTGTTTATGTGCCCAATCATATAACTAGGATGCTGATGATTCACTATTCTGGTCCTGCATGATGTTGATGTTTTTTTTTTTTTTTTTTTTTTGTTTTTTTTAAACATGGTGCTAACCATTGATAAGCATTTTTATTTCAATAAAGCCCAAAGGAAGGATAATCTTCATTGACATTTCTCTAATCAATTTGCCTATATGATCAATTTTAATTTATGCATCAGTTTATATTTCTCCTAAATTATAATTTTAAACATGTACTTATTTCAGTAATTGTTTTCAAGCAAAAAAATAAATCCTGTTATTACTTACCCTCATATCATTCCAATCCTCTGAGAGCTTTGTTCATCTTTACAGCACAAATTAAGATAGTTTAGGTGAAATCCAAGAGTTCTCTTATCCTCCAAAGACAGCAAGGGTCCCAAGATGTTTATAGTCCAGAAAAGTAACCAAAATATTTGCCAAACATTCCGTGTGACTTAAGTGGTTTAACTGTCACCATATGAAGCTCCAAGTACACTTTTGTGCACTAACTTAAAAAAAAAATCTTATTTCTTCTGCATCAGATCCGGGTGTGTGTTTACTATGGACATCACTGGGATGGGCATTGTGCTGCTGACCTTAATTTCAATGTGTCATACTGCCTGTAGTAAAATGTGCACCATATTCTGAAGCAGAAGACAAAGGCAAACAAATTATTATTTTTAAACACTTTTTTTTTGTGTGCACAAAATTGTTTTTGGAGCTTCGTATGATTCCAGTTGAACCACTGGAGTCACATGGAATGTTTCTGAATGTTTTTCGTTTCCTTCTCTCGTCGTTTAAGGGTGCACCCACACTATGCTATGGCGCGGTATGCTTGTGTGTGAATACAAAGTGGTCCTGAGCCGTAAACTGAAGAATTTTAAGGGACTGTTTCATATGGATTTATTAATCATTCTTACTTTTCAAAGAACGCAAACTGTTGTAGTTTATTAAAGACGCAAACTCTTCGCTGCTCATCAGCTGCACCTTCAGCAAATCTTCTAATGCGTGCAGCATAATGATTTTCATGATAATTTATGATCACCAAAAGTGGTGGATCTGTTCAGCAAAATATTTGACTGCATGTCACTGCATCCCAAACTACTAAAAGGATATAACTAAAGCAATGTCCACTGTGCTGAGCGAGAGCGCTTCTCTTCCTGTTAAACTAAACAGTCGCATCATCTATGACATAAGCGTGCTTTGATTTGGAAGACAAAATACATGTGTGCAGGCCATCGGAGAGGAGAAGAGGGGAGGGGGGACAATTGCGCTTCGACAAAGTTCAAGCCAACTGTGCCAGTGTGAGAAAGCCCTCAGGGCCATTGCTGTCTATGAAGGATAAGGGAGCTCTCAGATTTAACCTAAAATAGCTTAATTTGTGTTCTGAATATAAACAAAGGTCCCTGAGAACTAGAATGGCATGAAGGGGAATTAATAAGTTTTGTTTTTGGGTGAACTAAAAATTTAAGAAGGATGATGCATGGATGATGCATGTAAGAATTGCCAGCTTGAATGGATTTTTACTAAAAAAAAAATTACTCATCAAATGGTTCCAAAACCTTTCATTTCTGTTGAACACACAATATATATATATATATATTATAACAAAATAAGTAAATGACGACAGAATTCCCAGGTGAGTTTTGAGGAGGTATCTTTTTAAGTAGTCCTTTTAAATAGTACATTGTCACATGACTTTGTGTCTTAACTGACAAAATTATTACGAGTAATTAATATTACGTCAGTTTTAAAGTGAAACATCCAGTAAATGCTGGTATAAACATGATTATTTTTCTCAGAAATGTAGTTTATAAGCTAAACGTCACGTTGAATGTTTAAATGTTGAATGAATGTTCTTGTTTTTACACCAAACTTGAATGCTTCATATCTGAAGTGCACTGCTAAATCAGGTGAGTTAACTTACCGAGCAAATTTAGTTTGGAAAGCTACATAGGTATGGACATTTTTGCAGTTATAAATACTGCATTTTAGTGACATTTTAAGCATTATTTTTAGCTAGATTAACTTGTCCCATTAACTGTTTGAGGTAGGCCTACCAAAAACATTTTCTAAATATAAAAAGTCATTACCACTATAAAGTGCCTTTGAGACATCAATTTATTATAATTTTTTTTAAAAGTAGGCTGTAAGAAATTAATGTTGGTCAAGCTCCTGTACCTTTTTTTAAATAATCTGCAAGCAGGAAAACACTAAACAAACCTCAAATTGTGTCAACCCTGTCATGGACTAATTCAAAGTAGTACAAGTATATTTTCATTGCAGTGTGATTATAAAATTTATATTTTCAGTAAGGGAATGTGTCCCTTTACCAACCCAACTTTATAGATTATGGAAAAAGTATTTATTATGTAACGTTAAAAACGTTTATTTCCCAATAAAATATGCAATCGTTGCACATTCTTTTCAAAATAAAACCCAACATCTAAAATATTTTGTCCAACTTTCAAACCATATTACTTGGCCCTTTTAGATTATTTAAGAAATCGCACAAGATGTTTTGCTGAGGTTATAAGTAATTTATTTTCATGAATTTTTGCATGACATGGTGGACATTTAGTAAACTAAATATGGAGGAATATTTTAAAAACAACAGGTACAACAAGAAATATTAAAATGTAAATATAAAAGGGTTGTAAAAGTTTACAAGAATACTAACTTCTGTTTTTACTAACTGCTACAAACCACTGAGCCACCTGCCACCTCTTCTGTTATTATTATTATTATTATTATTATTATTATTATTATTATTATTATTATCATCATTATTATTAAGGTAGCATTAGTAGTGCTTTGTCAAATTTTTAGATATGCTTCACAAATGTTTATGAAGCAAAACAAAACTTCAATTTAAAGGTGCTGTGTGTAAGTTTTTGACTCTTCTAAAGCATAAAAATCATCCTAAGTAAACATACTTGTTTAACTGAAAAACAATGCTGATGTCAGATATTCTGCTTTGAAAAAGCTTTTTCCGTCCCGGAACGCTGTCTTTGTTTAGATAAATTTAACCTGCACAATGCCAGTTTAGCCAATTATAATTTAGCACCCCGGGTTGCCTTGTTGGAAAACAGCGTATTTCATTCATTCAGAAAGGCTCTCAAAGCATGCGTCTGTAAGCGAAATGCGACAGTGTCAGTGGACTGTATCAGACGTCCAAATGAGACCGATTCAGTTCCACATGAGGTTATTAATTAGGAAATGATATATTAGCAAATATTTTACGAATGTGAGCAGGTACTTGTAACCCCGCGTCCAAACAACACGCTTTGTGACTAGATATGCAGTGATGAGCAATTTGTCAGTTTGCACCAGACGAAACATGACAGTAATTTAAATACAGTCATTCAGTAACACAGAATAAGCACTCACTCACGAAACGGTAAGGTTTATAATCTATTTAATACATGTTAACCCTCTTTAACATCATTAAATGTAGATGCTGAATCACTTGTGTGTTAAGTTCTAGAGTTCAATTTCAAAGGGTTTATTGTATTTTCAAGATCTGATGTGAACTTTCTGCTTTATATGGCAATACATGTTATATAAAATGGCATTCAAACTCGCATTGTTAGCACTGAATATAGCACACAAGGTCTACCTGAGGTGATCACTCATAGGTTTGTTGTTCAGCTGTGAGAAATAGAAGCCGTTTCTAATATATCAATTCGAGTTGTTGGTTAGAACCAAAACTCCTTTTAATATGGGAAATATTCCCTCTATCGCGTCTCATTGCTTTTATTTAGAACACAGTTTAAATCACTCGCTCCTGTACTCAATCTGGCATCCCGCACTTGCATTTATTTTGATCCAGGAGTGCAATACCTAGTTCAACCACTGGGTGTCAAACTTACATACTGCACCTTTAAATCATTAAAAACTCTATAGTAATTTGTTGTGAAGTGTGTTATGTAGCCTATGCCTATTATAGTATTTACAACACTGTTAATGGATGCTAACTATCATGAAATGATATGTATCCTACTGTTTAGTATGCACAGTATAATATAACCTGTTGTAGAAAACATAGTCTTGGGTCATTTGTAGTTGTTGTATTATTACAGCAGAATTATAATATTAATTTAAGTAGCCTGCTTTATTAGAGTATGGTTCAAAAACACTAGTATCTGTATAGTATTTTTATAATATGAAATTGAATTGAGAAGGGCATCCACTGCGTAAAACATGCACTGGAAAAGTTGGCAGTTCATTCCACTGTGGCGACCTCAGATTAATAAAGGGTCTAAGCGGAAAAGAAAATGAATGAATGAATGAAATGGAATTATTTTAGAGAATATTGTGTATTTATTCAATTGCATATGTTTATTAAAAATGCATGTGTCATTCTCCTATCTGTTTTATTTTTATAACCTCAAGTCAAATATACACCCAAGTCTTTAAATATAATTAGACATATTAGTTTTACTTTAGTTCTTCATTAAGCTTCTTTGTATCCCAGTTTGTCAGTAGTGTTTTTATGTGGCATTTATTTAGTAGTCAAACAAATACACTGAATATGAACCGTTTGTTTCTTGGCTTAGTGCTGCTTTTCAAGAATCTTCTGTTGTCATGCATTACAGGTGTAAAGCTCATTTAAATAAAACAAAAGCCAAAATAAATACCTTTGATCATTATCTTTAAGTTAAGGAATGCAAAATATGCCTTCTGGTATGTAGCAGTGGTTTACTATGGAATTCCAATAAATAGTAAGGAGGTTGTTCACTATTTTGGCACAGAAGCATAATGGAAATACTTTGTTTGGTTAGCTAGAAAACCATTTTTCCACAGGGAGTGATAAAAGATTAAAGCAATTATTATTATTATTATTTTAATTTCACAATTAGAATTGCTATGATGAGTAACAATGATTTAAAGATAACACAACCCAGAATCTGGAATATGATACAGAGAAAGGAAAAAGTAATTCAACTAAAAATACAATAGAGGGCACCATGAAGTTAAGTGAATTCATCATAAATGTGTTTAACTTCACTTGAATCCCTTCAGTTACACTTTATTTTACAGCGTCTTTTTTTATTCTACTTTAAGTAAAGATAATTCGTCACCTTAGAATTGTAAGGTTCTATCTGACATTTTTGTCAAAATTGAGTTATTGACATACTCTTATTAAATGACAACTTATTTCCATTATGGGTTGTTTTTTTATAAGTTGTTTACATTTTAAAATGTTTTATTTAAAAAAACAAATGTTACACACATACTGTTTGCTATATGGAATGCAAAAACTTTCTCAAAATCATTCAGAAAGCAGATAGAACCTTATAATTCCAAGGTGACGAATTATGCAATTATGTGATTATTTACTTTACTGCTAAAAGGAAGTACACATAAAGTAACAAGAACACTGTAAAATAAGGAATGAAGAGGACCAAAGGTAAAATAAGAAATAGAGAACTTCTAAAGGTCTCCATAATCCTGGACCAGGCCATATCCTGAGCAGCTGCTTTGGTGGTCGTGGTGGATGGGCGAGCATGAGACTGATTCCTGAAAGACCCAAGTGACAAACGAGTCTCAGCATTGATCCCGTGGGCCAGCCAGAACACCTGCTGGTGACCTAGGCCGTACTCACACTATGTACAGTTGCCTTCAACCGGGCCAAAGCACGCTTGTCCCCCCTCCTGTCTCCCCCGACGGCCCGCACTCACATTACATTCGGGCCTGGGCGCGCTTACGTTATCGATGATGCGCTGTTCAGTAAGCGCTCTCGCTCAGCACAGTGGAGATTTCTTTAGTTATAACGTTTAAGTCGTTTGATATGCGGTGACACGCAGTCTAATATTTCGCCGAACAGATCAGCCACTTTTGACGCTCATAAACAATCATAAAGTCCTCGTGCTGCAGGAATTAGGAGGTTTGCTAAAGGCGCAGCTGACGTGCAGTGAGGGATTTGCGTCTTTAATAATCTACGACAGTTTGCGTTCATTGAACAGTACGAATGATTAATTAATCCATATGAAACAGTCCCTTAAAAGTCACGTCTCGCTTTCAGTTTCGGGCTTAGGCACGCTTGCACTCACACTGTAGGCAAACCGTGCTCAGGCCCACCACTTCCAACCGGGCCAGGGCCGCCCAAGTGAAGTGTGCCCGAGCCTGATTCAGAGCGCTCACACTTCTCAAACGATCCGGGAAAGGGGCCTGGGCACGGTTCGGATAGCATAGTATGAGTAAGCCCGTACTCACACCTGCAGCTTCTCCACCATGGACGTCCAGCGTTCTCCAGCCTCCTGCGCCTGCACATGAAGTTTGGCCAGACGAGAAATGGTTATGCCCAACTGAGCCTGGTTTCTCTCGAGGTTTTTTCATTCACTTTCGTCAATTGGTGTAGTTTGTTCCTCACCACTGGCTTGCTTGGTTTAGGACTTGTGGAGCTGCGCATTGATAAATTTGCTTTTCAGTGTTTGGGCTTTCAGCATTAAAAAAAAACCCACACTTAACTGAACTAAACTGAACTTCAACTCTGAAAACTGGACTGACTGTTTCAATTTACTAGAACCTCTATATTAAGCTGCTTTGACGCAATTCACATTGTAAAAACGCTATAGAAATAAAGATAAATTGAATTGAAGTCAAAAGTATTAGCATTTATTCTGTTCAAAAAAATCCTCAACCTAATAGCAGATGATTCATAAATCTTACCATACAATAATAGTGAGCATGTAATTATTACATGTAAGTTATTATAGATTAATTTGTTTTATTTTGTCCATGTTATCAAAGTTAATTGAATATATAAAAGTTTTGTTACAGTATTTCACCATTTTAGGTGTAATAAAGTATTCTGTTTTCTTAAAATGTGAAGGTGAGGTTTTGCTAATCTAAAAGTTTCTTTTTGATTTTTGTGTTAAGTTTTTGTTACAACGCAGACTATAGCGCATCTCAAAAAACGATTTGTCAGAAAATCTGAATGATCCTTTTAAATATTTATTTTTTCATTTTCTTTTCGGCTTAGTCCCTTTATTCACCAGGGCTCGCCACTGCGGAATGAACCGCCAACTTATCCAGCATATGTTTTATGCAGCAGATGCCTTTCCAGCTGCAACCCATCACTGGGCAACTTTTAAATATTAAACATTATAAATTTTAATTTAGCAGGCACTTTTACCGAAAGCTGCTTCCAAAGGAATGAACATCTTAATCAGGGCTGTACAATACTGGAAAAATATGCCATACAGTTGTTGAGTTTTTGCAATAATGATATTTCTTGCGATGTAACATTTCGCTAGAAAATCCTATTTTTAATAGCTGTATTAAATCATTTAGTTATTTAATGGTATTAAAACAAACAGGTAACTATATTCTTCAGATCTAATTAATTGTAGTTCAGACTAAATACTGTGTCAAGGTGCAAACATTTAGTCTTTAACATGGACCGACTGTATTATGCCCCTTTTTATAAGATGTAAACTAAGTCTCTAATGTCCCTAGAGTCTGTATGTGAAGTTTCAGCTCAAAATACCCTAGACATAATGTTTTATAACTCATTAAAACTGCAAAACTTAGGCTTTGATCCAAATTGTGGCTTTTTCAAAAGAGTGCGGAGCTACACATGTCTATGCATCAGCATAGGGGCAGATTTAAAAAGCAAGACTAAAGTCCGATGCTAATGAGGAAAAGATCATCACTAATGAATGGGGCTTTCCCCCTCTGATGACATGTACAATGGGAGAATGTCAGTCAAAGTGTTTCTGCAAACTGTTTTATCAAGTGTGATTATAGGAAATAAAATGAATACATTTTTACCATCAGAAGCTAGTTATGTTCACAGACAATTGTGTTTAAAATGATTTTAGCACAATAGGTCCCCTTTAAAACACTATGAATAAGTGAAAACCTCAGCAGACATTACGACTCTGATTGGCTATTGTCATTTACCTCTCTCGTCTCGACTTCTGACATTTTTTTATTAAAAACGTTTAATTTATCAAATAATTTATGTTGCATATACTTTTATTGCGATAACGATACTTTTTAAAGCGATATATTGTGCAGCCCTAATTTTAACCTTTTCATTTGTGTAATTTATTCTGATTGATCGACATTCCCACTTAACAGATGCTACTTTCTCACTGTCATCTATAGTCTGCTTAAAATGTCATCCTTTGTTTTTCCTAACTGATTTCATTTGAAGGCAGTCTGATAAAAACACTGCTCTCATTGCTGTGAGATAGTCAGGAATGTTTGATTTGTATGTACCAGGTTAAATTTATCTATGCAGATTGATGCAGATGAACTGTAACTCATAAAACAACTCAGACATGCACAACAAGCTACACTTGTTTCTCTTTTAACATGTCTGGAGAATACAAGTATGCTTCTCAAGAAAATGTTGTGACAAAAAATGGGTGTAGCTTTAATTATGGGCATTTTTCTGTGTTGTTTTATTTATTTTAACATGGCAATTGATTTAGGTGCACATTTGCAACGTTTGACATTTGAAAACAGTGTGAGACTTTATTAATGTTTATTTTATTTTATAGTGTCACATATAGGTCAGAAAACTGTTATTGTGATATTTTTGTGTTTAAATTTTGAGGTCAAGAAGCTTTTTAATTCTTATTTTTCAAGGAGGATTAGTTAAATTGGTTAATTATGACAAATGACTTAAATACTGTTACAAACAATTACATTGATAATAACTACTAATGCGCAGATGTTTGAGCCCATCATTCAGTCTATTTATTGGCTTAATAAATGTGTGTAAATGTATATTTATTCCGTTTTTATATTAATATATGTAATATTATTGATAATAATTTTTAAATAGATATACTATATGAAAGATATATTATACTCTCAGAAAAAAAGGGTACAATGTTGTACCAAAGAAGGTACAAACTCTTGTCACTGGGGCAGTACCTTTTTATTGAGCAGAATTGTACCTTAAGACAAATTTGCACCATCACAGTTTGTACCTGTAAGGACATGATTTGTACCATGGGAAACTAAAATGTATATTTGTTTATTAAAACCTGCAGATACAATATTGTACCTTTATCAAAGGTAAAAATCTGATCCATGAAGGTACCACTACTGTGACACTTTGTACCCCTTAACAGTGTCAAATGTGCTCCTTCAAGAACTATTTAAAGGCATTTTGCTGCATCCAAAATGTGTCAATTTATTTTCAGTCAACATAAAACATCAAATACATTTTTAAACAATGTTTAAAAAAAATGTGTAAATGCAGCTTTTTTTCATTTACAATAAAGAATAAAAGTTACTTTAAAATAAATCAAAAGTCTATTTTTGCACTTTTTTTTACAGAAAGACATTCTCCCATGTACAATATAAAACTTATTTTTCTTCAATTTTCACACAATACCTTTGTAATACCTTTGTAAAAGTTAATTTAATTTACTTAATTTTAAAATAGAAATAGAGAAAATCAGAAAATGCTTACCAAATGTTTTTTAAAAAAGCCTTAAATGTTTAGTTTACAATACCTATAGTTGTGTTTTACCAGTTGATTTGTATTTAAGAACCTAATAAGTAATGTTTATGAGATTCTTTAAACATATGCTTTTAAATGATGATTCATGTTTTAATATGGAAATTATTTATGAAATCACTTTGCCTTTCCAGTAACATTTATTTTCATATAGATATTTTAATAAAGGAGTTGTCCAACACTTGTGTACCTTTTTTATTTACCATATAAGGTACAACTTTTACAAAGGTACAAAACTGTTCCTTAAGGACCATTATTTGTACCACCGTGTACCTTTTTTCTGAGAGTGTATATTATCTAGACCAAGATGGCGGCGCGTACACATCGCAAGGCTCGGCGTCTCTCCAGTTTCTGCAATTTTGCAGTATTTTACTGCATTTCGTTTCCTTGTACTTGTACATGTGTGATGACAATAAAGTTGAATCTAATCTAATCTAATTACTTTGTTTACCAAACAAGTGCTTCTAATTGGATTTGCATTGTAAACCTGTTTTAAAAAGTCATATTTTTTAATATATTTTTTTTCGATTGCTGCACATCGATGGATTTGCTTTTCAGTGTTCGGACTTTCAGCTGTGAAAATTAAACCACATTGAACTGAACTAAACTAAACTGTAAAAAAATTTAAGCCACAGTACAACAACAAAAAACACAATATTTCTTGTTCACTCAACTTTTAAAAACATCAGCTGCACTGACCTAAAATTTTTTGTCAGTAATACAAAAAACATTTAGTTGGGTTAACATAAGATTATTCGTTTTCTGGAGAGGTAAACTGGTCTGTAACAAAACTTTTTAGGTTTTGAAAATTTTTTGCCTGCAGAACTGGAATGCCTGAAGTTGAGTGAACAAAAAACATAATGAATTTTTCTTGTGTACTCCACATTTTTTGTTCACTTTTACCTGATAGGAAAGGAGAAAGTATAGACAGGAAAGCGTGGGGAAGGATCAGCATAAGACCTCAAGACAGGAAACAAACTCAGGTCACCGTGAATACCGGAGTGCCATGTGTTGGCACCAACGTTTACTCAACTTTTGAAAGCATCAGTTGTACGGACCTAAAATGTCTAAAGTTGAGTGAAAAAAAAAACTCTTGTGGAAATTGGTACTAAGAAATAATACATTATCAGAACAAACAAACATAATTCAACTGAAAAAAAAAAAACTTAAACAAAGACAAATGTTAACAAAACATTTATTAGACAGAGAATTAGAAATTCTCCAGAAAGTGAATAATCTTATGTTAACCCAACTTAATGTTTTTTGTATTACTGACAAATAATTTTAAGTCAGTGCAGCTGATGTTTTTAAAGTGAACAAGAAAAAGCTAAAGGAAATAAGGATTATTATTATTTTTAATGCTTAAATTTTTACAGTGTGAACTGAAAACTGGACCTGACACAGTTTAAATTTACTAGAACTTCTATGTTAAGCTGCTTTGACAGAATCTACATTATAAAAGCGCTATAGAAATAAAGATAAAGTGAATTGAACTAAATTACAATGTATTTAAATATATCTTTAGAATTGATTTGTAAACTACATTCAAAATAAGTGATAAAACTAAGTATATTACATTTAAATGCAATAAGTATACAGTTAAGATTGTATCCAGTGCTTTACATGTCCTTAAGTATGTTACACTTTGTGTTTATTGTGTTTATGTTTATTTGTTAAAACAGTGGTTTATTGTGAGCTTTTAATTTGGCAGCTTTGAATAAAGTGTCTACTTTCAAGAAACAGGAAGAGAAAAAGAAAGTGCTCTCTCCTAAAGTACCCTCAAGAGAGAGAGTCTTATGATGCACTATATGTCAAAAAAGTTTGATGGATTGTAGCCCCGCCCCAAAGGGACTTTCGGTTTAAGCCCCGCCCCTTTTTATATAAAATATA
>CAIGQZ010032903.1:9871470-9898235 GCA_903798205.1 Danio tinwini | reverse complement strand
TATATATATATATATATATTCCCGCATATTTGTACACTTAAAAATTGAATAGACAACCCATTAAGCCAATTATGTATGACACATTATTACTTTTTGTCCTTATTTTTTACTGTTAATGTTGCGTTTCAGATTGCGTGAAACTCTCCTGTTCTTTTGTTCAGGGTCACTGACACTGAATGCAGCACACATTCCTCAGATTTGTAAGATGATTGCACGGTCTGGCGTTACTTAATCAAAACTTTTATCAGTCAATGCTTTCGGCAATTGTTCACGTGTATTGCTGCAAAAAAAAAAAAAAAATCAGGAAAGTCCTTTTTTAGAACAGTTTTGGATCGTTTGATTTGCTTTTTGATATGTGACTAGTCAAAACAGTTTCTGCATTTGATATCTCATTTAATATTCTTGCAGCTGTTTATTATTATTTTTTTTTTTAATTTTTTTTTACACTAGTTTTGAATTTTTCATCTTATTACATTTATGTTGTTACACACTTGAAGATCAAGTTATTCTCCCTCCTGTGAAATTTTCATTATTATTTAAATATCTTATTTATAAGATATATTATAAATATTATAAATTACAGAAACCACTGTTGTCCTATGACTCACGTAATTAACTTACACTGTAAAAATGCTGGGTACCACACAATTCCTTCATGCTGTTAAGTTAACTTAATTGTTTTTATAAATTTAGGTGGATTAAAGATAAAACAACTAAGTTGTCCAAATAAACTTCAAGAATGGTGATGTTTCAGCTCATTTTAAATAAGTTGTTTGAGTCTTTTCAACAAAAAAGTTGTTTCAAATCTTATTTGAGTGTGGTTAAGCCTTTAAATTGCACTTTAAGCTGAATATTGATATCTTGCAAAACAACTAGTCAAATATTATGTACCATCATCATGACAAAGAGAAAATAAATGAATTGTTACAAATATTATGTTTGGCAAATACATATACATATAACTTGGGAAATATTTGAAAAGGAACTCAGGGGCTTATAATTTATGTCTTTATCTGAATGCGTTGTTTGTGCTTTGCTAAGCAATGTTCTCTGTAGATGACGTTATGGAAACACATACATGGCATGTTATTTCTCCTTTATTCTTAGTCTTAAAGCCATACAACAGTGACTGAAAGTGGATTTGACTGTCTAAACTGGTTCAGGCTGTTTAATTAAAGATGTCATACAATAAGTGTTGACATTACTTGCATTGAACAACATCCACATGTCATTATCAAGTTAAAATTTGACTACCTACAAAAAACACACACGAACACAATAGAGCACTTAATGTAACTATAGTGATACAACTAGCAGTGTTCAGTAGTTTTACTAGAGAGTGTCACATTTTTTGTCTTTAGTGCTTCCCTACTTTTCAGAGTACAAAATAACTAGTTTAGTTTAAGTAAAATCTCTCTTTTATTTGCCTCCCAACAATTATATATACACACACTTTACAAAATTGTATTTTTACATTTTTCCCTTATTTTAATCTAAAAACATTATTTTTCATTTAATTTTAAAATCTTAATACAGACTATCGAGTTTTGCATTATTTTTTATAAAATAAAATGTACTTTGTTTTGTTAAAACAAATAATTTGTGTTTTTGAATGGCATCATTCATCATTTCATATTAAATGCCATTGTTAATAAATGAATATGCTATTTTGTACAACTAAACTGTCAAATAAAAGTGAGAAATATTTCATTGGCAACTGAATTAAGTTTCAAGTGTTTGTTGCATTTTAGTTTAACTTTGTTTATTTTAAGCAACAAAAATGGCTTTAGCATTATACTATAATATCCCTTAAATTGAAATTAATTTGCTTTTCCGCGGCTGGGTCGCGGGGGCAGCAGTATCAAGAGAGAATCCCAGACATTTCCTCCAGCTCCTCTGGGGTATCCCGAGGCATTCCCAGGCCAACCGAGAGACATAATCCCTCCAGCGTGTCTTCCCCGAAGCCTCCTTCCGGTGGGACCTGCCTGGGCACCTCGCTAGGTGTCCAGAAGGCATCCAAAACAAATGCCTGAGCCACCTCAGCTGATGTCTCTTGATGTGGAGGAGCAGTGGCTCTACTCCGAGCTCCTCTCGGGTGACAGAGCTCCTCACCCTATCTACAGTATATGGGTGAACCCTGCCACTCATTTCGGCCGCTTGTATCCTAAATCTTGTCATTTCGATCATAACCCAAAGCTCATGACCATACACAAAAAAATTAATTCAAAGATGATTCTTGGATTTACAAAAATGTTAAATGTTAAAGTCAAGTGGTTGTAAACAATTTATTTGGGCTGAATTTAAACAAACAAATTAAGCTGAACATTACTAAATTGAATTTTATTTGTAATTCAACCCATATAAATTGTTTGCAATTCTCAGAAATAAAGGTACTCTCAGAAATAAAGGTACACTCTCAGAAATAAAGGTACACAAGCTGTCACTGGGGTGGTACCTTTTCAAAAGGTACAAATTTGCACCTACAAGGTCCATACTAATACCTCAAGGGTACATATTAGTACCTAAAAAGTACAAAAGTGTTCCTCTTCATTTTTTGTGTACTAATATATACTTTTGAGGTACCAATATGGACCCTTTAAGTACAAATGTGTTCCTTTTGAAAAGGTACCACTCCAGTGACAGCTCGTGTACCTTTATTTCTGAGAGTGTAGAAATCATCGGCTCAGCTCTTTTTTTACCACAACCAGTACATCGACAGCATTACTGCTGCCGCTGCACCAATCCTCCTGTCAATCTCATGTTCCATCCTTCCCTCACTCGTGAACAAAACCCCAAGATACTTGAACTCCTTCACCTGGGGTAAAGACTTTCCTTCAACCTGGAGATGGCAAACCACTTTTTTCCGGTGGATCACCATGGCCTCAGACTTGGAGGTGCTGATTCTCATCCCAGCCGCCTCACACTCGGCAGCAAACCGTTCCAATGCATGCTGAATAGTCCATGTTTGATGAAGCCAACAGAACAACATCATCATTTGGATGTTTTTTAATGGTTTTTTCTTAATTGTTTTGTTTGTTTTATTTTGTTGTGTGCTTAGATCAGGAATGTCCAAACTCGGTCCTGGAGGGTCGGTGTCCTGTAGAGTTTAACTCCAACCCTAATCAAACACACCTGAAGCAGCTAATCAAGCTTTTACTAGATATACTAGAAACTTTCTGGCAGGTGTGTTGAAGCAAGTTGGAGCTAAACTATGCAGAACACCGGCCCTCCAGGACCGAGTTTGGACACCCCTGGCTTAGAGCAACGTTGTAGCACCTTTTCACCCAGGACAAATTTCCTCTCGGGGACAAATAAAGTCTATCCTATCCTATCTCGAATAAGTGGTCCTTGAACCGGACCCCCTCCAGCCCAAGGCTACACATAAAAATTCAGTCAAAATTTTGGTTTGTTAAATTGATATTAAAGTGTAAATTAGATAATTAGCACAATCAGACTTGGGAAAAAAAGGCTTTGATATTTTAAAATTTTTATATTTAAGAAAAGTTTTACATTAACAAATCTCTGTTTCCAGAAGAAGAAGAAAAAATTCACTTTCACAATAGCTAGTAAATTGACAATTATAAAGAGTTGACTGGAAAATTTTTGAAACAAATGTGAAGCCTGGAAAAGTGTTCACTTGTAAATGTACTTAAATTAAATTGCATGTAAATGCAAAATTCTGTATTTAAATGCAAAATTCTACAGCCTAAAAATACAATAAACAAATCACAAATGTTTCAAATACCTTTTTATTGCGTTAAACAGAAAGACTTTATCAGTAAAACATTCTCCAAACTATTGGCAACACCCAAACCAGAATTTCATGTTTACTTTGTTTTAAAAGTGTTTTAAACCCAAAAGTAATCATTTACATCATGTACAGTAAATGTAATTTTAACATGAACACTTTACTGAGTACATTATGTTCAGTCACAATTCCCAAGGCTAATCCATAACTCCATAAATAAATATGAGGAAAAATGATTGATGATGAGACATGCTCTTATTTTAGCAGGTGGATTTTGATAGCAAAGGAATGTGCTGTGATTTTTCCACCTACTTGTTTTGCCCCTTTAGAGAAGAGGTTGTTGGTCTGGGTAAACGTGTGGATGGTCCACACCCTTTTGATGGTTTCCTTAATAGAGCGCCTGCAGGATTGCCTGACTAACACACACTCAACACTCCTGCTGCAGGTCAGAGACTCTTATGCTTAAGACAACAAAGAAAAAAAAAATCACAGATAATCTGCCACTTAAATTAATGCATCATCTGTGTCAGTCAGTGTTTGTGTGAAATAATTAAAACAATTGTGTGTTGTTAGGTTCAGGGGTGTCAGAGTGAAAATGGCACATTTTCAGCTGTCTGTGCTGCTTGCTTTGGGTAAGTGACACTTTGTATTTTAATTTGAATTCATTCATTCATTCATTTTCTTTTTGGCTTAGTCCCTTTATTAATCAGGGGTCGCCACAGCGGAATAAACCACCTAATTTAAATAAATGTATTTATTTGTTTGTTTATTTATTAATATTATTATTATAAGTTTTAGTTTCTTATATTTTATTTAATTTTATTTGTGGGTAATTATTTTATGTAGATATTTAGCACTGATATAAAATTGTAAATCAACGCAAAATACATTTTAGTATTGTCAGAAATATGTTTTGAGATTTTGAAGGAATTATGAACTTTGATTTGTGATCATTGTTGGGTGTAATTAGTCACAAAGTATGTAGTTACTGTTATTACATTAGTTATTGCATGAAAAGTAAAGTTAAGGATTAATCTGCATTTTTAGGTAATTTAAAATCATTTACATATCTAATATATTTGACTGAATACTGAAAGTAATCAGTTCAACAATTATCAATTTGCATAAATGCATAAATGAATTTAGAGAAGCAAAGTCCTTTTTGTGTTAACGGTCTCGTGAAGTGAAATGTGCATTTTTTATTCAATCTTTGACATAGTCTCAACTGAAACATAAAGACAATGGGATATAGAGTAGCTTCTCCCCTCATGAAAAAAAAAAAAACAGCCGAAAGCGTTTTGTTTTTATCAGATTGATGTTCATGTCAGATATTAGAGAGCATTTTATTGATCAGAAGATTTGATAAGAACAAGTATGATGAGGTTATGTAAAAAAAAAAATGATAATGCATTTAGGCGGATGTGACAAACTGCAACCTTTGTACGTTCTTATCTTCTAAATGTGAATTTTGTCACTGTTTTGGAGCACACTATAGCATATAGATATCCCTAAGACTAACATACTGATACTAACATCTAAATTCAAAGGACCTTTAAACAAGTGTGTTTTGCAGAATCATTCTATTTTTCAAGTAAAGAAGTTTCTGTTTATCAAAATAATAGCACATCAACTGAAGGAGGGAATGCGGTGTAGGCACACAGTCAGCAAGTGTTGTTCAGCCAATGATAAACTTACGGTGACTGGTTAATGTGACTATTCTCAATTTCATACGGTTCCTTTTACAGCATCAATGTTGTAATGTAATCACAATACATTCAGTTACACAGACTAAGCATTCATTTAGTTGTTCAAGCATAAAACGAGATGAAAGACCGTGTAACTGCTAGCGTCGTCAGGATCAGCAGGTGAGCGCAGGCACTCCATTGAAAATACTTGGGTGAAATGAACTGTCATATTTTAAAGACATGATGTGGGAAAAATGGAATTTAATGCAGTGCTTTTTGTCGGGTCTGAGACCCACTTTATATCGCATATCTATAAGGCAGTGAAGATCACTGATTTTAAAAGAAATCAAACCTTAAACATGGCTTATAATGGAAATACAGTTCACCTGAAGCGATGAGGCTGGCTGACAGAAATTAAAAGTCTATGTGCATATAACCCACTGAGACGTTGTGTTGACTGACAGATTGGGGGATTCTCTTAGGAGACCAATTACTCTGAAATGATAAAGAGACAATGAAAATTATATGAAATTGGCTAGGAGAATCTGCAGTCATTCCCCCACTTGGGGCTTTATAAGCTGCACCTGTCAACTGGCAAACTAGATTATCACTGACAAACCAAGCACGGCTCTGCATTCAGCTGGCAGTTTAGAGCTACGGGTTTGTGATGTAACATCTCTGTTCCTTCTGCAGGGAATGTGATTTACATCCGTAACTGAGTCGTTTCATGTCAGTCGGTCACCTTGAGTTTAAACTTGTCTCATGAACTCTTAGTCACAGGTTAGCTATGTCCCAAGGCTGATATCTGAGACGCAGCATTTCTTGCTGGCAACACCCAATAACTCACACCCAGAAACTGAGAAAACTGCTCTTTTAATGGCCAGAGATGGGATTCCTACCCAGAGTTGATGTGACTGCTTAACTGGCCATGAAAAAATAATCTGCAGCCATTTGGAGATCATGCTAGACTTTCTACCATGACGTCATGAAGCAGACATGGCATCAGTTGTCAAGCACTATGACACACTACATGAGAAGAAACGATTGATTTTTTAATCCCCATTTGTCGATTTTGAATTCCCTTGACACCCTTGATTCTATTTGCCAGTTTCACACTACTCATACGCTGTAAAAAAAAAAAGTTGTCTTAACTTTAATTTTAAGACAACAAACTTTGAAAGTTGAGTCAACCCAATTTGACTCGGTTTAATTTGAGTAAACTCAAAAATATCCTGAAGTTTGTTGCCTTAAAATATTAAGTTAACTTTTTTTTTTACAGTGACAGACTGATAGGGAACAGTTTTTATTTATTTATCATTCAGAATTTTTATAGAATATGTTTTCAACTAAAAACATACTGAAGAATACAGGTTTAAAAAACATGAATTGAAATTGAATTGAAAACATGAACTGAGTCAGAAATTAGTCAATGACAATAAATGATGTCTATGAAAGTGCCGTTGCATTGAACCATTTTGTGTTGCATTTTGTGTTGCAGTGTAATTATGTTCGTTAAATGAAGAGTATATATTTTTAACTGAAGCTAAAAGTCCATGTCAAAGAAGTATATTTTATATTGTCTATGCACTTATAGATTTATTGGGATATTAAGTAGTATTGAGTCAATTAACAAAATGTTCTGTTAAAGTTGTTGTTTTAAATACGGTTTATTAAATTTGAACTCTTAATGAACTTACGGCTCTATTTTTTACATGATTTTCATTGAATCCAGTTTGGGTGAATATGAGCCAAAACATGAGTTACAATTATACCTTTTAATCACTTTTATAGGATTCATCACACTGATCAAAGGCCAGGTACTTACCATTTAATGCACAGAATTATTTTGCCAGTTAAACTTATTCAAATGTATTCAAACTGTTTGAAATAATACATATATAATTCAGTCATCTTCCTAATTTTGCTTTATCGAAACAATAAACATCTTATCTCTTAAGAGTCTGCTCCCAGCTACACTGTGAAAAATTATATGATCAATTAGTCCTGACAGCATATGTTTTTATGTCATTGTAACTTATTCAACTAAGTTAATCATGTTCTAACTTAATTTTATAAGTTACACAAGCTGTTTCAAGTCAGTTTAACATAATATACAGCTGAAGCCAGAAATATTAGCCCCCATTTGAATTTCTTTCCTAAATTACGTTTAACAGAGCAAGGAAATTTTCATAGTATGTCTAATAATATTTTTTCTTCTGGAGAAAGTCTTATTTGATTTATTTTGGCTAGAATAAAAGCAGTTAAAAAAATAAGGTCTAAATTATTAGCCCTTTAAGCTTTTTTTTCCCGATAGTCTACAGAACAACTAATTACCCTAACCTGCCTAGTTAACCTCAATAACCTAGTTAAGCCTTTAAATGTCACTTTAAGCTGTATAGAAGTGTCTTGAAAAATATCTAGTCAAATATTATTTACTGTTATCATGACAAATATGAAATAAATCAGTTATTAGAAATGAGTTATTAAAACTATTATGTTTAGAAATGTGTTGAAAAAATCTTCTCTCCGTTAAACAGAAATTGGGGGAGGAAAAATAAACTAGGGGGCTAATAATTCTGACTTCAACTGTAAGTTCAATGGACTCATAAGGTTAATTTGATTCATTTAAAAAATTTAGGGCAACCAGGATTTTTTTACTGTGTAGTTTTTAGTAAGAAAATGTGCTTGATTATGTTCATTTACCACTGATTATTAAACATTTGTTTTCTATTTCTTTAAAGTGTGTGGTGGACTTCCAAAATGGTGCGTTCCTGGAAAAGTTTGATAATAAATAAAATATTAATATCTGAATTCACATATTAGTATATTTATTTATTTGTTTATTTTACAGGCACAGTTTCCAATATTGGTTCCTCTTGCTCTTCAGTGAGTAATAATTATGCTGTCCAATATAATGTGGGCAATAAGCATTTTATGTGATAACATTATTATTTCCTCATTTATTCGTCAGTTCTCAAACTTGACACTCAACAGCACCCTCTCCTGTGCGGGCATACAGCTCTCAAACTCATCACAGGCCAATCTCCAAAATCTCAAAGCATATACTGATGCCACGTTTGACCTCTACACATTACTGGTACATTATTTTTACATTTATTCATTCATCAGATTAGATAGATGCAGTTCAGATCACCTGCAAAGCAACAACATATGCTGTGACATGTCTGGGTTTAGCACTGTTTAAACTTGTTTATTGTTAAGCAAAAGATAAATGTAGATAGATAGACTTAAGGCACGTTCACACCAAGCACAATAAATATAAATATAACGATGAATATATGTGTGTCCACATGATGAATAATAAAAATCTGTTTATTGCTTTAGTTCATTACCTCCTTGTAACCAGCAGATGTCCTCAGTGTGATACTAGCGCATCCGACCAGTAACTCTTTATTACAAAATCTATTACAGTCATCAATCGAATATAGCAACTGTAGTCAGTGTATGAAAACTGTTTTCCTCAGCGCTTTCAAAGAAGCACTGGATACCTGAAGTATACTTTTTAATTAGGGACCGAGCACACGCCTCGGAAGTGGCGTAAATTTACGTTTGTTATAGGTTTCGGAAGTGGGTGTGGCAAAATGACTCGACAGCTCCACCTATGCACTTGTGGCGGACTAGCCCCTGAGCTACGAATCACGCACACGGACGAAAATTGGCACACACCTCAAACATGCCAAACCATACAAAAAAGTCTCTTGGAGCAATATCTCAAACCCAACAGGAAGTCGGATATTTTTTACTTCCTGTGGCGAAAAAGTGGCGTTTTTGCCATTTCCTGGCGTTGTATTTGAACAAACTCCTCCTAGGGATTTCATCCAATCAACACCAAAATTGGGTTTTGTCATCTAAAGGCCTTGGCGATGTTAAATTGCGAAGCTTTAGAGTTTTCGTCGATGGGCGTGTCCATGGCGGCCTTGCAAACTTTGACGATTCACCATGAAACAGGAAGTTGTTATAACTCGGGCATGCATTATCTTATCTGCCTCAAAATTTACACGTTTGATAGCCGTCCTGCCCTGAACACGTTTACATGCCAATATCCAGTTACAGATATAGCCACACCTGGTGGCAACAGGAAGTGATGTGTTTTACAGCATAACAAACTACTCCCACAAATTTTATCATATCAGCACCAAATTTAGGTGGTGTTATCTGAAAGCTCTAGCGATGATATAATGTGAAGAGCTAGACTTTTCACTGATGGGCATCCGAGGCGGACTGACAAACATCAACGCTTCGCCATGGAACAGGAAGTACTTATAACTCATTCACACAATGTCTGATGAGCCTGAAACTTCACATGTTTGATAAGAGTCCTCTCCTGAAGACATCTACATGCCAATATCCAGTTACAGTTATAGTGCCACCTGCTGGCAGAAGGTAGTTTGGCTTTTAACTTAACCACACAATGTCTGACTTGCCTGAAAATTCACAGGTCCGGTAAGATTCCTTTCCTGAAGACATCTACATGCCAATATTAAGTCACAGTCATAGCTGACAGGAGGAAATTTGGCATGAATCAGTGATTTTTTTCAGGTATTTTATATATCAGCTTAAATTAATATTGTTCGCTGTTCTCTGTCATCCTGAGGCCACGGGGCGGCGGTGAGCCCGGGGTGCGAGGTCCCTTTCATCGCTGCTTGCAGCTTTAATTTTTATACTTGAATTTAGTAGCCTGCCCTGCGTAATGTCCATCTATTTTAGCATTCTTTTTTCCCTATAGATTAACCAATTGTTTTCTAGCTAGTCATTATCTTTAAATAATTTTGGGGTCTTCTTCACAATGCCATCTGTAGCTTTAAAGTTCGTGAGTCATTTATAGTTATCGTGCTTGGTGTGAACAGGCCTTTAGACTAGAATAGAGTTCATCATATTTACAGTATATTATAGTGAAGGATTTTTAAAGGGATGTCACCTATTCAGTGTGTTTTCATTCATCCGAACAGAGATCTAGACTTGACGCTAGTCTTGTCGTGAGCTGC
This sequence comes from Danio tinwini, assembly GCA_903798205.1. NCBI lineage: Eukaryota > Metazoa > Chordata > Actinopteri > Cypriniformes > Danionidae > Danio > Danio tinwini. The sequence goes on along the minus strand of CAIGQZ010032903.1, from coordinate 9,887,796 downwards.
ATCAATAACATCAGGATGCAAGGCTTGGCTGTGGGCTCATTGAGCGATGTGGATTTCGCAAGGCTGTGGTTTCAAGTGAAGCTCAGTCCATTTCTGTCCTCGCTGTCCAGAGACACGCTATCCTGTCTCAGTCGAAGCGGTTTAACCTGCCAGAGCTTCCAAGCACTGTGTGTATTTATTAGCTATATATATATATATATATATATATATATATATATATATATATATTATATACAGAAGTCATGCTAATGTTTTATGACTACATCCATTTGTTGTTGTAGATAATGCAAAAGTTGATTAACTTTTTTTGTTTTGTTTTTAAGGGTTAATGATTTAAGCATGCAGATTGGTCCTGAAAGACAAAGGATGGTGTATCAAAACTTCATAAAACCTTTTCTGGCAAGAAACACAACTGACGGTAATACTTATTTGTCCATTCATGTTTTGGATGTCGACTACACTCTTATAAAATAATGATACCAGAAGAATTATTTATTATTGTACTGTAACAATTACTGTATGAGACTGTATTTTATCAGACATTGTTCTAAGCTTGTGTTTCTTCAGTGTTTTTTATTTTACACTTTTGAATTGATTCATGAGATTTAGATCTCTGATTCAACAAGTTTTGATGTAAAAAAATTGTAACTGTAGTTCAACAACATCACATTTGTTGACAAGTTGGTTTAGAAATTGTCTGCGTTAGTCTTAAATGTATTTTTTCAAAAATGTATTTAGTCATTTTAAAGTTTCACATTAATCTTTGCTAGCTGAAATAATGTACTAGTTTTCTTTGTTCTTTTCTTCGAGAGCATCACGTGGTTAGGATTGATTACGTCTGGTCCCGCATTAGCCTACAATTGATTCATTAATCAGATGATTCCAAACTTACTATAGCTATGTCCCAAATGGCACACTATACACTATGCACCTATGCACGTAAACACTCAACAACATGGTATATGTATGTAGTGTTGTCCCAAATGGAACACTAATGTTTTTTTACTAAGCGGAAATTCAAACCGTTTCCCTGAGGACGTTTGACAGTTGCCACATTAGTGAAATAAATGACCAAAGTACCAAACAATACCTGACATGAGTAAAACAGCATTCACCATCACTAGGCACTATAATCACTCTTGTAGGAGAACCACAATCCAAAATAAAAAAAGTTCCTCTTCGGAAGGGGAACTTCAATGCTATGTGGAAACTTCCACTATGGGAATTTCGTTCAGAAAGCCAATCATCTGAAAGAGTATGTAAACGGGCCAATGAAATGCCAATGAGTTGGCAGCTTCAGCTTGCACACCTGATGCTCGTTGCAATTAATCTTGCTATAAGAGAGCAGAGCTAGCAAGCCAAAGCATCCTTTTTGCTTCAGACGACTTCACAGCCTTCTGAAAGAATCGATGAGGGTTCCTCCAGCCGATTTCCCGAAATCCACAAGAGAGAGAGTGAACGAGAGCGGTCTCCCGGTCCAGAGAGTGGTATACGCGGCGGCAGACGGTTGAGCTGGGTTTCTCCCTTGCCTGGCGTCCTTTGGGTCCGGTCCTCCCCGAGCGGTTTGTATTGCACTTTCACCTAAAAGAGCAACACGGTCACACAGCGCGTCTTTTTCAAGATGTCGCTCCGACCGTGCGTTTCTGGATGCGGTGGTTTCCTGTCCCCGGATGATGGGCACGAGCACTGCGTAGCATGTCTGGGGGTCCAGCATGTTAATGTGGTGCTCGCGGGCAGCTCATGCCGTCACTGCGATTGCATGTCTGTTGCGCAGTTAAGATCGCGGTTGGCTCTTGAAAAAGAGTTAACCACCCCAGCTGTCCCCTGCACTGCAGTGGGCACTCGGGCAGGTCTGAGGGTTCCAGTGGGAGCTTATCCGCTGCCCTCGGGCTCGCGGACCTCCCGCTCCTCTAAGCGCTCCATCCAAGCTTCGAGCGGAGGAAGCGATCCGTCTAACCAGATGGTAGCCCTCTCGCTCGATGACACCGGGGACCAGACGTCAACTGCTGCATCGGAGGGTGGGCTGTCAATGTCCGATGAAGATCCAGACCCGCTCCCTCCCTCCGGGCTGGGGAGCGCTGTCAAAGATCTTGAGTCGGATATGATAGCCGTGCTTTCCCGGGCTGCTTCGGCCGTGGGGTTGGAGATGGTTTATCCCCCAGCTCCGCGGCCGGACCGACTAGATGGGTGCTACGTTGAGGATAAGTGCACAGTAGGCTCACGCAGTCTTGGAGGGCACCTTTCTCTACCCGATCTGCGTGCGTCTCCGCCCTCACCACTCTCGATGGTGGAGCAGCCAAGGGTTATGAGGCGATCCCGAAGGTCGAGTGCGCTATTGCGGTCAATCTTTGTCCGCGTGGCGCCTCCTCCTGGAGGGGTCTGCCTTGTCTCCTATCCAAAGCCTGTAGGTTATCTGCCTCCCTCGGAGCTAGAGCCAACAAAGCTGCGGGCCAGGCTGCTTCCGCCTTGCACGCTATGGCCACCTACCAGCGCTACCAGGCGCAGGCGCTGGCACAGCTGCACAAGGGTGGTTCTGACCCAAGCTTGTTACACGAGCTCCGCACCGCAACCGACTATGCTCTTCAGACCACTAAGTCCGCTGCGTGTGCGCTGGGAAGGACAATGGCCACACTAGTGGTCAAGGAACGCCACCTCTGGCTAAACCTGGCAGATATGCGCGAGGTCAACAAAGTTCGCTTTCTTGACTCCCCCATATCCCAGGCTGGCCTGTTCGGCGACACCGTTGGTGAATTCACCCAGGAATTTAAGGCGGTAAAAGAGCAGTCTGATGCGATGGGTAATGTCATCTATCGGCGGGACCGTAACACCGCTCCGCCCGCCGAGCCATCCACATCTGCTGCTCCTCGCCGAGGGCGTCCGCCTACGAGAGCTGCACCGCTCCCGCCAGCGCCTCCGGCTAAGTCCGGTAAACGGACCGCGAAGCGTCCCTGAGACAGGCCATCCGGAGAAGAGGGAATTTGCTTTTTCCCCGGTGGAGGGCCGGGCTCCAATACCAACGGTACTTTTCAGTGCCACCAAAATATCAATGAAAGAGCACTTTTCCAATTCTCCGGATGTGACAGCCCGAACTCTGCCAGTCCGGGACGCTATGCCTTCTGGCTCGCAGAGTCGGTGCAATTTGCCAATGGCTCACAGGATCTGGGAGGACGGGCTCCTTTCTCCCACTCCTCAAGCCCTCTCTCCGGAGCTCGGGAGCGAGGTGAGTGTGACTCTCTTATCTCCAGCTCTTTCGCGGGACCCCAGCGCTTCCCGGATATGAGACCACTTCAGCACTGGCTTCACGATCGAGTCCCCAGACGCGCATGGCACGCGGGCACACACCGGGTCTTTGTTACTGCGGTGTGTCACCGCGCCCTCACCCCCTGGAACGACCCCTTGTTCCTACAGGCCGGAGTGCCTCTAGGACAGGCGTCCAGTCATGTTGTTGTCTCAACAGATGCTTCCAGCACGGGCTGGAATTGGCATATCAATTGCCTAGAGCTGCTGGCAGTGTTCCTCGCTCTCCGCCGTTTTTTACCGGTTCTGGAGCGACAACACGTGCTAGTCAGGACGGACAGCACGGCGGCAGTGGCATATATCAACTGTATGGGGGGTATCCGCTCTCGCCGCATGTCTCAGCTCGCTCGCCGTCTGCTCCTCTGGAGTCATACGCAGCTGAAATCACTGCGCGCCATTCATATTCCAGGCAAGCTCAACCATGCAGCCAACGCGCTCTCACGGCAGCCCTTACGTCCAGGAGAATGGAGACTCCACCCCGAATCGATTCAGCTGATATGGGCACGATTCGGGGAAGCCCAGGTCGATCTGTTTGCTTCCCCCGAGAACGCTCATTGCCAGTGGTTTTTCTCCCTGACCGAGGGCTCTCTCGGCACGGTTGCACTGGCCCACAGCTGGCCTCGGGGCATGCGCAAATATGCGTTTCCCCCAGTGAGCCTGCTCGCGCAGCTCTTGTGCAAGGTCAGGGTGGACGAGGAACAGGTCTTGCTAGTTGCGCCTCTCTGGCCCAACCGGACTTGGATGTCAGAACTCTCACTCCTCGCGACGGCCCCCCCCTGGCAGATCCCTTTGAGAGAGGACCTACTCTCTCAGGGACAGGTCACCATCTGGCATCCTCGCCCGGATCTTTGGAACCTCCACGTGTGGTCCTTAGATGCGAGGAAGACTTAGGTAACCTACCCATGGCAGTGGTTAATACCATCACTCAGGCAAGAGCCCCCTCAACGAGGCGCGCCTACGCCCTGAAGTGGAGTCTATTCACTGAATAGTGCGTCTCTCACAGAGAAGACCCCAGAACTTGCCAGATCAGCGTTGTGCTTACAGCGTTTTGTGCTGTAATGTCATGATTTTCACAGAAACATGGCTAAACAGCGGGATACCAGACAACGCTGTATCTTTAACTGAGCATCAGACATTCCGAGCAGACAGAGCGGCGGATGACTCCGGTAAGACCCGAGGCGGAGGATTATGCATTTATATTAACAAAGCGTGGTGCACAAACTCTGTCATCGTTGGGAGACATTGCTCTGTTAACCTGGAATTTCTGATGGTCAAATGCAGACCGTTTTATCTGCCACGGGAGTTCACCTCCACCTTTATAATCGCTGCTTACATTCCACCCGATGCTGATGCAAAGCTTGCTATGAATGAACTTCATGCAGCCATCAGCAAACAACAGACTGCTCACCCGGAGGCTGCTTTTATTGTTGCGGGGGATTTTAATCACTCAAACTTAAAGACAGTGCTCCCCAAATTCCATCAAAACATTTTCTGTCACACACGGGGAAACAAGACTTTGGACCAGGTATACACAAACATGGCTGAAGCCTATGCTGTTACCCCCCTCCCCCACCTGGGTCAATCAGATCACCTTTCTTTGTTCCTCACCCCCCGATACTCACCCCTCATCAACCGTGTGAAGCCATCAGTGAGGACCATCAAAGTGTGGCCAGCGGGGGTAGACTCCACACTCCAGGACAGGTTTCAACACACAGACTGGAGTATGTTTGCTTCCCAGGCCACATGTGGCTCTCACACAGACATTAACAGCTACACTTCCTCTGTTCTGGAATACATCAACACCACCATTGACAGTGTTACAACCCAGAAACAGATCACCACATACCCAAATCAAAAGCCATGGATGAACAAGGAGGTGCGCCTCCTGCTGAAGGCACGCAACACTGCCTTCAGATCAGGGGATGCACAGGCCTACAGCACTTCCAGGGCTAATCTGAAAAGGGGCATCAAAAAGGCCAAGCACTGCTACAAGCTAAAGCTAGAGGAGCACTTTTCCAACTCTGATCCTCGGCGCATGTGGCAGGGCATACAGGCCATCAGCAACTACAAACCCAGCCATTCCACACCCACAGCCACAAATGTCTCCTTCCTGAACGAGCTTAATGACTTTTATGCCCGCTTTGAAAGAGACAATAATGAACCCTACATCAGGATCACTTCCTCAACCGACCACTCACCCATTACACTCACCTCCTCAGAAGTCTACACCGCACTGAGTCGGATCAATGTGCGTAAGGCTGCTGGACCAGACGGTATTCCTGGGCGTGTCCTCAAAGCATGTGCAGAACAGCTCGCTGGGGTATTCACAGACATTTTCAACCTGTCCCTTAACCTAGCAGCTGTGCCAACATGCTTTAAAACCACCTCTATTGTGCCAGTGCCGAAACACTCCAGCCCAACATGCCTGAATGACTACCGCCCGGTAGCACTCACACCCATCATCATGAAGTGCTTCGAGCGGTTGGTCCTGGCACATCTGAAAGACTCTCTGCCATCCACACTGGACCCACATCAGTTTGCCTACCGTGGCAACAGGAGCACAGAAGATGCAGTCTCCATAGCACTGCACTCTGTACTCACACACCTGGACAATAAAAACACATACGCACGAATGCTGTTTGTTGACTTCAGCTCAGCATTCAACACTGTCATACCCTCTAAGTTAATGATCAAACTTAGAGACCTGGATATAGACACGTCTCTCTGTAACTGGGTTATGGACTTTCTGACTAACAGACCTCAGAATGTTAGATCAGACCACATTTGCTCCACCACCGTCACACTCAACACTGGTGTACCACAGGGCTGTGTGCTGAGCCCTTTCCTCTACTCCCTTTTCACCATCGACTGTAGGCCTGTGAACAGATCCAACGCCATCATCAAATTTGCAGATGACACCACAGTGATTGGTCTAATCAGCAACAATGATGAGACTGCCTACAGGGAGGAGATACAGCATCTGGCCACGTGGTGCACCAACAATAATCTGCTCCTTAACACCGACAAGACCAAGGAGCTCATTGTGGACTTCAGGAAGGGACGAACAGGCTCACATGATCCCATCTACATCAATGAGATGGCCGTCGAGCCTGTATCATCCTTCAAGTTCCTGGGGACCCACATCTCCAAGGACCTTTCCTGGACCACCAACACCTCCAGCCTGGTCAAGAAGGCTCACCAGCGCCTATTTTTCTTAAGGCAACTTAAGAAGAACCAGCTGTCATCAGCCGTCTTGGTGAACTTCTACCGCTGCACAATAGAAAGCATCCTGACGAACTGTGTCACAGTCTGGTATGGAAGCTGCTCTGTTGCGGAGCGTAAGGCACTGCAGCGGGTGGTGAAAACTGCCCAACGCATCACAGGGACCACACTGCCAGCCATAGAGGACATCCAGAGGAAACACTGTCTGCGCCGAGCACGCAGTATTCTTAAAGATTCCTCTCACCCTGCTCACAGACTGTTTTCTCTCCTGCCTTCTGGCAGGCGCTTCAGGCTCCCCCGGACAAAAACCAGCAGACTAAAGAACAGCTTCTTCCCCAGAGCTGTCTCCCTCTTGAACTCTGCTCCCCACTGACTTTTTGCCCCCCTAATACACCCCACTCTCCTCTCCTCATAACTCAGACTCATCATAATCACTGCACTACTTAACATTTGCACATTTAAAAATTGCACATATTCATTGCACTGATTCATTTATTTGAACTGTACACACCTATTGCACATGTACATTTGTAAATTATGTACACATCCACTGTACATATACATTTGTAATTATGTTTATCTATCTGCACACTTCTGATTATTAATAGCAACCTGTACATTTATCCATCTATTGTAAATCTCTGTTCATAGCTAACACAACCTGTATATAATGTTCATAGTACATCCATTTGTAAATATCACCATAGTTTTTCTATAACTGCACTTTATAACTTATACCTGTATCCTGCACTTGCTGCTATTGCACTCCTGGTTAGACCTAAACTGCATTTCGTTTCCTTGTACTTGTACATGTGTGATGACAATAAAGTTGAATCTAATCTAATCTAATCTTTCTTTTCTCCAAGAGAAGCTGGAGAGCAGGCTGTCGCCCTCCACACTCAAGGTTTACGTGGCTGCCATCTCCGCTCACCATCACGCGGTGGCTGGCAGCACCGCGGGAAGGCATAACCTCATCATCCAGTTCCTCAGAGGCGCTAGGCGAATTAATCCGCCCCACCCCCCTCTCATGCCCTCTTGGGATCTCGCCCTCGTTCTCACGAGCTTGCGCACAGATCCATTTGAGCCACTCGAATCAGTATCTTTAAGATTTCTGTCCCTGAAGACAGCTCTGCTGGTCGCGTTGGCTTCCATCAAGAGGATGGGGGACCTGGAGGCATTTTCGGTCAGTGACTCGTGCCTGGAATTCGGGACGGCTTACTCTCACGTTGTCCTGAGACCCCGGCCTGGATATGTGCCTAAGGTTCCTACCACACCATTTAAAGACCAGGTAGTAAGCCTGCAATGAGTGCATCATCTGGGTAATTAAAGTGCACTTATTATTTTTAAAGTTTGCAGTGTGAACGCACTACTTACACTATTTATACTACAAAATGGCGTAGAATAATGCATAAGTATGCGATTTGGGACGCATCTTATAAATAACCAGAGTTTTCTTATCTCAATATCTTCGTCTTGAAGAATCACTCCCACCCACCCCTACTCCCCCTTCTTTCTACATGGGCGACATGGCGGCCCAGTGATTAGGACTGTTGCCTCACAGCAAGAATGTCTCAGGTTAAAGTCCCTACTAAACCAGTCGACATACCTGTGCGGAATTTGCTCGTTCTCGCCGCGCTGACGTGGGTTTTCTCTGGGTTCTCCGGTTTCCTCCCACAGTCCAAAAAACATGCAACCAAAAATTGTCATTTTTGTGATAATTGCTTGATATATAAACAAAATGGGGGAAAACCTTTGTCTATATAAATCCCATTTGCTGCATTTACTGTATATAGGGAAAATAGTGATACAAGAAAGAAACTAAATAAATAACCTTTACAAATTTTAACGGTTTCAGTTTCATGATTGAATTTTAATCAACTATTTAAAAAAACATTTAATTATTTTGAAAAAAAGTTTAGCATAATGGATGAAACCATCAATACCAATAAAGAAAATCATTTTATGCGTGTACAATTAAAATACATGGTTTAAGCTGTAAGTTCACTCTTTTAAGTGCTGATGTTTCCTTTTTTGTTTTAAAGCTGGCTGTGTGAACAGTACAAACAGCACCGGGCAATGGCTTCTAGTCAACTTCCAGTCATTCTCATCCATTGCAAGCCTAAAAGATTTCATAGCTCTGAAACCAGACTTTAATGGGGTAAGTGAGCAAAACCGACCAGCTTTACATCCTAAATATAATCACGTCATCACTGCTGAAGGATCCATGTGAATGTTTGCAGCTGGTGGTCCTAGATAAACTCACGCCGGAGCAGAAAGCTGAACTAATGTTTCAGCTAGAAGCAAACTTTAGCCTGAATGCTGATGTCGTCAGTCAGGTCTTCCAGAGTTTCCTGCAGCCGCTCACCAACATGACACTGAACCTGACCAGCACCAGTTCAGGGCTTCTCGACAAGGTTAGACGTTTTTGACTGATAGACTAGTGATGAAGCACCAATAAGAAGAATCATCTGAATTGTTTTCATATTTCTCTGCAGAATCTCACAGACTTTGTGCTATATTTGAGACCAATGGGACGATTCATCAGATCATGTGTGAATATTGCTCAGACAGTAAGTTTTCTATTTATATTTTGTGTATAGTAGTCAATTAATTAGCAATAAATCTCTGCACACCTGGCGATGATGGATATGTGTGTAAGAAATTCAACTTGCCTAAGAATGTCAACTTTTTGACTTTTAAAAGGGTACGGAGACCTGGAAGGGACATGATGGTGGGCAAAAAATGGATAGGAGAAAAAAAATGAGTGATAGGAAAATATATGTATTTTTAAAGTTTTTACTTTCCCTCGCAAAACTGTTGTTCCACAAACACTTCCTGTTTATTTCATACATGTCAACTCTCATGTTTTTGCTGGGATTTTCCTGTATTTTACCATTCTATCCTGCTATCATTCTATCATTAAGTATTTCCCCATATTTCCCCCATATTTTTAATTCTGAAAGCTCGTTGAGTCACCTTCTGTCCATTAAAGCTGTGTGTCGATCATTGCCCTTCCTATGCAACTTCTGAATCAGTGAATGCATGTATAAGCAAAGACTATAGAATACACAAGACATGTCACTCGTTGACTTTAGAATGGGGAAAAGTGTAACTGTCAATATGAAGCCCAGCCTTCTAGTACAGAAGCCAATCAGCGATTGCTGTAGAATGACAATTCTCCAGGGGAAGGGCTCGGACCAGACATGAGTTTCTGCAGATTTTGTATGATACAAACACTTAGAAATGAAACTAAATAGACAGTTGTTGTTTAATTGTATTGCTTATTCATAATATGAAATGTAATCGTAAGCTTGGCAAGTAATTTTAGAGAATTTGATGTTTCCCCTTTCAGACAGATTGCCCGAGCATATTGCCTAAGAGGCGTTTCAAAGATGGCCGCTGAGTGAAATGACTTGCCTTAAAAGGACTTTGGTATAGGTGCTGACTGACGGATGCGCTTCATATGATAAATTGATCCCAGCTACTGTACATGCAATTTAAAATGACACCTCTGTTATCAAGCAAGTGAAGAGCAGCAAATGAATCTCTTGTTTTGTTTGATAACAGAGGTGTCACTGTAAGAAACAGTACAGAACTGTAAGAAACTGCACAGAACTATAATGAAAGCATTCGATTACTTTAGTAACTGTTTGTGCTCATTTTAGAGAACATTAGTTGTGTTTAAAATAAAATGCGCAGGATGGACATGTTTACTTATTATACACATACATTAAACATACAAATATATTATATATTTGTATGTTTAAATCAAGCGACAACCTCCCGCTCTCTCTCATGAAGCCAATACGGATGTAAATGAAACTGCAATTCATCGACTCGCCATTGGGGGCCGGCTCCAATGTTTACTGTCTGCAGTGCTAAATTGGTCAATTTTGCAGCTGATAAAAACCTGTTTACAGCCTGGTACAAAAGATGGTTTTGGTGTATAAAGCTAATATTACCCGTCGTGACAGCTGTGAGGGGGGTGAATTTTTTTATAACTCATCCGTTTCATTTTTATTAAGTTATATTAAGTCTGCATAATTAAGGCCGTGGCCACTTGACTGACAGCTAGGTCTCGCTGGTCGCGGTCATGTCATTCTGGCTGATTAACTGATGAACTCGGCTTATACGTACATCGTATTTTTGTTTCATTTTATGTGGCTTTACACAGTCAATTGCCTTTTGAAATTATTTCCTACAATCATCAGATAATATGGCATGTTGTGTGCACCCTAATGAGTGAAATTCTATATAGATACCATATCTATAAATGTATTTGTTTTATTTAAAATCATTATATTTTTCTTTAGAGCTTGAATGCACTCCAGAATCTGACAGATTGATTAGCTGTAGGCTATATAACAGTCATCTGAAGCGTTGTCATATAGTGTTATGCCTGGATTTCATTAATAGCCTTGCATTTACTAACACAGACTATATTTGAAGTATTTGGAAGAGGATTTGTGTTTTCCTCCTGTAGAAAAACGTCATAAGAACAATGTTTAGTGGCTCAATGTGTTACAACAGTGTTTTTAAAAGACCAAACACTTTATTGATATAGTACACAACCATGCACATGTGGTTAGAACACAAACGTGTCACAAGTAGCAGGCGTTTGTAGCTCTGCTCACACTTCACCTCTTTGCCTTTGTTTGGTTACCCCCGGTCGGTGCGATGACGCACAAACAAAATGGCGATGGTTGGCCACGCCTACTTGTAGCTTTAATTGGGCTCTTCAGAAACCTATGGGTGACGTCAAGGATACTGTCTTTTACAGTCTATGGTTTATACACACACTCAAATCCCAAAGTGTTCCTGCACCTTTGCTCCTCTTTAAGTGGTGTGTACAGAAGCTGATTTGGGACATCCCTTACAGGGTCAAAAGTTAAAAAAGCAAAAAAAAAAAAAAAACATTTCCGTATCCTCGCACACTTTTTGACAGAAGAGTCAAGATTTAAATAGGAAAATGATCAAAAATCTTTTTTTTTTAATTTTTTGAGCAAGATGCTAATGGTCTAATCCGATTCAATGATCTATGCTAAGCTAAGCTAAAAGTGCTCTCGCCAGACTGGAGATTGGCTGAAAGCACTCAAAAATGGTAAAACTTGGCTGTTTAACTCTAGATGACTTGTAAAATGAGCCAATTTCCAAAAAGAGTGGAGTGTTACTTTAATATGTCATTTATCTGAGTAATCGATAGCCCTAATGTGTGTAAACATATTTGCTCTCTTTCAGACAAATATAAGCAGTATAAGAAATGAAACGATACAGCTTCTGGTCAACTGGACTGTGAACTATATCAACAACCAAATCTCAGTGAATACTTTTAACTTCAACAACATCAGTGAGTGGTTCCAGACCATAGTTATTCCAGTGGTGAACAAATACCTGCAAACTAACCAGACTTTGTCAGACAACACCACAAACATATTCAACTCAGTTTTGTAAGTAGCACATCAATCTATTGCAAATTACTGTATAGCACCAAGTTATAGCTTTTTATAAAAAAATGTTGATATATACTGGCATTTTTACCTTTATTTTAAAAGGAACTCACATTTGTTTTGTTTCACCTATGCTTAAAAAAAGAAGAAAACATTTCCACAACACATTTTCACATTTTCCTCAGCAAAACAAATCATCCTCATATTTATTTAAGCAAGAAAAAATATTTATATTCAATAACAAACCAAAGTATTTCCCCCTATTTTTCTTCTGAAATAAATGACAAAATGACTTAAAAATGTCTGCTGTTCATAGCATTGCTTTAAAGATAATAACACATTTAAACTACAATAAAAACACAGATTAGCTTCTCTGCTTTATCTAACTCTGTGCTCTTTTTACTTTGCTCAGTGCTGTTGAAACTCAAACGGCAGATCCTGTGGACATCTGTACAGTCACCATAAATAACAGCTCCTGTCAAGTAAGCTTGTCTTTCACAAACCTCAATCTTTCGATCTTATGTGTAATTAACCACACCCTGATCATGTCCGACAAGCCGACTGCAATATCACACATCTAAAGAATGTGCGCGTTAAAACATCCACACAATGGGGTTTTGTTTCCATGTTCGAAAACTGAAACAATTGTAGTACAAGCTGTAAAAGTTTCAGGCTGATTGCTAAAGATTGTAAAAATGATCGCATGACTGATCTTAATGTTAATGCTTCTGTTTCCCAAAAACACTGCAACTTAAGTAGCACTTAAAAATCATGGTCACACTTTATTTTGATGGTCCGTTTGTTGAATTTAGATTACATTGCATCTACATGTTAACTAATTTTCATTGGATTATAAGTAAACTGTTAGGTTGGGGGTGGGGTTAGGGTTAGTGTAAGTTGACACGTACTTGTAAAGTTTCTTATAGTCAGTTAAATGTCCGTTGAAGGAGCAGTATCAACAGATATTAAGCAGACAGTCTACTAATACACAAATGGACCATCTAGATAAAGTGTTACCAAAATCACAGAAGATTTATTGAGTGATCTGAAGAAGTCGTTAAAGCCATGTGTGTATCAAAAGAAGACACTTTTAACTTCAATTCAGTTGCAGTTTGATGAATAAAAAATTTGATTGAACAGAATTTTATGAATTCATAAAGTAAGTTAATAAAAAAGGGTTGAAAACACACATATACATATCAAATTTAGATGACTGAACATAAATATGAGTAAAAGCATAGGACTCAAACTCAATTCCTGGAGGGTTTTGCTGATTAAACACATCTGATCCAACTAATCCCGGTGTTCATGACTCTTTTGAACACCTCAATTATTTGGATCAGCTGTGTTTGATAGGGTTGGAGCAAACCTGTGCAGACCTGAGGCCCTCCAGGAATTGAGATTGAAACCTGTGCTTTAAAGACTGGGAAAAATAAGGATAATCTAAAAACATTAGCTGCATTTGAACATATGCATAACCTTATATTTTTTTACCTTACTTTTTTCATTGCTTTAGTCTGTTGGTAAGAGCTTTATATAGACTTGTCTTGATTGATAATGCACACAAGATGAAGATTAATAGGTTAAACCTTCAGGATATGACTCTGTTTTAAATATAATGTACTTCGAAAATGGTCAGAGACCAGCCAATTCGAACATTATCACTCGATTGAGTAGGCGTTATTAGTGGTTATCAGCTGATAGATATGGGCCAATAGGGGCCTTCTGCGCCTACTTGTAGGCGCAGAAGGCTGTTATCATCCATCCACATGGTTAATCAACTATAGATCACATACGGCTGTGGCCGGAAGTTATTGAGAATTGTTTGTTCATTCATTCATTTTCTTTTCAACTTAGTCCCTTTATTAATCTGGGGTCACCACAGCGAAAAGAACCGCCAACTTATCCAGCATATGTTGGAAAACATCTATACACATCTATAAACATCTATACACACTCATTCACACACATACACTACGGACATTTAGCTTACCCAATTTAGCTATACCGCATGTTTTTGAACTTGTGGATGACACCGAAGCACCTGGAGAAAACCCACGTGAATGCAGGGAGAACATGCAAACTCCACACAGAAACGCCATCTGATCCAGGCGAGGCTCAAACCAGTGACCTTCTTGCTTTGAGGCGATTGTGCTACCCACTGCGCCACCGTGCTACAATTGTTTATGTTTATTTATTAAATTTTCTATTAATTGTATTTTATTAACGTCTACCCCTACCCCAAACCTAAACCCAACCGTCACAGTAATGTAAAAAGAGATCTGGATCTTCTCTGTTAGTATAGCTGATTAACCATGTGGATGGATGATAACAGAATTGTGCAAACCAACTGTGCCACCGTGACGCTCAGATATGACTTATAAGTGTAAAAGTCATTGTACTTTATATTCTGGGCATCTCTTTTTTCTGCAGGTATCACAGAATGCAGAGAGTCTGGCTAAAACGCTTAAATGTGTCGCTCAAACTAATCTGAGCTTCACCGAGGAAAACCTGCAACTTCTGACTACTGAACTCTCCAAAACACTGCAGACACAAGTTCAGCAATCTCTTGGGGTATTAAATAATATGGCATAAAAATATACATTTTAATAATACATTTGAAAGTAAAATAATTTTTGACAATTCTTCTTTGCTTCAGGTGACAAACTCATCTCAAAGCAACCTCACCCCCTTGTTTGGAGAGCTGCCGGCAGAAAGCTTCGCGACCAGAAGCCTCAACGATGAGAACTTTGTTAAATTCTGGTTCCAGATCAAGATGAAGCTTCTGCTGCCCAAAATTCCTAGAGAATTCCTGTCATGCTTGAACACACGGAGCTTCAGCTGTCAGACCTACACGGCACTGTACGTTCCTCACATTTCCTTTATGATACATGATAACCGCTCCTTATCTGATGACCTGATTATCCAATTACTCCAGAAAACAAATAATTGAAAAAAAAATATCTAATAAATGCACAAATAATGTTTGAACTAGAAAGATTTTGAATTATGCTTAAATAATTATGTTGCAAACAAACAAAACAAAAGCCTTTTATCCATATTTCAACACAGTTTCCCAAGTTTTTTTGGTTCTCTGCTTTAATGCTGTTTTAAATATAACATACATCATCTAAACCCGTAGTTCAGTTTTCACCATATTTGAAAGTTTTTGTTTCTTACATTGGATAAACCACATAATCTAGGGCTCTATTTTCTTTTCATTTATAAAATAGTTACTATTTCTCAGAATTGTTTTTACTATGAACGGTTTGATTGAATCAAACTAAAAATGCTGTTTCAATTAGCTGAAAATGCAGTGTAACATTCCTCCTACATTAGTTTCAGGTTAAAACTTGATTATTTAAAAAAAAAAAATAAAATTTGCAACCGCAAAATAACATCTCTAGAACTCTGCAAGTTGTTTTTTAAACAGCTTAAAACAGATTAGTGGTATAGCTTATCTACATAATATTTCCTCATGGTTATTTGCAACTGAAAAATAAACTTCCCAGAATCTTCCCAATACAAGTTATCTTTAGGATTATTTTTTATTACCATCTAAACCAACTTCTCAGAAGTATAAACTGGCTATATTTTGCAGAATTACAGGATGGAAAATAGTGAATAAGCTCATAAAAGGCATAAAATTTGTCAAAATTAATAATAATGATCAAGTAAATCTAACTGTATAACAAATATCTATAGATGTTAAGTAAGGGATAATGTAGATCCAGCCGGTTGTTGTCACAGAATAAAGCCTGACAGGATTATCTGCAGCCTGAGGCAAAGAGTTCATGTTTAATTAAAGAACTCTTAAATTAGTGTTTTGTGCCTATTGGTTTAGTTTTGTGGCATGTAGCTGTGTAATAAATAGGATAATGTACATCCAGCCAGTTGTTTTTAAAGATTTCATTCTACAACAACATTCAGCTGGATGTACATTATCCTGCTTATTACATGAACCTCAGAAATGCATTATCCTGCTTATTCTCAGTTCAAATAGCTGACCAAGAACAGAAATGACATTATTGCTGAAGTATTCAACAATAATCATCATGTCAGTATATGTTAACCTCTATTGACCTGAAACAGGGGTGCCCAATCATGTTCCTGGAGATCTACTTTCCTGCATAGTTCAGTTGTAACCTTGATCTTTATATACCAAGTGCTTCTTCAGATCCTACTTAGTTGGTTTAGTTGTTTTTGACTACTTCAGATCCTGCTTAGTTGTTCCAGAGTTGGAACTGAAATCTGCAGGAAGATAGATTACCTGGAACAGGATTGGGCACCCCTGATCTAAAAGGATTGATTACTTTTACTTGTACTTTACATCATCTTGCACTCAGGTAATTTGAGTTTC